>CM053769.1:49154001-49203390 GCA_028658325.1 Potorous gilbertii | reverse complement strand
AAATCAAGAATCAAAAAACAAAGCCAAAGGAATGAAAAGATAGCAGACAATGTGAAATATCTCATTGTAAAAAACAACTGACCTGGAAAATAAATCCAGAAGAAACAATTTAAAAATTATGGGACTACCAGAAAGCCATGATCAAAAAAAGAGCCTAGACATCATTTTCAAGAAATTATCAAGGAAAACTGCCCTGATATTCTAGAACCAGAAGGTAAAATCAATCTTGAAAGAATCCACCAGTTGTCTCCTGGAAGAAATCCTCAAAGGAAAACTCCTAGGAATATTGTAGCCAAATTCCAGAGCTCCCAGGTCAAGGAGAAAATATTGCAAGGAACCAGAAAGAAATTGAGTATTGTGGAAATACAGTCAGGATAACACAAGATCTGTTGTACAGTGGGGAAGGAAGGAAGGAAGAAAGGAGAGAATCTGGAACGTAAAATGCAACAAAAATAAATAAAATTAGATTTTATCGAATTTTTAACAAAGAATTCAAGGCAAAAAGAAATAAACTATCAAGGAAAACTGCCCTGATATTTTAGAACCAGAGGATAAAATAGAAATGGAAAGAATCCATCCAAAATGAAAACTCCAAGGAATATTATAGCCAAATTGTAGCGCTTCCAGGTCAAGGAGACAATATTGCAAGTAGCCAGAAAGAAAACATTCAGATGTCATGGAATCAGTCAGGATTATACAAGATTTAACTGTTTCCACATTAAAGAAGCAGAGGGTTTGGAATATGATATTCTAGAATGTAAAGGAACTGTGATTACAACCAGCAAAATTAATATAATCCTTCAGGGAGGGGAAATGAATATTTAATGAAATAGAGGAAGTGTCAGTATTACTGATGAAAAGACCAAAGATGAATAGAAAATTTGATATTAAGACTCAAGAGAAACTTAAAAATGTAAATATTAAAGAGAAATCATAAAGGACTTAAAGTTTAAACTGTTTACATTCCTGTGTGAGAATATGATACATGTAATTCCTAAGAACTTTATCATTATTAGGCCAGTTAGAAAGAGTATACATAGACAAAGGGCATGAGTGTAGGTCAGTTATATTTAGGATGGTCTTAAGAAAAAATGGAGGAATAAGAAAAGGGCATGCATCGGGAGAAAGAGGAAGGGAGCAGAGAAATGGGGGAAATAACCTCACATAAAAGAAGCTTATAAGGAAGAGATTTTACAGTAAAGGGAAAATGAGGGGGAGGGGAGTAGCAGGCAGTTCTTGAATCTTTGAGCAGAAATGGGAAAGAGGGAAGAATATATATGTACATTCAGCTGGGCATAGAAATTGATCACATGTATGAAGGAGAGTGCATAAGGGATGGGCGATGCTACAAGGGAGAACAGATTAAGAAAGGCAGTAGTTAGAAGTAAAACAGACTTTTGAGGAGGGACAGGGTAAAAAACAGAGAGAGAAGGATAAACAGAAGGAAATAGAATGAAGGGAAACACACAGTCAATAATCATAACTATGAAAGTGAATGGGATGAACTTACCATAAAACAGAAACAAATAGAATGGATTAGAAACCAGAATCCAACAATATGTTGTTTACAATAAACATACTTAAATCAGAAAGACAGACACACACACTTAAAATAAGGGACTAGAGCAGAATCCATTATGCTTCTGCTGTGGTTAAAAAAAAAAAAGAAAACCACCAAAAAATACTTGTAGCCATCATGATCTCAGACAAAGCTGAAGCAAAAATAGACCTAATTTAAAGAAATAATCAGGGAAACTATATTTTGCTAAAAGCTACCCTAGACAATGAAGGAATATCAAAAATGTTTATAACAAGTTCTCTGATAAAGGCTTCATTTTGCAACTATATAGGGAACAGAGTCGGATTTATAAAAATAAAAGCTGTTCCCCAATTGACAAATGGTCAAAGGACACATGCATACAGTTTTCAGAAGAAATCAAAACTCTGTATAACCCACACAAAAAAATACTCTAAATCACTATTGATTAGAGAAATGGAAATTAAAACTATTCTGAAGTAATACCTCACACTTATCAGATTGGCTAACATGACAGAAAAGGAAAATGACAGATGCTCTAGGGGATGTAGAAAAATAAGGACATTCATGTATTGTTGGAGTTGTAAACTGGTCCAGCCATTCTGGAGAGTAATTAACTATGCCCAAAGGACTATAAAACTATGCCTACCCTTTGACTCAGCAATGCCACTACTAGGTCTGTATTCCAAAGAGATCAAAGGAAAAGGACCTGCATGCACAAAAATATTTATAGCAACCCTTTTTTTGTTCAAAGAACTAGAATTTGAAGGGATGTCCGTCAATTGGGGAATGGCTGAACAAGTTGTGGCATATGATTGTGATGTAATACTATTGTGCTCTAAAAATGATGAGGGGGAGGGTTTCATAAAAACCTGGGAAGACCTACATGAACTGATGACAAAGCGAAGTGAGCTGAACCAAGAGATTATTGTACCCTCTAACAGCAATATTGTTATGGGGATCAACAATGAAAGACTTAGTTACTCTGATTAATACAATGATCCAAGACAGTCCCAAAGGACTTGTGGTGAAAAATGCTATGTTCCTCCGGAGAGAGAATTGGCTCTGAGTGCAAACTGAAGTATAAGTGTTTTTACTTTTAAAAGAAATGAAATAAAAATGTAAATATCTTAATAGCAAAAAAAAAAATAAGTTAATTGCTTTGGTAAGCATGGACTCAGGAAGAAAATTTGTATTTTCTCAAGGAGTGTTAAATGAAACCCTAATTACCATCTACCATCACAAAGGATATAAATGTGTGTGTATGTATTTGTAAATATCTAAATAACCAGAGTTACATCCAAATTAAGAAATACTCTCTTGGACTTTACTGGAAGAGTATGGACTATAAGACTTATTTCAAATTCTCCAGGTTTGCTATTGGCAACCTTTTCTTTATGATACTAATAAATCAAGATTCCAAATTCACAGATGGGCATATGACCATACCATTTGTCCTTTAGCTGTTTTTGCTGTTGGTCACAAAGAATGATCAACACTTAGTGACTTAGTACAAATCAGTCTCTTCCATTCAAAAATAATCCCAGTCCAAGCGCAGACCATATTAATGGTGGATTCACCATCATTTAACAGATGATGAACACTGTTGTTACCATCAGCACATCAACTTCTTCACACTGAAATACATTCATAATGTTTTTTTTCCTTTAATTTGTATTATTTCCAAACTCTATTCCTATTTCTACTTCATATTGTGGAGTTTAATCTTAGATAGATCTAGGCAGGTTTTCTTTTCTTTCCTTTTCAAATATTTTTTAGTTTAATTTTGGCTTTCACCATTCACTTCCATAAGATTTTGAATTCCATATCCTCTCCCTATCCCTCCCCCTATGCCAAGATGGCATGCAGTCTCTTACAGGCTCTACATATACCTTCATATTAAACATATTTTCACATTAATTATATTGCAAAGAAGAATTAGAACCAATGGGAGAAACCACAAGAAAAAAGAAACAACAGCAACAAAAAAAGAGAGGGCAAATAGTATGCTTTGATCTATATTCAGATTCCATAGCTCTTTTTCTGGATGTGGATAGCATTTTCCATCATGAGTCATTAGATCCTTGCATTGCTAAGTGGAGATAAGTCTATCATAGTCATCACACAATGCTCCTGTTACTGTGTAAAATGTTCTGGTTTTGTTCACTTCACTTAGCATCAATTCATGTAAGTCTTTCCAGATTTTTCTGAAGTTCACCTACTTATCATTTCTTGTGGAACAACAGTATTCCATTACATTCATGTACCATAACTTGTTCAGCCATTCCCCAATAGAAGGGTATCCCCTGAATTTCCAATTTTTGGCCACACAAAAAGAGCTGGTATAAATATTTTTGTACATGTGGGTCCTTTTCCTGTTTTTATGATTTCTTTGGGATACAGACCTAGAAATGGTATTGCTGATTTGAAGGGTATGCACAGTTTTATATTCCTTTGAGTGTAGTTCCAAATTGCTCTCCAGAATGGTTGGATTAGTTCACAACTCCACTAACAATGTATTAATGTTCCAATTTTCTCGCCTTTTCTCCAACATTTATCATTTTCCTATTTGTTATGTTAGTCATTCTGATAGGTGTGAGATGGTACCTCAGAGTCACATTTCTCTAATCAATAGTGATTTAGCGTATTTTCTCATGACTATAGATAGCTTTAATTTCTTCCTCTGAAAAGTTCCTGTTCATATTCTTTGACTATTTATTAATTGAAGAATGACTTGTATTCTTATGATTTTGATTCATTTCTCTATATATTTTAGAAATGAGGCACAGACACTGGTTGTAAAAACTGTTTACAGTTTTCTGCTTCCATACTAATATTGGTTGCATTGACTTGTTTTGTACAAAAAACATTTCAGGCAAGTTTTCTTTTTGTTATAATTAGGTATATCACTTTATTTCTTGACTATTCCAAATAACTTACTTCCATTATTCAGGTAATATATTATGTTTAACAGAGACATCCTAGGTAAGTAAATATCCTGGCTACTCCAAAGGCTACAGTGACTTCCTATATCTGGTTATATCAAACCAAAACTCTTTCATCTGGCTATAAAGTTCTTCCATAATTGGGTTTTTTCCAATTCTTCCCTGCATGTCTTAATATATGTCCTCTGCTTTGATCAGACAGATTTCCTCTCTAGCCTTCACATCTATAATATTCACTTTTCAAATTCTATTGCACCTCATACATTCCCCTTGCCTGTACTCTCTTTCCATAATGCCTCCTAGTTTATCCTACAAATCCTTCAAAGCCCAGTTCAGTTTCCATCTCTTCTATGGAACTTTCCCTGCTAACACTTATTGATCTCTGCTTTTTCTGAACTCATATTGTGCTCAGAGCCATAAAATTCTAGAATTGCAAGGGACTCTAGAGATCAAGTTGTCTAACCTACAATACAATCTGTCCCCATCGGATAATCAGCTTAATACCTCCAGTGATGTGGAATGAATCACCCTCATTCTTTTCAAGGCAGCCTCTTCCACTATTGGATAACTCTAATCTTCACAGAGTTCTTCCTTGTATTAAGCCAAAATCTTCTCCACAAAACTTTTACCAGTTCATCCTCATTTTGTTCACTGGAATAAAAGAGGATATTAGCTTTGTTTTATGATTACAATGATAGATTACGTTTATATAAAGTTTATATATATATTATCTCATTGGGTCCTTGAAATAACCCTATGTGGAGGGTCATTTAAATAGTATTATTTCTGCTTTACAGATAGCAAAACTGAAGTTCCAAAAAGTTAAAGTGTTTCTCTAATGTCACACAGCAATTCAGCAGCAGAAGTAAGACTGAAACCTTTATTTTCTAATTCTAAATTCTATGTTCTTTCCACTCTTCTGTGCTACCTCTTATTACAGTTATGGTTACTGTCCTTGCCAGATTGTAAGCTCTTTGAGAACAAAGACTTGACCTTTTCTAGATCTCCTACTATGCAGAACAGAGCAAGTAACACCATCAATACAGATAAGGACTGGATCTGTGATTTCACTGATACAGGGACTCCCACTTGAGGAGATTTCTTGGGATTAATGCCTGTCAGCCTCTTCTTTAAGAAAATTTACAGTCTTAAAGAATTGTCTGGGGCACTCATCATCGAGTTAGAGGTTCAGTGACTTGTTTAGAGCCAGTACAAGCCAAAGGTGGGACTTAAATCCAGGTCTTTCTGATTGTGACACCAGATCTCTAGCCACTCCCACGATATCTTTCACATAGTAAGTATCTGGTTTATTGGATAAATGCAGCTAACACTTATTAAGGGCATCTACTGGTACAGAGCACTATATTAGCTCCTGAGGGAGATTAAAAGTTTGGATTGTCCTCATGAAGCTTAAAGTCTATTAAGGAGATATAATATATTGACTCTGGTAATATAAAATGATACATACATGCATTAGAAATGTGAAAGATGAGGAGCTATTTGAGGTAGGAGAAGGAAAAAGGAAAAAATTGACTGAAAGTGGTATCAGGGCAGCCTGCTGGCCAAGGTGGTATTAAATCGGACTATGAGTTTTATGAAAAATGATTCTACAAGTAATAAGAGGGAAGAAGAAAATTACAGGCATAGTTTCCTTAGAGAACATTTTGGTTAGAGACTTCTATGCTTGCAAGGGAAGAATATAAAATAAAGCTGGAGCAGTAGGAAACTACCAGTTTCTGGTGGTTCTTGATCATTAGGAAAAGGAGAATGTGCTTTACTTAGTAAATAGTAGTAAACAGTTGAAAGATAGTGGGATTATTGAGCAGAGAAGAGGTATGCATAGAGGAGATTTTTCTGCCAGTAGGCTGAGAAATTAATTAGAAAACAGAGCAGGATGATGATACCAAGGCACAGATAAGTTAAATTATAGGTGAGGGTCACAGAGATAGCAAGTGTCTGAGGTGAGATTAGAATTAGAAAGTCCAGTACTCTGTGAGGCTGACTGCCATCAGATGACTGATGTGACAAGGTACCAGAGGATATGATAGATATCCTGAGGATGACATGAAGTGGCTGTGTTAGCTTTGTAGGGAAAGTAGCATTTTTTTGTTCCTCTGAGACTAGAAGGAAAAATGGAATACTGTACATATAAAGAATTCAGCGTAATGGAGATGGGAAGCTAGAAAAGGTCAAGTAAGATGAGTTCATGTGCTGAGCCTTTGGGATCTTGAATAGAAAAAAAACACTTTGGAGCACTCACTGGAGGATGTGATAGCTAATAAAGGGTTTGTTGTATCACAGTGGTGGCCCAATGGAGATTAGATAGCAAAAATTTACAATGGACTAATCAGTATAGTTTCATAATTTTTTTCAAGTGACAGTCATGTAAAAATATGGAAATTAAAATGAACCCACTTTATTTTGTGCCTGTAATTTATTTACGTAAGATTTACATAAGAATAAATTCTACTTTTCAGATGACTATTGAAGCCCTTCGAGAGAATCTTTATTTCCAGTCTAAGGAAAATCTTTCAACAATGTTGAAACTTATCTTGGAACATACAGAGGATTTTACTGATTCTGCCTACACCAGCCACGAGCACAGAGAACGTATCTTGGAGCTATCAAACCAAATTAAAATTGAATTGCAGCACCTGGTTTCGGTGTGGATGCAAGCAGTAAGAACTTTGTGTATTAAAATAAAGTCTATATAACAGTTTGTTCCCCTTAAAGTATTATAACATGTGGAAGTTAAACTTCATTAACAGAACTTCAGTTTTGAACTCCATGGTAATACCAGAGAGTATCAGGGGTGGGGAACCTGGGGCCTCAAGGCCACATGTGGCATTCTAAGTCCTTAGATGTGGCCTTTTGACTAAGTCCAAGTTTTATAGAACAAATCCTTTTATTAAGGGGATTTGTTCTGTGAAGTTTGGATTCAGTAAAAAGGTCTGTACTTGAGGATTTAGGGGGTTACATGTGACCTTGAGGCTGTAGATTTCCCACCCCTAGACCCTCAGGAGTAACCCTTAGTGGTCTAGAAAATTAAGTTAATTTGGCATAACCTGTATTTGATGAAGTCATGACAGGTTTTTAATAAACACTGTTTCCTTTTCTAACTGCTTGTAACCATCCCTAGTAATGTGTTTTAGAATGTTGCCAGGAATAGAAGTAAAGGTAACAGGTGTGTAATTAGAGGACTACAATGTCATCCTTCTTTTGAAATTTGGGACCCTTGTTTTCCTCCAGCCCTGGGACACTTCTGTTCTCCAAGACCTTTCAAAGTAGCTCAGGACTTAAACTTGTCATTTTTTTCAGTACCACAGGTTGTAGTTCATCTGGTCTTTGTGACTTTAACACATGAAAGGCAGCAGCTAGGTAGTGTTTCAATTTCTCCTTATCTTAGGTTTCCACTTCCCCTATTTGTTTTTCTTCTGAGTCCTTGCAAGAAAAAATGGAAGATCAGTACTTTATTCTTACAACTTTCCATTACTATCATTCCATGTACTTCAAGCAACAATCCTATCCCTTCTCTGATTCTTCTCTTGCCCCTAATATCGATATTAAAACCCCCCCAAAATTGTTAAGTTATTACTTAGCATTCACTGGCAACCTTAGCTCATTCTGGGCTTTAAACTTCTGACTTCTTTTTCTTGCTTCCATCCTCAGTCATTTCCTCTTGATTCCATCTTCTGTATTTGTCTTTTTAAAATCTGAGTTGGTTAATGAACTCTCTGTGCAAGCACATTAAGTTCTTTAACTAGTTCCTGCTTTTCCCTCTCATCATTCATACTTGACTTTGTTTTCACCATCCTTGTTCATGAAAGCTTCTCATCCTTCTTGTACACTTACCTTGCAAAATATTGGACTGTTATCTCCTACCAATACTATTACTGATCTCTTTGAAAAATCTGCTTTCCCAAAATCAGGGTATCTGTCGAAATTTGCTTGGCTTCTTTACCTCTATCATGAACTAGAATGGAGCAATTACTTTCCCCCTAGTTTTCTGTCATTTCTGTGTCAGTTGTTAGTATCTCTTTGGTCAGTATCAAGTTCTGAATAGCAATTCTTCCAGTTATTTATTCTTTTTATTTATTTTTAGTTTTCAACATTCATTTCCACAAAATTTTGTGATCCAAATTTTCTCCCCTTCTCTCCCCTCCCCCTACCCCAAAGTGCCACGCATTCTGATTATCCCTTCCCACAGTCTTCCCTCCCTTCTATCATACCCGTCCCTTCCCTTATCCCCATCTTCTCTCATTTCTTGTAGGGCAAGATAGATTTCTATACCCCATTGCCTGTATTTCTTATTTCCCAGTTGTATGCAAAAACAGTTCTCAACATTCGTCCCTAAGAATTTGAGTTCCAACTTCTCTCCCTCCCTCTGCACCTAGAAGGCAAACAATTCAATGTAGGCTATATATGTGTAGTTTTGCAAAAGACTTCTATAATAGTCATGTTGTGTGAGACTGACTATATATCTCTCCATCCTATCCTGCCCCCCCATTTATTCTGTTCTGTCTTTTGACCTTTTCCCTCCCCAAAAATATTCTTCCATAGAGCACAGAAAGCTACTTTTCCAAAGATAGGCCAATCCCTACCTCTACAAGGCAAATTTCTTCTATTACAAAGGTTCTTAATATTTTTTCTTTATCTTGGACCTCTTTGGCAATTTGGTTAAGTCTATGGACCCTTTCTAAAAATGATTTCTTAAAATACATTAAGTAAAATATATAAGATTATAAAGAAACCTAATCATACTGAAATGCAGTTATCAAAAAAAAATTTTTTAAGCATGTTCCAAGATACCAGGTTAAGAGTCCCTGTCCTATTATGTAACTCCAGATGTTCAGCGGTTTTTCTCTATGGCACCATTTTTGCACCATGCAAAATGTGAAAATTCCACTATCATTTCACATCTTTTTTGTTTTTTATTTCCTCTATGAATCCCTTCTTCCATTCTTTCAAGGAGTATTTCAGTCTTAGAAATATGTTCCTCTAGCCCTTTCATTTTTTTTTTCTGTAGGTTAGAGGTAAATACTTACTTTGGAGACAGATTTTTCTTGTTGTAGAAATACAAACACAGCATACTTTGTGCACATCACTATAAAATTCTCCTGGACTTTAATACAGGCTGCTCCAAAAATTAGTGCAATTTTAAGCTTAAAACCTTTTCAGATGAATATTGAAGCTCTTTGAGAAAATCTTTATTTTCAGTCTAAGAAAAATCTTTCAACTGTGTTGAAACTTATTTTGGAGTATGCAGAGGACTTTACTGATTATGCCTACACCAGCCATGAGCATAAGAAATGCATCTTCGAGCTATCAAACCAAATTAAAATTGAATTGCAACATCTGTTTCATTGTGGATGCAAACAGAAAGAACTTTTTGTATTAAAATAGATTCTGTATAACAGGTTTCTTCCCCCTAAAGTATTATGGCATATGGAAATTAAACTTCATTGCGAGGACTGTAGGTTTTGACCCCATAGCGAGACTAGAGGTTTTATAGCCTCAGGAATGACCTTTAGTGGTCTACAAAAATATGGTTAATTTGGCATATCCTGTACTTGATGCAGCTAGGTGGTGCAGTGGATAGAGCACCAGTGCAAGAGTGAGGAGGACCTGAATTCAAATCTCACCTCGGACACTTGACACTCACTAGCTGTGTGACCTAGGGCAAGTCACTTAACCCCAATTGCCTCATGCTGGGTCATCTCCAGTCATCCTGATGAATATCTGGTCACTGGATTCGGATGGCTCTGGAGGAGAAGTGAGGCTGGTGACCTGCACAGCCCTCCCTCACTCAAAAAAAAAAAAGTCAAGTGCAAGTCATGTCATCATTTCTCTGATGGCATGGTCTTCTTTGGCAACGAAGGATGAACACACACACACACACACACACACACACACACACACACATAGGCATAGAAAGTTTTTAGTAAATACTGTTTTCTTTTTTTTCTTCACTGTTCTCCATTTTTACTTGTCTTGCATTGTCTTGTATCATGGTTTCTGTTGAACAGGTTTTTTCGTTATTGTTTGCTTTTAAGTATTTGCAGGGTGGTAGTGGGGGAGGGGGATTTGCCATTTCTCCACTTATCCCAGAACAGATCATTCTATGTGCTGTGACTTTAGGAGAAAGGGGAGTGGTTTTTTGTTTCGTTTTTTTCTCCTCTAGCAATAAGACTTGCTGTTTTCAGCTTTGGAAGAACTAAAACCTTAAAATTTCTCCAAGACTTTTGGAACACTCTGTTCTTGTTTAAAGTTATTACTTGAAGCCAGGTCTCCTGACTTCTAAGTTAATGCTGTTTTCATCACATTGTAATGTTTAGATAAGGAATTTGGATTTAAGTTTATAGACAAAGGGTTGATCATGTAAGTAGGAGAATAGTAGCAGAGGTGTGCTTGAAGAAGATTAACATGGTGGCGGTGGATCAGATGGATGACTGCAGCTGGGGAGAGACAACGTCAGTCAGGAGAGTGTTACAATAATGCAGGTGAAAGATGAGGGCCTGAATTATGGTGATGATAGTGGATGTAAATAGAAGGGAAGAAATACATGTAAGAAACTTTACAGAAGTAAAATTGACAGGTTTTGGTAAATGAGTAAATTTGCAGAATCATGAAGTGGAAAAAGTCAGATTACTTTGAGGTTTTGAGCCTGGGTAACTGGAATAATGGTGGATGGTGATGCCATTAATACAAATAGGGCAGTCATGTGGAAAAACTAATTTCAGAGAGAAAATGAGTTTGGCTTTGTACATTTTAAGTTTTAACATTGGAAATTTGAAGAATGATGGACTTTAAAAAACTTTTTTTAAACCACATAAAAACTTTGTAACATAACTCAGTAAATTCTAACGTTTAAAATTTCCAACCTAAAATTTTATTTCACAGAATAAAAATTATTGGTTTAAAGGGATAATAGGAATAAGAAAATTTTTTTTCATTTTAGCAAAGCAAGAAGACAAAGAATATCATGGAAGATCTGGAACTAGCTATATTAAAAATAAGCCATAGCATGAATGAATTTAAAAGAGAGGTAAGTACAATTTGAAATTAACCTTTTTTAATTCTTCACCCATGTAGTTATATTTTAGATGCCAGTATGTACTACAAATCTAAGTAAGTCTTAGATTTAACAAAATGTTTTTAACAGAAAAGAAAAATAAATCCATAGAATTTCAGTTGGAAAGGACCTCTGAGGTCATCTAAGCCTATGTTATCTGACTCAAATAGAACCAGGTCCCTGCAGCTTCATAGTGACTTAGAAACCACAAATTAACATTATCTATGTTGTGTTTATTTTGCTAAAAAGTTCTGAATCACATCTTAATCTGGTCTTTGATTCAGGAGTTTTGCTCTGGCAAATTTGACGCCTTTGAATTCCAGAAGAACTCATATGTGAATAAGAATCTACCGTACAAATCCTCCACAATATAGCATCTTCCTCATAGGTGCTTACTTTAGTGCGCTCTATGTGTATTATTACTTTTTACTGTGGGTTTTAACTTCTAGTCCGAAGACTATTATTGTTAGAGAAAACAGAAGCCAACCACTTTGCATACATTTTCTCATTTCTTTCTTATAACCTGTCTTTGGGGTAAGTCCTTTTGTTTTTCTCATTTTATAGATGAGGATTCCAAAGCTCCAGTGAATTTAAGTTACAAGTACAATTGAATTGCATCTAGGGTGCTGAAAGATGTGTCCTGTGACTTCTAATCCACTCTCAGTTATCTTTGAAAGGTCCCAGGGAATGATAAAAGTACCATAGGACTGAAACCCACGAACTATAAACCTGTGAATTTGAACCCTATTCCTATCAAAATTCTAGACTGTATATTTTGATTTTATTGAAAAGCTGTTATCAAAATATTAGAAATCCTGAATTCACAGCCCCCATGTTGATTCAGAGATTCAGGTTCCAAAATGTTCTTTATAAGCTAGAATGATGGGCAGTATCTGTTGAGATGAAATGTAATAGGGATAGCTGTAATATCTTATACTAGAATGAAAAAAAAATCAACTTCACAAGTACAAAACAGGAAAAGTTCATGTAAAAGTTGTCGTTTGTGTGAAAAAGTTATGAAGGGGCTGGTAAACTGTAAGCATAGTATGAATCAACAGCATGATATGAAAATCAAAAAAGCTAATGCAGTCTTGAGCTGTCTGAAGAAAGGCACTATGTCCAGGGCTTGTGAGGTGACAGTGCAGCTGGAGCTCTGGGCTCAATTCTAGGCATCACATTTTATGGATGATAGCAACAAGGTCCAGATCAGGGTAATTGGAATGACTAAAGTCACACTGAGGACTGGTTGACTGAGGAATTAGGGATGTTTGTTGTTGTGTTTGAACTTCGACTCAAAGAGGACCATGACATCAAGATGATGACATGACTTGCAGTTGCCTTTGATGTGAGTGAGGGAAGGCTGAGGGCTGTTTGAGCACTTGGAGAAAGGATTAGATTTGTTCTGCTTGGTCCCACAGAGCAGAACTAGGAACAATAATTGGAAATTGTAGGGTAAATTGTAAGGCAAAATCCGTAGACACTTCCCAGCAAGTAGAACATCAGCCTTTTTTGGAGCTTAGCTTGGTGGGTTCCTACTCACTGCAGGCCTTTTATCAGAGGAAATGTGGCACTGATAGAGAGTGCCTCCATGGAGTCAGGAAGAGTCCAGTCTGAGTCCCACCTCTAATCTTGATTTGCTGCAGAACTTCAGGCAAGGCACTTCAGCTCTCTGAGCCTCAGTTTCTTCATCTGTAAAATGGGGATTATAATTACCATAGTAATACTGAATGAGGTTGTTGGAGGATCAAGTGAGATGTGTTAATAATAAGGCATTGTAGTAATTTATTAGTAGTACTCAAGTGGAGGCAAGGTAACCCCATGTTGAAAATGTTCTCAATTCATTTACTACAGTCTTGTACTCAGTCTTGAACTGAGACTTTAACTAACTCTTTTGTCCCTCTATCTCAGCTACACAAAAGAAAAAAAACATTTTCTGGTACACATGGATTGGAAAAAAAAACCTAGAAAAATTATAGTCATGCTGTGTGTAAATATCAGAAGTGTGACTCCCTTATGGTATTTTTGCAATCAAAAGAGAATATTTCCCCCCTCAAAAGAAAAGGTCTTCTCTTCCAGATAAGTGTTCCACTTAGCAGTCCCACTACTACCTTTGGACATCAGAGGTGGTGATTCATTTTTTTTAATGGACAAATAATTTTAAGGTTTATTTCAACTAAGTAGACAGCATAGCATAGTGCATAAAGAACTGGCTGATGAGCCAGGAGGAACAGGTTTCAAATCCTTCCTTTAATATATAATGGCTCTGTGAACTTGACAAATCCTTTAGCCCCCCAGTGCCCTCAATAAACTAACATTATAGATTGTAGAACAATTGCAGATTTGCTTTGGTATAGGCAGTTTATATTTTCCTGGGAGTTCTCACACCAGTGAAATCAATGGTCCATTCCCTGAAAAAAAATCTCACCTCAAGGTCTAAATCAAAAGTTTCCAGGCAGCCTGGTGGCACAGTGAGTAGAGCACCAGCCCTGGAGTCAAGAGGATTTGAGTTCAAATCTGGCCTTAGAAACTTGACACTTACTAGCTATGTGACCTTGGGCAAGTTACTTAACTCCAACTGCCTTGCCTTTCCCATTCCCCAAAAAAAAGAAAAAGAAAGGAAAGTTTCATTGATGGTTTGTGTTTTTTATATCATAGTAATTTCCCAATATATCCTGCCTTCCTCCATCCCCATCTTTGCCTGTTCCCTAAGTGAACCTTGTAGTTCACCCTTTTCATTGAGAAAAGTAGAAGTGAATAGTCCTCTATGACTGGTAAAATGTCCCTTTGGGTCTTAGGAACAATCATCAGTTCTTCCAAGGGAAGCAAAAGAGCTTCTCAATTCTCCTCTCCTATTGGCTCTCCTTAGGTTGAGAAAAGACTCCTAGCTGGCCTCTGGCCACCATCCTTGTTGGATTCTTGTCTGTGCTTAACAAGTGCACCCTCCAGGACAATTGATACATTCCTCACACACTCTGACAGGTACAGCAGTGTGTTGGCTGAAAGGTGAACCATGTAAGAAAGGGCTCGTTGGTAGTAAAATAAAAAGAACTTAAAACTTTGTGGACCATCCCACTACACTTAGTTACACAACACAAGATGCCACTTTACCAATTTCCCTCCACAACTTCTCTGAAACCTAGGCGGTGAAATGGAATACTAATATATTTGGTTTTTAAAATATTAATAAGTGATCAGTGAGCCTTATTTGTCTGTCTCACTATTAATTCCAATAATTGAAGCTCCACAGTGCAGCTACATTGCTTGCGATGGATCTTCTAAAGCACCATGCAGATCATGCGATTTTGAAAGCATTAAAAATTACTGGAGTAGAAGGAAACTTAGAAGGTTTGGCAGAATATGCCTGTAAGCTATCTGAACAGAAAGAACAGCTTATTGAGGTGAGTTCCAGTGTTATTATTTAACAAACTTTATTATTTATTAACATTAACATTACTTTCTACAATTTATCTTCAGGAAACAGAAAAAAATTTTTAATTCAGTATCATGTATTGCTGTAGTATATCTGTCTTTTTCTGGCAAGAATTCCAACAACCTCAGTTGTCTGGAACACAGCCATGAACTTGTTTTTATAATGTTTTGTAAGTTTCATATGTGTGATCTTTTTTAAATTTTTACTTACACTTAATTGAACCAGATCCTCACAATTCTAGCTGTTAATTCTCATTTGGAATGTGAATTTGTAAATTAAACTGTAAAAATGTTGTTGTTTTCTAGATGTGTCGATTGTTAAGACATGTATCAGGGACAGAACCTCTTGAAATTACTTGTATGCATGCAGAAGAGACATTTCAGGTTACGGGTCAACAGGTATGATTGCCATTAGATTTTTTTTTTCCTAAATAACATTTTTCTAGGAATCAAAAGTTTAGTCTTGAATTTTCATGCCAAGCAAGTTAAGGATATTTGCCATAAGGAGAGAAATTTCAGGTGTTGTCTCTCCAAGTTCAAAGTAACCAGAAAATATTTTATTTTCAAATCTAAAAACCATGAGATCTTTCTGTAGCAGTTTGCATGGGTGTGACTTTGACATCCATTGTATCAAGTGGTTAACTGTTGTTTATATGCAAAATTTGAGATTGGTGTTTTGAAATAAGACCCTAATTTAAAAACACTTTTTGGTTTTGTGAAATTTGGTTTTGTGAAATTAGCTTAGAAGCCCTTCCCCCCCCCCCCCCCACTGTTCTGAGCTGTAAAACAAAGTTATGTTGTCATGGAATCTCATCTTATAATCTTCATGGTCATTTTTATATGTAATGTGATTAATCAGTCAGAGTAGACATTTACCAAGGACTTACTTATAAGTCAGGCACCGTACTATGCCTTGGGAATAGAAGCAAAAGTAAAGATCAGCAGCTCCTTAAAAAATTCTTAGGTCCCTGAGAGAGACTGAATGACTTACCCATCCTAAGATGCTGAGATAGTTTTGTAATTGTTAAACTTTAATTATAATGGGCAGTATGTTTTAAAACAGCAAGAAGTGCCCACTTATAAGGTTCTAAAATCACATAATAAAATTTTATACTTGATCAAACGATTTTCAAATTTTAGAGCTGAGAAATAGATACGCTATTTTTCTAAGGGTTTTGATCACTATGATTGCCGTATTATTTCAACTAGATTCCACCTTGAAGATAAGCAACTGAGGTTTTGCTCTAGATGTTTATTGTACGCCAGAGTAGGGAAAGTAGGTGTTTCAACCAACACAGGCGAAGAAAATAATTTAGCCCAGTATTTAACCATCTCTTCTTAGATTCACAGTAATATTAAATATTAAAGCCCCTGTCTTGTCTACCCTGGCCATTACCCAAGGAAGGCTTTTTTAAAATCATATATTACAACATATTAACATAAGTTGCCTTCATCTCTTCTGTAGAGTTGGGATGCAATGGAAGGGTATACTTCATTCTCCCTGAGGTATCATCTCTTTTTGACACATACCCAAAGACCCCTGGGTCACTCTCCGGCAAAGATGTTTTCCACTTTTTAAACGGCCCATCCAGACATTAATCTTTTTTTTTTAAACCATTATTGTTTTCAATAGCAATATTTCACAGTTGATGGCATTTCCATGGAGGTATTGTTTGGATATGGGCTAGTTCTTATTCATGCTTTGCTTCAGACGTTCCAATCAGTTTAAGCCGTAGGTTACTCTGACATTTGAGTACTATGAAAATTTTCAGCTCAGTTCCACAAACATTTATTCAATCTGTTTGCGATATACTGTGCGAGGTGCTGGGAATATTAAGACAGATAGGAAAAAAAGCCCCTGCCCTTACAAAGTATGTTATACTAAAAAGGACATACCACATACACAGGTAAGTCAACACAAGATGGTTTGAGAAGGGAGAGAGCACTCACAACTGAGGGGACTCAGAGAAAGTTTCAAAGAGAAGGTGCCACATGAACTGACTTGACATTTGAAGGAGGATAAGGATTCTGAAAGGTAGAGATGAGGAAGAAGTAAATTCCCAACATGGGTAGGGAGCAGCCTATACAAAGACACAGAGATGGGACGTAGAATTTTAAATTCAAAGAAGTCCAATTTGGTGAGAACATGGAGTGCATGAAGGGGAGTGCTGTGAAATAAGGCAGAAAATGTAGATTAGAGCCAGATTATTGAAGACTTTCAATACAAGGCTGGAGAATTTGTCTTTTATAACAAAGGTAATAAGAAACCACTGGTAGTTTTTGAGGAGGAAGGTCACATATTCAAACCTGTGCTTTGGGAAGATGGATAATATATTGTGGGGATAGAATTGAAGTCATGGAAGTTAATGAGATCAGCAAGCAAAAAGGGCCCAGAATAGGACCTGGAGAAATATCTAAGAATGAAAGACAGAGTATGAGCCAGCAAAGAAGGAGCACGTATACTGGTAGGAGAACCAAAAGAAATAAATATCCTGGAAACAAAGAGAGAAATAGTATTCTGAAGTTGGGACTGGTTAGCCATGTCAAGAGCTGCAGTGGAGGAGAAGAATGAGGACTGAAGGAAGGCTACTGGATAGAGCGAGTGAGGCCACTGGCAGTGTTTGAGAGAGAGGTTTCCATAGAGGTATGGAGTGAGGAAGTGTTTAAAGGACTGGATCAAGAGTTTGGGCGTTGAAAAGGAAAAAAATGGAATTAGACTTTGAGAGGATGGCACAATCAAGTAAGGGTTTTGTGAGTGTGAGGGAGAACTTATCATGTTTGTAGGTATTTAAGGGGAGACTGAAGATGAGGAAGGGAGAGGAAACTTTTTGAAATTCATTTACATGGAGTATGTATTCTTCAGATAATTTCAGCGGCTGAAACTCTGACGTTACATCCGTCCAGCAAGATTGCTAAAGAGAATCTAGATGTGTTTTGTGAAGCTTGGGAGTCTCAGATTAGTGACATGTCAACATTACTAAGAGAAATAAATGATGTATTTGAAGGAAAACGAGGTAAGTTGGAATGCTGGTCACGTGTTTAGATTTTGAACTGTTAAGTGTATAGTTTTTGTTTCAAGCTTCATCAGATATAAAATGAATTATCTTTTTTCACTCAGGTTAGCTATTAACCTAAAATATGTAAATTTTCAGAAATTATAGATTAGAATTATTTTTTATCTTTTCTAAATCAAATATATTATGAATGATGACAAAAGATGGAGTTAACTGTAATTTTTGTTCCCCTCGGTCATTATTTATTCTAGTAGTTAAGCCGTTGAAATCTTCATAAGCATAATTAAGTAGAAATGTTTATTACTTGACTTGTTGAATTTAATATTTCACTTTTATCATTAAGATTCACCCTTACCAATTTTCTCTTGTAACTATCCTTTATTCTTGGAACCAATCCCATACTTTATTTAGTACTATTAACTTGGATTATAGACACTTCATAATGTAATGAATGTAGCTATTTGATTTTTGAACTGCTGTCCTTCCTCTTGGATGGAATCTCTTTACCCGATGACTACACAACCTTGGAATATTTCCTGTGGTTGGTAAGTTTATTGGTATTTTTACAACATATAGACTGGAACCCTAAAGATATAAAGTAAGAAATTATTTTGATTCTTTGTTTTAATTTCACCTGAAAGTTTTTCATTACTATGAGTCTCTTACACTTACTATCAAAAAAATCTCATTGTAGTTTTAGTAATGTTATTTCTTAGGGAAAAATCTGTTTCGTATAGCTTAATTATATCATTTATCAAGAGCATATTATTATAAAATGCCATTTAAAACCAGAATCTCATTGAATTAATGTTATTCACCACATGCAGCAATTAGGTATATTTGAATGATCACAGCATCAATGCAGTGTTGTTGTTATTCAGTTGTATCTGACTCTTATGACCTTATAAGGTTAGCCAATTCCTTCTCCAGCTCATTTTACAGATGAGGAATTGAGGCAGACAGTTAAGCGATTTGCCCAGAGTCACCCAACTAATACGTGTCTGAGGCCAGATTCAAACTCAGGAAGATGGGTCTTCCAGACTTAAGCCCAGCATTCTCTCCACTATGCCACTTAGTTGCCCAAATTATGTGTATGTTTACTTAAAAAAAAAACAAAACAACACCTTTTTTTTAAAGCCATATCATTTGTGAAACATTCGGTAGCCTGCCTCATTCTTGCCATGAGAAACAGACAGTAAACATTTATCAGACACATACTATGTACCAGGCACTATGCGAAACACTGGGAATACAAAAAGGGTCAAAGGACAGTCCCTTCTTTCAAAGACCTCTTCCTCTAATGGGGGAGACAGTAAGCAGACAAATGTGTATAAACAAGCTATCTACAGAAAAAACGGAAATATTTGAGAAAGGGGAGGCATTTAAGTTAAGAGGGATTGGGAAGGGGCTCCTATGGAGGGGATTTTAGTTGGGCCGTAAAGGAAAGCAACAGGCAAAGATGAAATGTAGAAGAGAGTGGCATGGGGGCATGGAAAGCTTGACTTAGGACAAGAGCTAGGTTTAGATCTTGCCTCTGTCACTGGCTAGGTGACTCCAAGCAAGCTACTTAACATCTCCAGTTCTCAATTTACTGATTTGTAAAATGATTCAGTTGGACTAGATGACCTCTTAAGTTCCCTTCCAGTTGTAAATCTATGATGCTCTATGAAATACTCAGTATTGCCCTCTGTTTCCTATTGTTGATCCATAGCAGAGGATATCACTAATAGTGTGTAATAATAAGGATTCTAATCCCTTAATCTTAATTAATTAAGGAGCTATTGCTAACTTCCTAGTGTTCTGTTACTAAACACATATGAGGCATACTTCAGCGAGTCCTGCAGTGTTTTCGTACTGCATACTTCAGACCTCTGACGTCTTCCTCTGGGGGTGATTATACACTTGAGGACCCAAGTTTGCCTACACTTGGGTCATAAAAAGAGAACAAATAGGAAATAATCTCTTTCTTGTGATCATAATTCATTTCATGTTTCTTCTTGCTTATACTATTGCCTAGAGTTAGATGACTTCTTGGACTCTGGACCCTCACCTGCCTTGATCTGTGGCTTGAACTAAACCTATTTACTACTCTGACTTTTTACACTGCTCCAATCTTTCCAGCCTTGTTAAACACAACCCATTGTCTGCTTTGTTTTAGGGATTAGTAATCCCTCATTCTTTGTTGGGGTGCAGGGATTCCGTCCTTGACTGGCCTAATGATCTCTGATGCTATCCATGTCTGAGCATGGCACAAACAATTTTAACAAGTATATCTCATATCTTATTTCCCACATCAGGTCATTTTATCAATAGACCCTTCTGTACTAAATTGATAGTGTACAAAAAGTTATGTTTGGTGTCATGTTATGTAATTTCACAAGAAGACCACCTGTATCAGCTTTCTTATCGTAGGACTACCAAATCCATTTTGTTGAATGATTTGTTAAAGATAGTCTGACAAAGGGTTTATACCTTGTGTAGTGATTAAAAATAATAATATCTATGTATTACTTAAACTAACAGGAGATACCCCCATATCCCTAGCTATTCCCAGTAGAAGCAGTCAGGTTCCAATTTTGGTTTTAAGTTAAGCAACAAGATTAGTTAAACAGACATCTTGACATAGGCACACAGATAATATGCTTATATACAGATGTATTCACTCATACAAATAGTACCCCTATCAAGTTTGCAAAGCCAGGACAAACTGATGATTTATTTGATGATGGACTTGGAATCCCAGAATATCTCAACAGATTGGAATGATGATCCAAATCTAATAAGATGAAATTTAATAAAGATAAATGTAAAGTACTCAATGGGGTTTCAAAAAATTAACTGCATAAATATATAGTGGGGAAAACATGGCTAGACAATGGTTAATATGAAAAAGTCCTGGCTCTTTCCATATACTGCAAACTAAATGAGTAATAGTCCTTCTCCTCAAATGAATAAGCTTCATTAAATAAATGTAGTGTCTAGTATCAGAGAGGTAATAGCCTTACCTTACTCAGCCCTGTTCAGATCACATATGGATTTCTGGGTGCCACATTTTAGGAAGGATACTAACAAGGTAGAAGATAACCAGAAGAGGGTAACCAAGATTATGAGAGGTCTCAAAATCAGTAATTCTTTCCTAAATGCTTGTTGGCTAAGTTAAAGAAACTGAAGCTATTTATCCTGAAAGAAACTTAAGGGGAATATGAGTTGTTTACAAATATGCGAAGGGTGGCCATGTGGAAGAGGTAATGGTCGGGGGGGAGGTGGGGATGTTTGCCTAAGATCAGTGCATAAAAGCTATAGGAAAATGTGTTTAGGTTCAATATAAGGAAAAATTTCCTAATAACCAGAGCTGCTCAAAAGTAGAATGGGCTGTCTTATGAGGTAGAAATTTCTCTATTAGAGGTCTTCTGTTGTTAGTATAAGTAGGATTATTGCTTCATAAATGAGTTGTTCTAGATTACCTCTGAACTGCCTTCCGACTCTAAGATTTTGTGGGGTCTTAAGGTACCAGACTAGGGTGTTGTCAGTGTAATGGAAAGCCAGGAATGAATCTGAGAGATACCACAAAGGAAGATATAATAGATATAAGGGATGTATTAATGGGAGGATTGCAAATAGCTTCCAGATTTTGAGCCTGGGTGACAGGAAGAAAGATGAGACAGTTGACAGAAATAGGAAAATTGGAAAGGGCAGATAGTTTACAAAAGAAGATAGTGACTTGAGTTTCTTGTTTGTTGAGATTGAGGACAGGACACACAAATGGAAGTTCGCTGAAGGTATTTTGAAGTACAAGACTGGAGGTCAGAATTGAAAATATAGATTAGGGATTCACTATAGATAAAAGTGATGGTTCAAAGATGATAGTTGTTACCAATTTGAGAGTTAAATGGAGAAGAACCAGAGGATCAAGATATGAACCTTAGGTTATATCCACAGTTAGGGTTATGAGAAATAAGAAGAGCCAAAGAATCAGTGGGAGTGACATAATAAGGGAACCAGAATAGTGTCATGAAAGCTGTGGAAAAATTTCAAAACAGAGGGGCAAATCAGTAGCCAAAGAGAACAGAGAGAGAAAAAGCCATTGGATTTGGCCAGAATTTTGACACTGACAGAAGTTTCAGTAGAGTAATAGGGGCCAGATTACAGGGAGCTTAGAAGGGCCTCGATGAGAAGGAGGTAGAGTCACTGAGTCCTAGTGTTCAGGGCAATGTACTAAGTGTTCATTATATTGGTTACTGTAAAGGATAGAAAATAAATAATCCTCGATAAACTTACTGTCTTATCTAGGAAACAAAGCATGATGTAAAGATGAAAATGACTGAATACATTTTAAAAAATTGCCAAATTAGCAAAGGTATCTTGTACAAACTGCCTCCTACATAGTACTGAGGGGTAAGCAGGAGAGCCATTTGAGGAGTTAACTTCATGTTGGTGGTAGTTGAAATCACATGAACAGTGGAGCTCCAGGAAGAAATATATAATAGAAGAAGCAGACGCATGAGAAATGCTTTGGAAAATAATAGAGGAAAAAGAATAAATTGACAAAGGTTATTGAATAAGAGTGACTAGGAAATCTCACATGCAATATATATCTACATAGACTAAGAGCAGCTCAGTAACTGTTTTGTTTTATCTAAAAGAGCACTTTTCATTGACAGGATCAGAGTGATACTACATTGTCAGCACAAGAGCTAAGGTGTTGGTAGGAAAAACCAGATTTTATAAGTTCAAGACTAGGAATCCAAGCAAGTCCACAGGGTTAAGTAAAGTCTGGTGGCGGGTGGAGAAAGAGGGTAATTTATTCTAGGGACAGGCACCTATCAAAACTGAGTTTTTAGGAGAGCCTTTCCACAAGGGTAAAGAGAAGTAGGAGATAGATTCTGTTACCAAGATCAAGATACCAACAATGTTGCCTGGATGATGCTAAACTAGTAACATAGTTCAACCTTCCTCATATGTAATTCTTTATGTTCCCTCTTTTTTGGACAAGTATCAGTCCTCAAGTCTGAGGAGAGGCTGAACTCACAGCTGGTAGTTAAGTTCCTCTGCTATGATTGAGGGGATATGGAATCAGAAAAAGTATTAAAATAACTTTCAATATAGCCAGTATAAGATTGTGTCTGAAAATACTTGGACTTCGATGACCCACCCACATTTGCCTCTTTTAAGGGGAATCATCTATTTTAGTTTTTGTTTCAGTCAAATTTTATTTAAGAAATGTAAGTTGGTTATAGGTTTAGATGAATATACTTGAAATATTTTACTTTCCCCCTCAGAAAAATCTTAAATGATTGACTAATATGAATTTAATATGAAGATGTAACTTTTCAATGTACAGGTTTGTAAATGAAAGAATTTTGTTTCTACATGCATGTGATGGATAGAATACATATAGCATTACTACTTAAGGATTCCTTAGTAGTTTACGTAATAAGTTAACATTGTGAAAAGCATAACAGTGAGAAATAATACGTTTATGAATTAATTTTGCTTACTAATACTTGTATTGGTTGTAGGAGAGAAGCGTGCCTACCTTTCCCTTCCAAAGCCAGTGGTAAGTGTTGGAAAGTGGTTTTGCATATTTAAGCCCTTTTGCTATAGTGTCTTAGGCAATTGAGTTATATTGCCTTATCTCAATACAGAGAGTCAACCTTGAAGCCAGGAAGGCCTGGTTTCAGTCCCCCACGCTAACACATATTGGCTGTGTGACCTTGGGCAAGTCACTTAACTTCTCTGCATATTATCCACACCTTCCTACGTCACTGCTGCAAGCCATTCTTTCTCATGGTCACATTCTTTTTGCCCATTGCCAAATGGTAGAATGATGCACAGTCTTTTTATCTTCCCTTCCTTAAAATAGAATCACAGACATACAAAAACGTTAGAGCTTGAAGTTACCTTAAAGATTGACTAGCCCAGCTCCCTCGTTTTACAGAAACTGAGACCCAGAGTGGTTATATTACTTACTCAAAGATGTACCCATGAAGTCAACCTGAGATCAAAAAGTATTTCTGAGGGTCTGCACCAACAGTTCTCCATCCCCTGAACACCTGGGGCCTCTCCCATCCTTTCTGGAACCCTTGTCCCAGATCATAGATGCCTCTACCAGTGACTTGGAGTTAAGTGAGTCCTTGTTCTAATTACTTAGAGGATAGGAGTCCTTTGGGGAGAAGTTAGTGAATTCCTGGAACTCTCATTTCATTTTCTCCTAGAAATATTTTGCTATAAAGTAATTAATTTCTATAGATCTATATACTAAAGATACTTCAATGTTTCAAAAATCTTTAATTTTAGTGATGTAGGAACTTGATTTACTGACTCCTTATAGTTAGTAGATTATCTTCAAGAGCTGATATAGTAAAAAGAAATTATCACTCTGGTGGTGTCTTTTTGAACTTTAGATAGTCCAATTCCATACCACAAGACTTCAAAGTAAGATTTTTAGGGAGGCCAAAATGCATTTCAGATACACTATGGGTTAAGTGGCCTCTTGTGGGCTGTCCTGGAATCTTCATCATCATTTGTTCTACAAAATATAATTTTTAAATTTCAAATAATTCACTTAGAAATGTGTTTTTGGAATACTTTTATAAATTTTCATATTACCTTAATTTTTATTTGAATTTATTAATTAGAAAATCAGAGTTCCTCGATACAAGTGTAAGCCTCTACAAAATTTACAAAATAGGATTAGGAAGGGTATCTCACTGAAATCTAACTTACTAAACAAAGGTAAGCTCTTAGATTTGGAGAAACATTTAATAAACTGAATTCCAAATTCATAAAAATGAGGAAAACAGGAATTGCATATAAAATGTTAGAGGTCTGAGTTATTTCATAATAGCAATCATTTCATAGTATTAGTTCAAATATTAAAATCTTATTGCAAATATTGTTTTAAAGAATGAATTTAGTTTATGTTTTTATTGACAGTTCTATTTCTTTATGTTCAAATGTACCATTTTAAAAATTATCTTAAACTTTTTTAAAAATTACAACAGAAGAATAATACGAACCTGAAGCCATTTAAGCCAACCAAACTTGATTCTGAGGTGAGACCATTTCCTATTGAATTGTGTTGTATTTTATACTCCTTAAATTTTTTTTAACTCAATAATGACCAAAAAGTTAAAATTTTTAATTTATAGGAACAAGCAAAGATAGCAAAACTTGGACTTAAGCTCCGTTTACTTACATCAGATGTGGATTGTGAAATAGAAAAATGGAAAAACCAGGAGAATGACATTGTCCGACATGGGCAGAACATGTCCAGCATGGCCCATTCCATGTACTTATTTACTAGGTAAATACCATTTGGTGTCTTCAACCCAACCAATATCTTCCATGTTAAGAAAATGTGGAAAAAAAGAAAATGTGAATATTAAATTGCTGATGATTACTTATTACCTATTATATGAAAGTCAGTATCAAGACTTGGCATTTAAAATGTACTTAAGTGAAAGAGAAAACTTGTCTATGAAGACAACCAACCATTAAGCAGGAGGACATAGGGACTGATGAAGTGTGCCAACTGTTATCCAGTGAATATAACCCAATATTCATATCCCAATATTGTCCAGTTGTGGTGAAAGTTAGTGAATATGTGTAAGTGTAGGTCTTATACTTCTGGGGTCTTATGTTTCTGACAGTATATGATTACTATATTTACCTTGCATTTCCCTTCTGCATACCTACTTTTGCATGTGCTGTTATATTAATAATGCCTTCTAGAATTTCCCTTGGGACCTCTATTAAGCAATATCCTTCTTTTCCTTCTTACACATTCATCTTTAGTCATCTGGTACCTCCTCATGATTTCTCAAAAATTATCCACAGTGGTTCTTAGGTTATAGCTGCAAGTCTTTATAGTCCCCTAAGATGTAATTAACCTGGGTCTAAAGACTTGAATTCACTTTAAAAAAACAGGTATTCTCTTACCATCTCTCCACCATCTTCAGTTTCAAGTTCCTCTTTATATTTGTTCTCCTGTTTTCCAGTTTAAACATTCTTTCGCTCAGTGGAGAAAACAAGCGTGAGTTATAGTGTTATTTCTTGTGTCATAAGAATATAAGCTCATTTCAAGGAGGGATTGCATTCATTGTATTCCCTGTGCTTACTGCACAACAGATGCTTAATAAATACTGGCTGATTGATTATCAAAATCATACCATACCCTCTACACAGTTCTTCACTTCCCTGCCCATTGTTTTCTTCTTATTCTGGATACCACTTTTAAAAAGACTTGTCTTTAGCTTTTGTAACAACGCTTTCTGACAAGTTCCTCCCACTCTTTTGCATTTGTCTTCGGTTATATCTTCTCAGCTCACATATATTTTTAAAATCTAACGTGCAACTACATTGGTTTCTTTAGATGCTCCTTTTATTTTTATCACATTTATTCACAATTATGTGAACAGAACTTTGTCCTTAAGAATTCTGCTATCTTGAGTATTTCCTCTGGAGTTCTTGGCCATGGAGCCATACCTATATTTTCATCCTACAGCTTTTTTTATGTGTGCAGGTTGGACTGGGCCTAAATTCCTTTCCTTTGTGTTAGAAACTCCAAGTGATGTGGTTGTTTTCTCCTGTTATTTTTCACTTTCCGTGTAATCAGTGTTTCATTTTGGTCACAATTGAGAAAGCAAATAGCTTCCTCAACAGCTTCCTCTCTCTTCTAAAAAACGAAATCAGCAGATTAAATAAATCTACTGCTCTACTTTTGAGCAGTTGAAATTTTCCATCATGTCTTTTTTTGCCAGTTTCAGTTTCATAATTTTTAGGAAAGCATCTTCCCTGTCTTCCATCCAAATGGATTGTCTAAGGTATATTCCCACAAAGATAACATCTTGCTTTCTCTCTTTACTTTAGCTCTTCAGATTTATTAGTTTTCATAACAAAGCCATCAACAAGTTAGATTATCCAGAAGCTCCTGCTACATATTGGGCTCTTGAGATCAAAATGCAAAAATGAAGCTTGCATTTGACTGGGGGAGATGACCAGTACATATATAAGTATATACAAAATAAACACTGGGTCATTTCAGGTGTGGGGGGAGCACTAGTAGCTGAGAGGATCAGGAAAGGGATTGGGTAGGAGGTGGCATTTGAAGCAAGGAGCATTGAAGCAGACTCAGCATTTTTTGAGGAAGAAGTAAGGAGTGAGTGCATTTGGGGCACCAAGGACAGCCTAGACTTAAGTAAAGAGGGACAATAAGGGCAGTTTGACTAGACTGAAGAATGCGTGAGGCTGGAAAGGTTAAAGGACTTGGTATTTGTATTCTAATGTCCACATACCTTCTTAACATATAATGCAGTTTCCCTAAATTTAGTTTGAAATAGAAAGTTACATATTTGCTCAAAATATTATATTCCATATTGCAGTTGAGTCTCCCAAGTATCAATGATTCTTCTATCGAGTCTTAGTGACCTCTTTGTGTTAATATTCCAAATTTGTTTGGTATCCCTGAGATATAGCTAATGTCATAGTATTTTTCCCAACCCTCTTTCCTCTTACATAAACCTCATCTTATAAAGTGTTCCTTTCTGTGTCATACTTGTGGGCCTTTAATTAGTTTTTCAATTTTATCTTGGCATTTTTCTCCTCAAAATTTTAGTATAGAGTCCTTTTATCTAGGGAGTGAGACTCCCATAAAATACATTATTCCTAGACTTTGTAGGGCTCCACTCTTTCCCAGAAGACCATCAATCCAGCATTTAGTCCAGAAAGATAAAATTCTATTCACTATGTGTTTTTGTAACCATTTGTTACCTTGAGCATATTCTTTTCTCTCTTAGAGGCATGACTTTCAAAAGTTAGACCAAGTAAACACACAACATGCTTTCAAGTTTTCCTAGGATTTCAAAGGCGTTCAAGATATATTAGAGGGGTTTGTTTTGTGCTTTTTCTGGAGGTGTCATTCATTCCCATGTAAATAAACAGAAGTGAACAGCAATTATTGAGTTTTATGAGTCTTAAAAGGCTCTCCTTTATACCTTTAATACAAATGCCAGGAAGACATCTTCCAGTTCGCTGTGTCAAGTCTATGCACACTTACCCAGCATGCCTTAATAGAAACTTGTCAGCGATCATAAAGACATTTCCTCTTGGGAACAGGAACAGGATTCTTTTCACCTGACATGACCCATGTGTCCTCCTTAAGGTTCTGAGCAGTGTCGGATATTTTCTGTTAATAATTCTCCAAAAGACGAATTTCAAATTTGTTTTCTATTTCCAGTGATGTAGAGCTTCTTTTCTCCTCAGTTCCCTCCATTCTTCTGCTTGGCAGAAGATACTGAATTTTGATATTGATATTGAATTTGATTCTCCTCTACCCCTCAGAACCCCTCTAGCTTCCTGCCTAGATTACTTCTTTCTCTTCTGTTCTTCCTAGGAACCCTTCCTTCTTCCTAATAAATGGGAATAAAGATGAGCATCTACTTTGTGTCTAGTTCTTTACAACCATGAAAAATAGAGATATTTTGGTGTAAGTAGAACTTTTATTTTTGTTAATGACCTACTTGGAATCTCTAGGTCAAAGAATATGTACATTTTAGCTATTAGAGATTTAGGGTGCAGTGAGGTACAGCCCAGCAAGTCTGAACTTTCCTGGGACCACAGTACAGTTTAACAAACATTTCTTAAGTGCTTTCCATGTACAAGAGACAGGTTAGGGATGAGAGGAAGGAAATAAGTATTTATATAATAACTACTATGTGTCAAGCACTGCGCCAAGTATTTTATCTCACAATAACCCTTCAAAGTAGGTGCTATTGTTATTCCTATGTGAAGAAACTGAGGCAAACAAGTTATGATTTGCCATATTTTATCAGTATATGTGGCCTTAAAGTCACACAGGTGGTAAATAGTTGTGGTGGGATTTGAATTCAGGACTTTCTGACTCTGGGGCCCAGTGCTCTATTCACTGTGTCACCTAGCAGCCTAAGGTCACCCGTGCATGAAAATACAATTTTTAAAAAAAAACCAGATTATCTGACCCTTAATGATATTAAAATGACATATAGCACTGTGACAGATACTAGAAGATAAAATGTGTTAAGGATAAGGGCAAAAAAGAGATTAGTACAAAATACTGTGTGAAAATCTGAAAAGGGATAGATCGCTTTCAAATGACGGATAAGGAAAGACTTAATGAAGATATAGTACTAACATTTGTAGGATGAAAAGCAAAGAACTGGAGGGATTATATTCCAGGTATTGGCAGTAGCACCCATGAATATGGGTGGTATGATTTGATAATAGCTTGACTGTACAAATTGATTCCAACAGATTGTTCTAAATGGAATAATACGGAGGAGTCCCTTAAATACAAAACTAATTAGATTAATGAGATTAGGAGCAACTGCTAAAGTTTTTTGAAGAGAGGAGTCCTATTCGTGCCTTTGGAAGATTATTTTGGCAGCTGTGCACGCTAGGAGATGATGATGGTCATCTCAGTACAAGGTAAATGAGCGCTTGTGCTAGTGCCATGAGGAACAGGTAGGTGTGAAAAGAGATGCTCAGTAACTTATCAGATGCAGGGTGTAGGAGGAAAGGAGAATCAAAGATGACTGAGATTTTGTTCTCTGTAACAAAAGATTATGCTGGCATCAACAGAAGTAGGGATGCAGAGAGAAAGCAGATTTTGGCAGGTGACTGTCGGTATCAAATGGTCAAAAAGGATGAAGACTAGGAAATGGTCTTTGGATTTAGGAAGGATAATTTTCAAGAGATCTGACTCAGGGAACCGAGAGGGGCCAGAAGACAGTTTACAGAAGATTAGGCGTGAGGGATGAGGAAGCAGATGCAGTAATTATAAATTATTTCCTAAAAGTTTAATAGTGAGGGACAGAAAGATACAATGATAAGCTGAGGAAATAGGAATGTACATAGTGTCAACCTTTGCTGGGAAGGCCTGGAGGATCACCCTCATACAACAGGTTAATAAGAAAAGCCTGAAACTGTAGGTAGAAAATTCCTTGCATCTCCATGTTCCTGCTCATAACTTTTTTGCCTGCAAAATCCCACAGCTTCCAAGTTTCAGTTTCTTGTCTTAGCTAAGGCTGAGATAGACCGTGAGATTATGTCACTAGTGCCAAGTATTTCTTCCACTGACTGTGCTAGCCTCTCATCAGAAGTACCAGCTGGTAAAGGGACTTAACCTGCCATGCCTCAGTGATTATCAGAAAGTACCTACAGATTCATGTTCTCCTCTTGCTCTTTAACCACTTAACCATATTGTGCTTCCCCTGAATTTCTTCACATTTTTAGCCACGAATCTCTTTCCCTCAAGGGTCAGTGATACCTTGGAGGTCAAATTTTCTTCCTTTGATTAGGACCCCTCATTTGCCCTTATTGCTACCCATTATCTATGTGTTTATATAGAGACATCTCAAGCCATGAGTTTTATTGCTAGTTCTCTTCTTAGATAATGTTTATAATGAATTACAGTCCTGTCTTCTGCAGTTACTCTTATATTATACCTAAGATTCACTGTGGTATCTGACTTGGCACATATATATGAACAGTTTTCTCCCTCCACTGTATTTTCAATGTAAAGCTCCCTTAATCAGATTTGCAAGACTGGGAAAAAATATTTTTAAACTTATTAGATGCACTCCATCCCTGATCAGGAGCACATCCTGTATTTGAAATGATGGTCTAAAATTGAAATTCTACTTTCTCACTCCAACGTTTTCATCTGCATTTCACTTCCCAAGGCTGCCTTTCTCTTCTGAACCTGTACCTTCAGTTGTTAGCAGTGCTAAAGAACAATACCTATGCCTTCAAACCCAAAGTTTGAAGGGTTTTTTTACCTAGAACTTAAAAATCCTGAGAAATGCCTTTTTTCAAAGTGTGCTTCTAGTTGTACCATTTGCCACCACAGAGTGGGTTGTGGCCAAAAGATTTAACAGATTTCAGGAGGTTCTTTGACAGACTCTAGACATTTCCTGTGAAAACAACAAATTTCTCTGTCGTTCATCAGCATCCCTTAGCAGGAAGTCAGTAGCCGCTGTCATCACTCGTCTCTTTTTCTCATCTTTCTCACCAGTTCATTCCTTGAAGCACAAAAAGTTGTTTCCTCCCAACAGCATTTAGCTCCCTCTTCCAAGGGAAGAGTTTTATGTCTTATATTTAGTTCTAAATCAGGGATCTTTCCTTCTCTTTATGTGTCAGATTCTTTTTATCCTCCTACAACCTAACTTGAATTAGGTTTCTTTTTTCCTTTGTTCCCATTTCAAAGCTTTTCTTTCACTTTTTAAAGGAAGTTTTGCTCCTCCCTGATAACTTGAAGGGTACAGTTATATTCATCAAGCTTCAACTCTAGGAAAAAGACCAGTTTGTGCTTTGTGCATGCATAGGTGTTAGTACTCAAAGAAACACAAAACCTTTCATGGCCTTAGTTTCCTCACATGTAAAATTATGTGGTAGTATCAGATGACCAAAGTAAAGTCCCATCTAAATCCTAAATCTTTGAGCACATACACTACAAAATTACCTGTGTTCTCTATACTTACTTGAGGCAAGAGCTTTAGCCCTATCCTTTGGCAACTCTCATGGCTAACTACTTTAATAAATTGTCTGGATATTATTACACCTGTTTAATTGGCTAAGGACTCGGTAACAGGGCAACTAAACAAGCATTATTTAAAGTAGGCTTCCTACCTTTTCTTGTTAGACTAAGATACCCTTTGTATTTAAGCTGCCAGGCTTTAAAAGAAACAGAATTTGCTCTCTAGGTTATTCTCTGGATAACGTGTTTGAAGAGCAGTTTAATTAACTGAAAGGTGCTATCTAATTTCTTGCTTCATTTCTCTTCTCACTTTCTTGCTTCTCTGGCTACATCTCACTTTTTTTCCAGAGTTCAGAAATCTTGCCACTTGCCTAGTATTCTATATACTATAGTCTTTATAAAATAAAGGCATAAAATTTTTTGAAAGGTATAGGTATGACATGTAAAACTCAGATATAATTTAGTTTACATTGATTGACTTCACGTAAAATGTACACTTACTCTGTGGTTAATAGTTAAATGGAATAATTAACCCCAAGAATTCTGTTGCTTGGTTCATTAAGATTTTAATAAATTAAAGGTTTCAATTCATATATAATAATTGAGAGCATTAATAATGTATAAAATAGGCTAATCTCCTTATAGTGATTTTTCTTTTATAAAATATAATGTTGTTTATTTCAGGGGGGAAGGGCTGTTGAAGAGTACTCAGGATTTAATTTATCAAGTAGAGGTATGGTATGTTCTAGTTTACATTACTACATAATATTTTATGCTAATACTATGTAACATCTATGTTCTCACCAATGACTTCCTGTTCTCATCAGTTTAAGGAAGAATATAGAATTAGGATATTGTAGCAGTCTTCTGTAAAGCATTTTTGAACAGTATATGGCACTTGCCAGTTGGCTTCTTGAATCTGTGACAAATGATGCCCTGTCCATTTCTAATGCCTATTTTTTTATACTAACCACATAACAATGGGACTTTATCACTAGAAACCCTGTTAATAGTAAATTTTCTAAGCCCTTTAATCCTTGCTCTAAGATTTATTCTCCAAACACCCTGACTTTTATAGTTGGGATTTTATCAGATAAGCTTCAAACATTTAGAGTGCAAGTTTTCTCATGTACTTGTTTCAGTACCAGATATACATGATTCCTCAAAGCAAACTCTCAAGTTATCAGATATCCCAGCAGGTACTCTAGATGAAAGGTAAAGCACCCCCACTAGATCCAATTGTAGTTGAATTGTATCTGGTCTTCCTTTAAGGAGAATTATAAAAACTTTATCACTTTTGCTTGATACCCATTGACAAAGCAATTGCTCAATAAGATAGACTGCCCTGCCATCTGACTTTGTTTTATATGCCCTAACAAGGCTTGAATTTTTCCACTTTCTCTAATGCTCAACATTCTGACCAAACAACAGAAAAAAGGAATTAATTGTACCCAAATGAGCAGTTTCTCAATTTTGGCTTTTTCATCAACTCATAATTTTAGAGATGGAGATCTTCATTTTATAGATGCATAGTGGCCTGCCCATGGACACACAGCTTATTAAAAGCGAAATAATTTTGTGAAGAACACTAAAACTAAACTTGAAGTCAGAAAATCTGACTTTGAGTCCCACCTTAGACTTTTCATTCCTGTGTGACCCTGAGCAAGTCATTTTGACTGAGTCCCAGTTTCTGCTTCAGATATTATTCATGCGTATTTTAGTAGCAGAGCTCAGAAAACAGCTCTTTCCATAATCCGTTTGCCCTCTAGGATGCCTTTCTCTTCAATTTGATCACCCTCATTTCTTTACATGAGTAAACTGCTTCAGCTGTCTCCTCTACACCAATGACCCTCAAATCTCTAGTTGTCAGGGTTGGAGGTTTTTTGTTGTTTTATTTTTTGCCAGATTCTAATACTATAAAGCCAACATTCCAACCTAAAAAGTCCTTCTCTGTCACTTCAAATCCAGCGTATCCAAAACCAAAGTTATTTTCTACCTGTCAAAAAAAAGTCTCCTTCCATTTTCCCATACCCTAAATTTGAACTTCGCTTATTCTCAGCCATAGACTTAAAATTTCCCGGCAGTCTAGATCCATCTCTCTCCTTTTGTACCCCATAACAAATTAGTTTTCAGGTCCTATCTATTCTTTCTTATATTGTATTCATACTGCTATAACCTTAGTTGACGTCATGCCTAGACTAGCAAGTTTTTTCCTCTAGTCTCTTACTTCTAATATGTTCATTGCACCACTGACAATTTATTCATAAATATGGCCCTAACCCACCCTATCCCATTTTATTTCTGACTATAGTGTTTTCCAGTTTGAACTCCCTGCTTAAATGCCAACTTGTACGTGAGCCTAATTGTTGGTTCTCTTGCCCCACTTTGTGTTTATTTTGTGTTTTACTTGTTTGCGTACATATCCCCTATTAGAATGCAAAAAGTCCTTGTAAGCTGGGATTGTTTCCCGTGTGTAGCACAGAGCAGGCACTTAATAAATGCTAACTGAATGGACTGAAATTGCGCCTGTCAGGCTAATCTACTCGCTATTTCCCAAACACATTGCTTACTCCACACATTTTTGTTTATATTTAAATCCCCTTAATAAAAGGATTAGTTCCATGAAGTTTGGAATCAATCAAAGGGCCACACTTGAGGACCTGAAGGCCACATGTGACCTTGAGGCTGCAGGTTCCTACCTCCTTCTTGAAACTACATTGACCATTCTATGCCACAGAGTTTATCTTTCCTTCTAATGATATTCTAAAACCCTTGCCTGTGTTGTCATTTAAAATCATAGGCGTTGATAAAGGTAGATTCCTAATTTACAAATGTGTTCCAAGAGCTTGTTTGTAAGTCAGTGTTAGAGTTTAGGGTATATTTATCAGTAGAAGCTGTGTTCTTGAGTATAGAACATAGGGTATACATATCTATTTTATCTAGAATGTATCTAACCTACAACACTAATACTATGCTAAATTCTAAGTCAGGAGCCTTTAGTTACCTTCAAGAGGCTTTTTTCATACAGAAGGATACTTTTAATAACTCAAAGATATTCAGGTAGCATAACATAGTGAAAAGCAGCAAAGGAAAGCTATTTATGGGGAGGGAGAATGGGGAGAACTGAGGCTGCCCCATAAACAAGCCAGGACTACCAGGACTTCCACATTCCTGTGCCTGCCAGGGCCCATTCTTCTAAGCCAGGTAGTTCTTGAATTTTGACGGGGGAAAAACAAAACATCTTAATTTCAGTCTAGTTGGTTCCCCTTGTAACCCAACATAGTTTATCTTATGCATTTAAAATAATTATTCTGAGAAGGGGTCCCTAAGCTTCTGGCACACAAAGCTAAGCATGCCTGCTCTAAGCTGTTTTGCTTTTCACAGCTTCTTCCCTTTCTCTGCTTCTAAACACACAAGTTCACTAAGAGCTCCAAATTTTTCACAATGGCAAATGGGGGTCTGACCCATCACTATGGTGCAGTGACTGTTGGATTTGGAGCCAAAGATCCCTGGTTCAAATCTCAGCTCTGATATTTACTTGCCTGTATTTCTCTGGGCAAGTCACTTAAAGTCCCTAGGCCTAAGACTCATTTGTAAAATGAAAGCTGAACTAAATGATTTCTGAGGTCCCTTCCAGCTCTCAATGATCCAGTAACCCTAAATGTGGGAGCAGCTAGCTACATATATTTGTTAATTTTTGCCCCTTGAACTTTCCTTATTGCTATATTGTATCTATATTTGTCAGGCCAGTGACCTTTTCATAAGCTTTCCAAGAGCAAGTCTTTTACGTCCTTCTTTGTATAGCCCACACCACGTTTCTCAATGATCTATTGGAGGTTGTAGAGGTTTCTAAGTAGTCAGTAGAATCTTTAAAAAAAACAAAAAGCCAACAACAGAAATATCTACCAGGAAGATTTCATCGACTGTAACACAATGTCTGCTACATTAATCAGTCAAGTATTTTCTATGTTCCCATCAGTATGCTAAAAAAAAAAACCCAAACTTTATTGTATTGGAGTTCAGAGATGAAGTTTATGGGTTACAGTAGCTAGGGCAGTTTCTTCTTGGAAGAGGTGAGAATTCCGATAAACCTTGTAGAATGGGTAGGTTCTTGACTAGGTTAAGGAGTGAGTAATATGAGAAAAGGCTTAAAGGAGGGTGGAACAAAAAGAAAACCGCATGAGTAGAGGGATGTGCACTTGGGGAGCAGTGAAAAGTAAATCTGGATAGGTATATGTTTTATTAAGACTACCCTAGCAGCAGCATGTAAAATGAGTTAGAATGGGTAGAGAAATCAAGAAGTCAGCCTTTTGAAATCATCCAGGTGTCAAGGTTTTGACTGAAGCGGTAGCAGCAGGAATGGAGAGAATGGACAAAAAGTGTAGTCTTTGAAAGGAGTGATCTGAGAGGACCAAATGACCAATTAGACCAGAGGAAGGTTAACATTAACCTGTTCTAAAATCCTTAATGGTTTTCTGTCATTTGACTGCCAAGGCCTTAAGGTCTAGTAGTGAAACTATTTGTCATTTCAAATTTCTGCTTTCCAATTGACTAAAAAATTAGCCCATTAGCTAAGAGTTGGCATTGAATTCTTAAAAGAACTTCCAATTAACCCAAGTCTTCTCCCTTCTCCCTGCTTACCAGATTTCTCCCTCAGTTATAGGCCTCATCTAGCTGGCTTATTCTTCCTTAAAACTTACGTAACTATGCTCCCACCAGTACTTTACTTGGAATGGGTTCTGCTTGTCAAAAGGACTAGCAGATTTGACATGGACATTACCTTTTAGAGGGTCCTAGAAAAGAAAGACCCAAATCTTCATCTTTCCTTTCTCCTTTAGAAATTCTTCCTCTTCTGTGGACATTGTTCCTCTATTCCCAATTGAGATCACAATGGACATAGCTGTAGTTCATAAGTATATTCCTTATCCAAAATGGAGTAGCTGTTGGGCCAAATTCCTCTAAATTTAAAAATTATGTGAACTTTGGTTCCTACTGAGAATATAAACTTAACCACACGATCATCAAATATTTATTAAACTATTCTTATCCAATGTATGCTACTAAGATGGAGCCACCATTATCAAAAAGCTTATCGTCTAGGGTCACATTCAACTTAGATGATCAGGAAACACTTTACAGAAGTGGCTTGTGAATTATACCTTGGGGGATTAGTAAGGTTTTACAGGTTGAGATAGGAGTAAGGACATTCCAGAAAAGGGAACAGTCTTAGCAAAAGCACAGAAATGGGAAAAATTACTTGGGAGTAACAAGTCCATTTCTGATAGAGAATTAGGTTCATACAAGGGGACTAGGAAAAAGTAAGACTAGAAAGTGAAACTGAAAAAGCAAAATAATGAAGGACTTTAAGTACTAGGCTAAAGAGTCCTTAATGATTCACTGTTGAAAAGTTCTTATTAAGCAAATGATATCAAAGCAGTCCTTTGGGAAAATTAACCTGATAGCAGCAAACAGGGTTAACAAAATACAGGCAGGAGGAAGAAAAAACAAGGGAGGTTTCAGAGGGGGAGATAAGTGAAAGGACTGCAGATACTCAGTCAACAGCCTTGGTGACACAGACATGAATGAGAATGGTGAAAAGCCCACTAGTAATAAGGTTTTTTTGTGATTTTTCAGTCCAGTAGTTACCAGATTATCTTTAGGTTCTCTTGTTACCATACAGTTACAGTCAACATATTTTACCATCTGGCAGGAATTATTCTGTCCTACATTTGGGATTACCAACCAACAAGTGAGCTTGTTTTTTTCTGAACAAGCACGCATCACCTTTGACAGAAGGTTGAGATTCCCTTCTTTTCCAAGGTCACCAAATACAGTTATCTCCCCTCTGATCCTTGAGTTGTTAACAGGAACTGACATCCACATGGAGCCCCTAAACAGTCATTTTCAGTAAAGCAGGGAAAGTGATGTTCCTCCCTGAAGAAAATAATTATTTTGAAGAACTGAAAGGTAGAATCACTTTAGAATTCTACACAATGAGAAAGAAAAAAACATACCGTACCAGCTTGTATGAATATTTTCTTGTTAGCCACTTAGGATTTCCTACAACCTATAGACTTAATGTTGGCCAAAGTTTGCCCTTTTTTCTGGGCAAGCCAAGCCTAACTCAAGCTTGTCGAGTGATTCAGACTGTGGTTTAGAAGGCCATTAACATGGACCTTACAACATTTAATAAAAATTTTGTTAATAATAAAAAATCTAATAAGGATGCAACATTGAGAGGGGTGCAGCTCCCCTCTACAATCACACTTTACCACAGAAACAGCCCTCAAAAAATATGTGGACTCCAGCAATTCTGATAGGAAGACTCTGTAAGTTAGGCCTTTTATCACTCAGGTAATCAGGAAAACTCATCAACCCCTTGAACCCCATTTCCCTGAACCAACTCTTAAGAACAATTAAAGGTGCCACATGCCTAGGTGAAATCTGTTGTGGCTCCTACCAAAGGCATTAAATTTCACACTAGTTTAAATACCACAATGTACAGTTTTTTAATACAAGTATGTTGTAAATGAGGCTACGAGCCTGTACATCATATAGGCCAGGTAGCTTTACTCCATTCCATGCCCATGCATTGATGAGCTTTTTTTTGGTAATTTTCCACAGGAATGTGGAAGAGCAATGCATACTTAACCATTATAACAAATATGCCCAAATCATATGCCCTCCTTACACATCAATAGTATCTTTTTTTTTAACTAACAGGGCAACATACAGGCTTACCTTACCATTAACACTGAATCTATGAAAATATCAGGCAAAACAATGTTATTGGAGATCAGTTAGCTTAATAAGAAACATTTTACAAATGGCATGCAAACACACCAGCAGTTTACTGCTTCTGGGACTCAAGCACCATTACTAATCATGTTTTTTTGTATTGATCAGTTAAAAGATATTACTTATCCCAAGACTCCGTGACATTAGTGAGGTTTGGTTACACTATGGAACATATAATATATAAAATACATAATGATGTTATTCTAAAGCCAGGTTTTGTGAAATATGCCTACGCTGCTATGGATTTTGAACATACAATTATTGATAACCCATACTAACGCTGTGTTATGTACACAAGTTAGAAAAATCAGGGATTTTCAATTATAAGTTCACCTTTCTTTGTTCCTTATTATTTTAATAGGAAAAGTATTAGTGCCCAGTCACAACTTTTAAGCTTTTTTGAGACTGTATAGAAATTTAAATATCATAATACATTTACTATGAAATATTCTTAAATACAGATTTTGAGATCTAAAATAAATCCTCTCCCTTCCATCAGGTTTTTGCTACAGAAGGCTTAAAGCTTGCTTCAGTTCTCCAAGGTTTTTCAAAACAGGTAATGTCTATCTGTTGAAGATTAAACTTATGCCTCACCTTTAGAAGGTATAGCACTGGGTATAAAAACTGAAGGCATTATTTATTGGGATTATTATAATTTCCTAATTTGCATTTCAGCTGAAAGATGATGACAAGCTTTTACTTCTACTGGAAATAAACAAGCTGATGCCTCTGTGCCAGCAGCTCCAACTCACAGCTAAGACCCCCATTCAGAATAAAATATACACAAAGGTAAAGATGTCTTATTTGGCTAGAAAAATAAAATGCTTTATTATTCTGCTTATATGAGTATAGATTTCAGTCCTGTGTGTTGCCACACAGGAGGGCAATTCCTCTCTCTTCCCCAAGGCTCAGTTGCCAGAATAACTTTTCTCTTGTTGTAACCTTTGACAAAAAACCTACAACAGATTGACTCAGATGAATAAGAAGTTGCTCTAATTTAGCAACAAAAAAAAATCTTAGCCACTTTATAAATTGTCCTCATACTGTCACTTGCGAACCAAAGCTAGGCCAAAGACCTTGAAGACGTTTCAAGAGGTTTCCCTGGAGAGTCTTAATATCACAGTGAAGAGAGAACTTTGCTTTCCTTGCAGAACTGTCTCAGTCATGTTACAGGCAATGGAGCTGCCCAAAGGCTCTTCTGAATTTAGAATTTGGTAACAAAGTGCTTGAGGTCTTTAAATTATTTTTCTAGTCGAGTCCCCACATCCATTGCCTTTACCTGCTTTAGATGTTTCCTGATTTCCTTAATATAAAAGACTAGTAAATTTGGAGCTTAAATTGACATTCTTTCTATCATACAGGTTGAAAAATGTATTCAGAAAACAAGATTTGTCCTGGCTACATTAGCCCAACTTCTCCCAATCTGCTACAAACTGATGCATAAGGTGAGTCAGTTCCTCCATAACAAACTGTCACCTTTGTAAGCAGAGAAAGAATATGTAGTCAGTTTTGCTGTAAAGTGACATGTGTCCCTAAAAATCACCATGCTGTGAAAAATCAGGAACTAAAAATCACAGGGCATTTAGAAAAATGGAATAAGAGACACAGTATCCAAAAACCTCATCAGTGACTCATTTATAAAAAGACAGGAGCCTAGAAAAACATTAGTTTTATACATATTGAAAGGCATAAATACTACAACAGAGGAAACATCCATGACCTCAGGCTACTGTTTAGCCTATACTCTGGGTTCCTATAGGAGCCTGGATTGGCAAAGCTGGCATCCATGTGTGAGGGTGACCCTGTTGGGCCCTCACTCCAGGACCTGGGGCTGTAGCCATGGAGGAGGCAAGTAACGGGAACAGGGTATGACTGGTGTTCCAACTGTACCAGAAACTATATAATGCAATACTTTGCCTTGAAAAGGACCTGAAGTTTGCTTGTGGAAATGAGTGCTAGAAGGGCTGCAGCTTGGGAACCACTGTAAGTGTTGCAGTTTTCTGACTTCTATTTCTCAAAGATGAAAATACATATAAGCAAACTTGGAACCTGGATTGGGCTCTAATATATCAACTACACTGAAACAAATCTGAATTTGTAAAAGAAGCGTTATAGCAGAACTGACTGTGCCAAAAAAAAGACATTTAACCTTATAAAATTACTTTTACAGTGCAAATCAGAAAATGATTGTATAAATTCTCTTCAACCCTGGATGGAAAGCAGATGGCAAACAGTTACAACTAAAGATAGCATGGATGAAAAAACTGTAGAAGCTTTTGCAGTCAGATCTCTGGAACATAACATAGCAAACCTGACATTTTTAGAAAGCAAATAATCCTCTGATTCTTCAGTGCTGTGAGAAAATAATTAGTGCATTCTATTTGGTTTTTTTCCTTCCCATCAGGATTTCAGATTATCAAACTTGTGGTGATTTAGCATCTAATAAATGCCATAGTGGTTTTCAAAACTTTTAATTCCAGTGTGATTTTGTAATGGGCATAGGTATCGTTGCTAACATTTATTTAAGAATCAAAACCATTTATCCAGAATGTCTTAATGAATCTTTAATCCAAAGAAATAGCTATGAAGATGTTCTCGAGAACCTCTGACATACCACATGTTATATATTCTGTTCACGTTTGCAGTTTTTAGTACCATACTTAAATGTTTTTGAAGCAGTTTTGTTTCTGGGAAATTCCTCATTGCTTTGTAGTACCTTATATCTCTAGAAATCATTTATTTTAGAATATGATTATTAAATCACTGTTTACGGGTATTACTTAATGGAATAAATATGTTCCAACTGAACTTGCTGTAAAGTGAAATGTTTTTCCATAGCCCAAGTTGTCCATTTTGCAGCTGGAGATATATTTCAATGGAGAGAATCCATTAACCCACAGGAAAAGGGGGCCAGATCCATAAACTTCTGGATATTAAGAGTATTGTGAATATTTTTGCAACACTTTACAAACTAAAGGATCTTCACTTATAATCCACCTTCATTCAAAACCCTAATTTTTTCCCATGCTTCTGCATAACAAAGTCCCCAAACTCAACTCCCAGAACTCACCATTCACGTTCTCTTTGGGTTTTTCTAAAATGTGTAGAGATTTCAACAACAACTCTTACCTATATTATGATATAATATGCCAAGTGTATATTCTTGAGCAAGTCATTTCCCCTATCTGAACCTTAGGTTCTTCACTGTAAAATAAGAGGGTTAGACCAAATGATCTCTTATTTTACTGATTAGGAAAGACCTCTGTGAAAATGACTTTTTACAGATGAAGATAACCTCTAATGCCCCTTCCCAGCTTAAAATTCTGCATTTCACTAAAGGGATTAAAGGATAAATTCTTCTCTACAAATTTACTCAAGACACTTGTGGATTAAAAAACACTGATGTGCCTAGGGCCTTGCCTATGCTTATAAAATACACCTGCAAAAATGGTCAAAGGTTAAATTATCCTATTTTACCAAGGAGAATCAGCCTGGCCTCCAAGTTTCAGCTACAACAAATACAGGCTTTATATCCCTGGGCAAGTCACTTAGCCTCTCAGGGCCCTTAACAACTTTTAATACTCTGAGCTGCAAAGCAGCTGTCTTTGTAAAGGGAGTTGGTTTCTTCAACCAACAGGATCAGTCAAGATGCCCCCAAAATGATCAAGCATTACACACTGGATGCTTTTTGTAATACTTTCATATGTGCTAAAACTATTTTGCTACCAACTTTAGTGAGAATTCACATGCTTGACTGAATCTTAGTGTCTCAGCTCTGGGCCAAGAGGGGAGAGGACACCCCAAAAACAAGGGGTGAATAGAGACAAGAAAAGCTTTACTGTAGATCAGGGGACAAGTGAAATAGCATGGTGGATAGAAAGAGTCGGGCTTAGAGGCAGGAAGCCCTGGATCTATCTGACACAGACTAAAGTCCCTAATCTCTTAGGATACCAAGCAGCTTTCTTAGGCTCTTTAAACTGAAGGGCAAGTGGCCATCTGCAATGGGAGTGAGAAATCCTCACCAAAAGCTCCCCATGCTGGTAAAATAATAGGTCTGGTCAAAAAAAAAAATATGTAAACACAGAAAAAGGCAGTCTACCTCCTCTCATTCCCAATCTCTTCTCTTCCAGTTCAGGAAATCGAGAAGTGTCCTTGGACAAAGTATACTACTTTGTCTCAATGTCCTGGTGAAACTGGTAAAGGAGGAAACCTAAGAGGGTGGGGCGGGATGGGGGGGGAGCCTCTTGTTTCACCAAAGTGAATATTTAGGAAATAGTATTTGCAGCTTCCCAAATGTTTATGATGTGTTTGAATAAGTGACAAGAGGTAGGAAGAAATGGGGCATCTTTGGAGAGAGTTTATCTAAGTGGGGGAGAGCTGATCTAATAAATCAAGATGGCTTGGCAGAGATCGCCAATGCTGAATCAGAGCCATCCCACAATACACAGAGCACCATTCCCACCACTGTTTTCTTGTCCAGGTGTGCTCTACAGCAGGTGGTCCTTTAACACCTGCAGATTTGTTTCTTTTGATTTCATTTGTCTTCAGAATGTTTCTGATCTGTTATTAATTCGTTTCACCACGACTTCTTCGTATTCTTTTTGTGTCAATAATCCTTCAGTAACGCTCTTGCTTTCTTCAAATTTGGGTAGCACAACAGCAATATATCCCTCAGTGGATGGCTAGAAAATAAATCCAAAATCTGACATAACTTAAATGACAAAAACTCAACAAAAAGGTACGAATGAGGTTTTTTTTTTTACCTTTTCCTGCAAAATGGATGGCTTATCTAATATATTTTCATTCACCTCCATCAACCGTCCTCTCACACAGCTGTTAAAAACAAATTTTTTAAAGACCATTTTAAAAGAAAACTGCTTCTCTTTTTCTTCTCCCCCAAATTCTGTTTCAAAAGCAACTGACCTTGACACAGTATATTCTTCTCCATCTGAACAGGATATCCTACAAAGAGGTGCAAGTTCTGTTAGAAATTGTGCCCCCTGGAAATAAAAGAAAGAACAAGAATTCATTTATATTTTAATCTTTCTTAACATATAAACCATTCTTATATTTAAAGCTAAGAATTTAATAAATCTTAAAGTATTATGTAAATGTGAATTTTTTATATTACAAAATATATAAATATTATTTATTTTATGACTACATTCCTGTAAAAATTTATTAACAATAAGTGAAAACCATTCAATTTAATAAACATTTATTGATCAAATTCTATGTCCAAGGCACTGTACGAGGCACTAGAAATACATGAAGATGAATTTTTAAAGAGTTCCTGCCCTCAAGGAATTGATAATCTAGTAAGGGAAGGATTTTTACACAATTGGAGAGTAGGAAGACCATGTGACTATGGGCAAGTTAATTTCAATCCATATAAGCCTCAGTGTTTGTCATCTTTAAAATGAAGGGAATTACATTAGATGACTTCAAAGATTCCTTCTAAATGTAAATCTCTGATCCTACACACTACCAACACAAGCTACAGGTTTAAGAAAGACTTCATAGAGAAAGTGACAACTGAAGCTGGCCCTGGGAAAGAAAAAAAGGATTTCAAAGGAACAAGAAGGGAAGGGACAGACCAATACACAGAAGTGGGGAAGGTCAAGATAAAACTCAGTTTGGGGGGAGTGCAGGTATGAAAGAATGCCTGCAAAATAAGGTTGGAAACAAGGGAGTAATCCTAGACTCCTTGACAAGGAGTTTGCATTTGAGGTAAGAAGAAACTACTCAAAATCTTTCAGTAGGGAATAAAAGTTGAATCTTATATTCATTTTTTAAAAATGTCATAAATAAAGGATTAAATTCATGACCAAGGGCATGATACCCACTTTTAAATAAAATTACCAAACCCGGCACACTTTAATCATCTATTTTTTCATCTTTTTGTCCTCCAGCAACTAGTACAGCACTTACTGTCCAAATGTGCCCCATTTCTTCCTAGCTCTTCTCACTTATTCAAACACAACATAAACACCTTGTAAGAAATGTTTACTGAACTGTGATATTACTGCCTACTTTCTAGGATAAACTTTCCACAAAAAATCAAAGATGCTGTGTAATACTTAATTCTACATGTTGGGTTTTATATCACTACAAATTTTCTAATTTTGCTTCCTAATTTCAGCTATTTTCTTACTAAAATAAATCAGAAAGTGAAATCGTGTCAAGGAGTTTAGAAGGGCTTCCTCAGCAGATTTTAACAGACTTTGGGGAAGCAAATGGGGTTCATATGACTTTTAGAGAAATTTATTCATGTATATACTTGTCACCCTTTTAAACATATTTTGTTGAATTAAAAGCATTTTTACAATTGTTTTAAAAAGTATAACATTGAAATATCAACGTAAGTTGATGGGTTAAGATACTTCAATGTGCCATGAAACAATCCTTTGTGTTTTAACATTCTTCATTTCTTTATGGGAATTTTTTAGCAGGGGTATGAAAGACAGGGTGGCTGTAACCAGGAAGGTGGTGCAAGTATATATACTTGTATACATAAAATATGATTAGTAATAGAAGATACTGGATTCACAGGTGACTGGACTGTTAGGTGGATAGTGGGGAGATGAAGATGGGTAATTTGCTTTTCATTGTGCCCCATTAAGTTCACAAATATGTCAAAATAAAAGTTTGATAAATCCTTTAAAATGTACTAAGAAAAATCATACAGAAAGAAGAACAGAATTGACGTCATACAGTCTAGAGAGAAGGATACTTCTATTGTGACTCAAGTATATGAAGGGTTCAAGAAGGATAGAATAGAGAATCTCAAAAACTTTGGAAACATAGAAATCTACTTCAGTCAGGTTATAAAATGCTCCCAACAAAATCTGTCTAAATATTGCAAATACTGCAATAACTGGTGTTGCTGGTATAAGAGGTCATTCACATAGACTTAAGCTTCTTAAATAAGCAAAGCAATGATAATCTGTCTAACCCAGCCAAACTTGAAGGTATTGGCTAGCACTTTGTCAGTCTTAACACCCTCCCCATCACATAACACTAAAAACATTCACCCCCAATCACAAAGTATTATATAGGAAAAAAAGGAACACTAAACCTAGTCATGACTGGGGTTCTACTCTCCAATCCCAAAACCTCCCCTTTCTCCCTGCAATATTCACTTCCAAAGCCAAAAACCATACCACTTACTTATCAATTACAGAGCAACAAATACCAATGATCTTTCATGTTTTCACCTTTACAAAAATAATTTTGTGCTAGCTGTGGGCAATACTCTTAAGAGTATGACACCAGTACAGAGAACAAATATTTTCCTTATATTATCAGAAAAGATTTTTTCTATCAATTAACCATCATCCACTCTCAAGGCTTACTTGTTTTTATGTTACTATTAATGGTGAGGATATAAATAGATAATAAGTACAAATATCCATACCCGTTTAAACTTCCCAGAAACCTTGTTCTGAAGTCTGCTACAGTTGGCACTGATCTGGTAGTTAATACTCTTAATTGTTTTTCCATTTTGAAGAAGTGGATGAGATTCTGCTAATGTGATTACACAAATTCTATAAAACAGAAACATTTATTATTTATATTTTTAATCTCATTCATGACCCACTATTTATTGTCTCAGGTACAATTTCTCTGAGTTTACATTGTACTACTCAACACTTGGTCCAGAAAACAAAGATTTTTATTCCCCTGTGATTGTTGCTGGGTGAAGGAAAAGAACTAAGGATTAATATGGAGGATATGAAAAATTAATAATTAAGACAAAATTGAAAACTGCTGCTCCTAAGACAACTCAAAAATGTTAGAAAACAGATTAAATCTCAATAGCTAATAGAACAGGACCAGAGATGATAGGGTTACTAAGAGATGGAAAGGAGAAAGTAAAATAGTAACAGTTGACTCGTAAGTCACTAAGCTTTACAAATTCCTTCGTATACAGTATCTCATTTGCTCTTCACAAAACTAGCTACAAGTATCATCTACTTGTTACAAATGAGGATGAAATATACATATACTCTGATCTATGACAACAGATATATGCACGTACATACCTATTTATATACCTTCCCATTAGAACACACGCTTCTTGACTGCAGGGACTTTTAAAATTTTTTTTATTTTTTGCTTTTCTTGGTATCCTTAGAACTTAGTGCAATGTTTGGCAGAAAAGAGCTGAACAGATATTTTGACTGCCTTCTCCATTTTCATGATATTTCTGTTTAAATAACCAGGCTAGTCACCTAGAACCAGAGACCTCTCACCCTTGGACAATGCTGGGGTATAAAAGTAATATATTCTTATTCTCCAGATCTCCCTTTTCCTAGTCTCAAAGTCAGCTACTCTTCTGTTCATATTTTACACATCCTGCTCTATTTTAAATATAACTTATGATATGTTACAATTCCATCTAGTGATACAAAGACAAAAAAACCAAAACAGTGGCTGCCCTCAGAAAACTTACATTCAATAAGGGTATCAATATATACATATTTATAACAGAAAATGAGTATGATGTAAGTTGCCAGGGCAGATGACACTAACAGGGAATATAGGGAAAGGATTTATGTAGCTACTTGAACTAAGTTAAATTCTTACCCTGAAATGCCTCAGAAAGCAAATCTAAATACTAGCCATATGATGTATGATGTCAATGCCTGAGGAGCCTGCCAGCAGGCCCTTCTTCTGCTCTCATGACCACCATCTCAAAATGGCTTCAAAATTCTTTTCAAGTTATAACAGCAAAATGTAGGTGCTGCATATCACCAGGAAGAATAATTTCTAATCCTATAAAACAAAGTAAAGTTTTGCCAAAAATACAAGTAGCCAAGCAACCTGAGTAGGTTACCTTCTACGGTACATTTTAGCCTCAGAATTATTCCTTGACTCATACTTCAATTAGATAAGAAATAAAGAAAAACCACTAAAAATAAAAAACCTTAGGGATCTGCAAAGAAATATCTGCAACCAAAAGGCATTTGGAAATGAAGTAAACAAGGAAAAAGAACATTGTGCACAGGAACAGCGATGTCGTACAGGGACCAATTGTGAGTGACTTAGCCATTCTCAGTAATACAATGATTTTAGACAATTTCAAAGGACTTAGGATGAAAAATGCTCTCCATCTCCAGAGAAAGAACTAATAGACTCTGAATGCAGATTGAAGGGTACTTTTAAGCTTTATTTTTCTTGTTTTTTGTGTGTTTGTAGTTTGCAATGTGGCTAATATATATATGTATATATATATATATATTTTTTTAGTGAATTCACACCTATAATCTAGATCAAATTGCTTATCAGGGAGGGGAAGGAGAGTAAGGGAGGAAAAGAATTGGAACTCAAAAAAAAATAAAATGTTAAAATATTTTCACATGTAATTGAGAAAAATAAAACAAAAATGAAATATATTTTTTTTAATTTTGAAAGGAGTTGGTACTGTGAACTGAAGAAATATATGTAGGACATATTACACACTTAATAGAGCCACTTCACAAAACAAGTTGCCAACAATAAACATATTGATGATTAAATGCTCTGTGGAGAATAATTAAGAATGGCTACTCAACCTATAAGTTGGTAGAGATGGTAAGTATCTGCTCACAACAAGAGAAAGTATTTGATACTGTAGACAATCCTCTCCCTCCTAGACATTCTTTCCTCTTTGAGTTTTTTTGACACTGTTCTTTCCTGTTTTTCCTTCTGTGAGACCATGTTTCAGTCCATCTCACTGACTCATCATCTGGATCATACCCATTAATTCTGGGTGCAGCCCAAGGGTCTATCCTGGGTTCTCTTCTGTTTTGTCTTTACATACTCTCTCACGGTGACTATATACCAGTTCCCATGGGTTTAATTACCATTTTTAGAGTTTAATTATCATTTTTATTGAGATGATTCCCAGATCTATAGACCTAGCTCCAATTTTTCTCCATTGGACATTTCAAATGAATGACCCATAGGCACCTCAAATTTAACATGTCTAAAATAGAATTCTTTTATCTTTCTCTTTAAACTCACCTCTCTGCCAACCTTCCCTCTAACTACCAAGAGCACCAGCATCCTTTTAATCATCCAGGTTCAAAGACTCAGTGTCACTCTCAACTCCTCAGTCTCACTAACCCTACCTATCTAATCAGCTGCCAATCCTTTCTCCTCTATGTTCATCTATGTCTCCTGTCCTTTCCCACAGCCTACGGTATTTCAAATCTTCATCACTTCTCCCTTAAACAACTAGAATATATATATATATATATATATTCTATATACATATATATTTAGGTGGGTATGAGTATGTATGTATGTGTATATTATATATGTGTAGGTAATGGCAATGGCTGTCCCCCATTCCTCCTCACCTTCTCTTAGAATCTACTTTCCTTTGAGACTTAGCTCAACCATCACCATCTACATAAGTCTTTTCTGATCCCCTATATGCAAAATGCAGTCTCTCTCCAAACTATATGCTTATATATATCTCCTATATTAACATATCAATTCTTTGAGGGAGCTTCTGGTTTACCTAGTTCTTATGTAGCATAATGCCTGGCAAAAGTAGTATGATAAATACTTGTTGATTAACTGAATTTTGGGTGAACTAGTTTTCACCATTTCCCAAGAAAGAGAATTTTGTGCACTCAAAGTGAATTGCTTGGAAGTTTTAATGACAATTTAGGGATTTAAGGAGCAATTATTTACTCAAAAGTTTCAAGCTGGATGAGGCATTGTTAATGAATGATGCTACATGTAAATAACATTATCACAATCACAATATGAGGGCTCCCACAGCTTCCTTACTCTCCTTCCCCTCCCTGATAAGCAATTTGATCTAGATTATAGGTGTGAATTCACTAAAATATATATATATATATATATATATATATATATATTAGCCACGTTGCAAACTACAAACACACAAAAAACAAGAAAAATAAAGCTTAAAAGTACCCTTCAATCTGCATTCAGAGTCTATTAGTTCTTTCTCTGGAGGTGGAGAGCATTTTTCATCCTAAGTCCTTTGGAATTGTCTAAAATCATTGTATTACTGAGAATGGCTAAGTCACTCACAATTGGTCCCTGTACGACATCGCTGT
>CM053769.1:49100417-49153501 GCA_028658325.1 Potorous gilbertii | reverse complement strand
ATAAAGCTTAAAAGTACCCTTCAATCTGCATTCAGAGTCTATTAGTTCTTTCTCTGGAGGTGGAGAGCATTTTTCATCCTAAGTCCTTTGGAATTGTCTAAAATCATTGTATTACTGAGAATGGCTAAGTCACTCACAATTGGTCCCTGTACGACATCGCTGTTCCTGTGCACAATTTGACCTTTCTCAGCTACAAAATGGATATTCCATAACCATGCTACTTACCCTCCTAAGATTTTTTGAGAAAAACACATAGTAAATCTTACAAATACATGCTATTATTATTTTCAAGTAGTATCTTTTTTTTTCAATAATTAAAATAACAATTCAGATGCACTTGCCTGTTAGAGTGTTGCAATATACAGTGATCCTCACATGGCTTTCCCTTCACATCTAGGAAATACAGAAGAATTAAATAAGTATATTATCGTTGCTAAATTACTACTTGATATAATATTATAATCTATTTAAAGAAACCACCTATCACGCATTTCAAAGACAAGTGATCATTTTGATAAGCAATCTTAGAATACTAACAAGATGATAGGTTTCACTGTAAAATGAAATTTTCTGTACTTCATATATAGTTTCTTATGACGTACTAACCTCCCAAAACACAATAAAAAAATGAATCTGAATATCAAAGACTAAATACTTTTAATAAAGTATTTTAAAGGCCCAGCCTTCCTTTCTCCCCACTTCGTGGCTGACCCCTCATTAGAGGATCACCCCTACCTACCACAAAGTTCGGGTTGGAGGAGAGGACTGCTCTCTCATCCATGGGGTGTTTACACATGACGTCACCCAGGGGGGTGCCTTACGGCTTCGATCAGAGTGGGCTTCGATCAGAGTCTGCGGTCCCAGGAGGCTCTTCCCGGCATTCCCCGGGGCTCCCAGACAGGGTGCAAATCCAAAGGCACGGGGAAGCAAGCGTCGCAGACTAGCCACCTACACCCATCTGCCACCACCGCGACTTCCCCCGGGTAATTTGTGCCATTTAGGACGCCTTTTTATAAACAACCATACCCGTCCTGGTGCCAGTCTGAGTCGGAACTCCAGGTGTGGGAAGGCAGTCCAGGGCGACAAGACACCGACCCCCACCAGGGCGGAGCTCAGCCCGGACCTCTCTAGGAATCCGCGCCTGGCACACAGTAAGCGCTCAATGCACGCTTGCGGACCGGCATGGTCGGTGGGCACCCGGGCCTTCCATCCAAGTGCCGGGCTCACCGCTCCGTACCAGCCTTCTACCTACCGGCCTTGTACCAGCGGGTGAAGTAGCGATCCACCAGCGATGGGGCTGCGGGAGCAATGCCCCCGGCACTGGCAGCCATGGCGAGCTCGGCCTCCCACCAGATCCAAGGACCGCAGAGCCAGGAGCTCGTAGCCCCACCGAGAAGACGCCGCGCACTTCCGCCGTGCCACGCGGGAGCGGCAGTCGCGCACCCGGAGCCTCGTGGGCACGCGAGCGCCCTCCTCCGGCTGCCGCCCCGTGATCGTGTTTGTTTCGCGTCTATTCTGCAATCCCCGGACGAAGAAGTTGTTGGGATGAGGAGGGAGGTTGAGGGATTCCTATTGAAAATAAAGGAGTCCCAGAGCGCATGACCGGCTCCTGTAAAGGTGGTCCAGGTGAGACTGTCCATTACTCCGACTGTCCTATACATACAGTTTCAGGGGTTCCCCCCTTCCGTTTTTATATTAGTATATCCAAAGGACAGGTCAGACCCCTGCTCGGAAAAAAACTTTCAGCGTTTCTCCATTGCCTTCCAGGGTAAAACATTTGTTCCTCACCGCGCCATTTAGGGGCCTAACAATATCGCTTCTACCAAACTTAATTCACACACCCTGTCCCCTTGACAAACTCTTAAACCATTCGTCCGTTCCCAGAACCCAATACCCCATCTCATCAATCCATACGTGGGATTTATTCCCTCATCCCTGCCTCTCAGGTGCCACCTCTTGCAAGAAGTCTCGGTTTTTAAGTCACTTGCTTGGGATCATACAACTAGTAAGTCCCTGGGGGTGAATTTAAACATAGATCTTTCTAAGTCCAAATTGTATTCTTTTTGCCCGCTAAAAGATATCGAATAAGTTCTAGCAATAGAATCACTGAATCAAAAGATGTGGTTAGTTTCCACAATATATTTTTCCACCTAACATGTGAAGACAATGAAAGTTTCAATATAATTTTAAAATATTAAGTAAAATAAAATTCATCTTTCAACAAAGAGAAAACAATTACACAGTTCTATAGTGATAAAGAAACTTATAGAAGTACCTAAAAAACTGACATCTCTAAGATTCCAAAATATATTTCTTCACAAACATGCCAAACCTTTAGAATTCCACACGTTTGACTTCAAAAATAAAACCAAAACACCTTATTATCAGTTCAGATAAGTTAAACAAAAACTTAGTTTCAGAGGGCAGTGGAACAAGGAGTAATTGACTCATACCCTCATCCCAGACAAACTAAAAAATAGAATACAATGTCTCAATCTGCTTAAATCTTATTGAATGAAACAAGTTACAAGGTATGTTACAAGTTACAAGAATGTCATCTCTTCTTCATTAAGACAAACATCCTGAATTCCTTCAACTGATCGTTGTTTGACAATGTCTATTCTTGTCACTTTTTTGGTCACTTGCCTCTGGATACCAGAAGAATAACTAAGGCAGAATGACTGGCACTTTGTCTGAAGGCACCAAAATTTGGAGTATGCTAACAGTACTGGTATTCTTTAGCAGGTAGAAGCAGCTGAGTTTACCATTAATTAACAAATAGGAACCCACCAAATAATTAACACATTCCCAAATGAAGTCGTCCCGGAATAAGAACTCAACACTTGTCTCTCACCTAGAAGGTGGCCTCTGAGCAATAGCATCATGGTCTCCCTGTAGATGGAAATTATCCTGGGATATCTTCCTCTCCTTGCTCTTTGAGCTAATGTCCCAAGAATTGTGTACACAGGTCTAAGGTCTGTCACAGTTGTCTTACCTCACCCCCATGTCTGAATTTGACACCAGGTACATTTAATGGTGCTCTTGGGTACACTTCAAACTTGTCAATACCTTTCATAAAATATTTTACCCAGAACTGAATTCAGTGTTGCCCTTGTGGCTTGACAGCACAGAATGAATGAGTACTTACAAAATATTATTTTAAAAATAAAGGACACTTTCTTAATCCTGATCGTTATACTTGAAAATGGCAGGTATTATTATAGCCTAAGATCAAATTAGCTTTTCTGGCTGCCAAGTCACTCACACTCTTGACTAACAATCAACTAAACCCCTGAAGCTTTTCAAATGAATGTCTATCTGCCTGTGACTTCTATGTAGGTCTTTACATATTAAACCTAGTTGAAGATTATCTTTAAAATTCTATCTTTTGACATTTGGCCAACATATCAGGATTTTATGTTCTCTTGGGAGCCTAATTCTGCTATCCAGCTTATATTATGTCTCTCTTTGATCCGTCTCTCTCTTCCTGAGAGATAGCATGATGACAGTAGAAAGAGAGATGGATCTGGAAAAGTCAGAGAAGGTGGGCTCAAATGCAACTTCTGCTACTTACTTATCTGTGTAACCTTGGGTGAAAAACAATGTCTCTAGGACTCAGTTTAAGCTGGCTCATACAGATATAGTGCAGATACTCCAAAGTCACAAGAATAGATAAAAACAAACCAATCTGTTTCCTTTGCACCAGGACAGATGGGAAAATGGAAGCCCAAGAGAAGTCATACATACTGTGGGAGCATAGATCTAGAGCTAAAAGGGACCTTGGAAGCCATGTAGTCCAACTCTCTCATTCTAAAGATGAAGTTTGAGGTTCAAGGAAAGGAAGTGAATTGTCCATGGGTCAGAGGCAGGAAATGGCAAAATAAGGATTTGAACCAAGGTCCTCTGACTGAAAATCCAGTGGTCTTTCCGCTCTACTACTTGTGCCCTCCATTGTCTCACCTTTGTCCTTTCAGTCAGTTCCGATTTTGCTTCCTCAGATTGTGATGTCCCAAGATTTGCAACTATACAGCATCACCAGGAAAATGAATATTTAAATGCCAGTAGTTAACTAGTAAAAGGAAATTACTGTTTTGTAGGAAAGGTATGTCCACTAACGGCTGATCAGTTGCCACTAGTGGGCATAAGCACCACCCCACCACTACCACGGGCATTCCTGCTTGCAGTCCAGACCCTGCAGCTATCATGCAAGGAAGCAACCCAAGTAGAAGTATCTTAGACAGATAACACTGACTACACCAATTATAAGGTGGGAGAGTTTCTAGCACTAGCAAGTTCACTCTTTATCTGAGCAGATAGGAAGGCAGAATCAGAGACATAATAAGGGGTTAAATAAGTTTACTTTATTTATGTCTTCTCAAGAGGGTTTGTTGGTAATGGGAGTACCAAGTCCTACAACATCCCCTAATTACTCTGCTCACAGGGCAGAGAGAATATAGTAGGAGCTACAACTCCCCACAGGTCCCCTAAAGTCTCGATGGGAGCCAATTGAGACTAATACACATTAATAAACCCCCCCCCAAGCCTCAAGGGGGGCTGATCAACGCACACAAAGCATTCTAGCTTTTGCATTCTCCCCTAAGCCTCAGTGGGGGCTGGTTGAGGCACACGTGCACATTCCCTTTCTGCATTCCAGATTACCTTTAGCAATATCATCATGATTTAACAAGGTGCAAGTGTAGTAAATATTATATTATGTTATCCCTATATCTCACTGTGTAGTCACAGTAGAAATTCTTTACAACTATGATCCTGGGAACTAATATCTAGGATCTTGGGAACGATTATCCAAAATGGAATAATCCTCATTGATTACTGACCAAATGCCACCTCCAGGTCAGGCAAGGCAGCTTAGCTGAAGCAGCAAGGTATCATGAGGGAGGGACAAGTAGCAACGTGGTCTAGTCACATTAAACAAGCCTGGACTACCATGGGCATTCAGACCTCAATGGAGAAGCCCAGGACACTGAGCTCAAGAACTCTGTGAATAACAGTATTCTCCACACTAAAAGCCTGGCTTTTAGCCCAGCCCCCCAGTTATCATCCAGAGAAGTAACTACTATGTACATAATTCAAGATCAGAAATTGATTTATCAAGGAAAACTTCTTTGCAATTGCATCCAGCTAAAACTGATGGGGTGCTTGGGTGCAAGTGCTTGGACCCCAACTCTAAAGTCACATTTCTCTTTAAAAATCTCATTTCTCCCTAGCATCAAAACACTACCCCAGGCAGTTTCTCCCCAGTACTTTCTCCCAAAGATACAGCCAGCCCTAGCAGCAACCATTATCTCCCTTCCTACTATAGTAGCCAGCTGCACCTATAGAACTCATTAGTTTGAACCAGCTATGTACTGGCTTAACGGGCTGTGTACTAGGGGATAACGACATTTATTACTCACTGACCAATCATATGTATCCTAGCCTTAGACATACCTATACTCCCTTACATTTATCTTGTCTAACAAAGACATTGGTGAGAGCAACCTGATATTTCTGAGCCAGCCCTGATGGTTGGTTGACTTAATGATAATGACTAAAACTACACCTCCAGGTAGCCCCTCCTTGGGCTATTTCCTGACTAGCTCTGGGTAAAATACCTTCACAGTAGATAACCAAAGTGCATGTTCCTTTAAGAACTGATCACTCCTTAACCACTTCCTAATCTCACACCAAGACACCTAGTTAGCATTTTTGGCACAAGTGACACTATAGAATGTCCTATATAAACTTTTCCTGTACCCCTCTAAGGTTGCAGGTTCCCTAAGAATTCTTGCTGAAAAGCATAATAGATCTTTGCCTTGACCTCAACAATGCTTGAATCTGTAAATTCTTCTCCAGATGACCTGCCCCTAGTTCCCTGGTCTTTGTGTGGGTCTCATACTCCGCTTCCAGTTCTCATCAAAACCTCTAGATATATGTTGTCTCTCCCAGTAAAATGTTAGTGAACTCCTTGAGGGCAGGGAATGTCTGCACTTTTCTACTTATATTCCTGGTGATTAGCGTAGAATTTTGCACATAAATGCCTTTTAATTCATTAATAAGTCCACAAAAAGATACAAAACATTCAGAAGTCCAAAAAAGAGACATAAAACGCTTGGAGAGTCCAGAGATGGCAAAGATTCTTTCTAAGTAGGGTACCAGGGAATGGAACAGTTGAACTGACTCTGGAAGGATTTCAATAGGTGACGGTAAGGGAAGATGTGGCCATAGGAGTAATGTGAGATATGACTGGAAAAATAGATTGGAATTACAACATAGAGGAACTAGGATTTACATAATCTCTTTGCAAATATTTTCTCCTCCCAGCAAACTTGGGAGGATATTCTTATTCTCATCTTACAAATGAGGAAACTGAGGCAAACAGTGGTTAAAGTAGCTTGCCCAAGGTCACACAACTAAAGTGCCTGAGACCAAATTTGAACGATTCAATTTTTGTTGTTGTAATTATTGTTTTCAGTAAGCAAGAGGGAGCCATTTAACATTTTTTTTTAGTAGTAGGTAACTCCTACCAGGTTGTTCTTTTGGTTAGTGTTAAGTGTAGAGTTGGGTAGTTAGGTCAGGAGTTAGAAGATCTGAATTCAAATCCAGCACTTGCTAGCTGTGTGATCCTGGGCAAATCATTTACCCCCATTTGCCTCAATTCCCTCATCTGTAAAATGGAACAGCACTGTTGAAGAAAATGGCGAACCATGCCAAGAAAACCCATGTTTTGTCCATGTATTGAAGAGGTAGATGATGTTCAGTGTCTGGTAGTCCAGAAAGCATTTAGGGGGAAGAGGGTCTCTTAGACAAGAGAAATTTATTGTAGCAAAGGTGTCAGGCTAGTCCCTTAGGAGCACTAGCAGTTAGAGATAAGACAGGAGCTTACTTTTACACCCAAGTTTTGGGCACTCTTTTGGGTGGGGAGGTAATGCTCTTATGTGGACAGTTAGCCACAGAGAAGGACACTAGGAAAAGGGAAGCAGGTGTGTCAGGAGGCAGGAAAGGAACCGAAGTTGTGCTGGGTACTTTACAAAACAGTTCAGGGATGGGGTCACAACGCAGGAAGCTTAACATGCAACATTCCACAACCATTAGGGGGTTAGTCACTTACACAGAAAAGAACAAGGTTTCCTTGGCAACAGACGGGAGAGACAGATACATTTAGGCAAGGCTCTCACTGTTGCTGGGCAGAAGTGAGCCACTTCAGGATCACGTAGGCTCGGATAAGAGTAAACCACTTGTTGAGCAGAGGAGCAATGGGCGGGGCGGGGCGGTGAGGATGGTGAGTGAGAATGACAGTATTGGAAGCAGGGAAACCCCTATTAAGCGCTTATGATAACTCTAGCTCTGAGAGCACAGACCTAGTGTGTTTGGTAGCGGAATGGAAGAGTCCGAAGACACTCGTGGATGTAAACTCAACCTTAAATTGGCTTCCTCATTGGAGGTGGGGGGCGGAAGAGGGAGGTCTGCCAAAGGGTCACGATCTAGAGGCTTGGGGCAAACTTCAGAGCCCGCCCGAGGTCAGGAGGGGTGACCAGAAGAAGGGGGCCCACGGGCAGTTCTTCTGGAGGCTGTCCTCCCCGCCCCCATCCTAAGGAAGCTCCGGGCCAGACAGAGCAGGTATTAGCATTCCGAGTGGGGATGTCGCGGAGGAACCACAGCGCGCTTCTCCCCCACCCCTAGCTCACACCTCGGGGCACAAGCTTTTCTCTTAACGCCCCGCCCTTTCCTTGAAGCCGTCACGTGTCCGGGCCACTATCACGAGGCTCTGTTGTGGTCACGTGTACTTCGCAGGGGCCTCTCCTCCGCCTCTCTATCCGGCTCTAGCCCTGGCCTCTCCCGGCAAGTCCCACGCGGGCCCTCGATACGTAGAACTGGTGCGCGTGATTGTCGGCCGGAAACCGGGAAAAGGTCCGAGCGTGCGCGCGCGCGCGCGGCCTGGCGCGTGCTCGGTGTCCCGAGCTCGGGCGCATGCGCATCTGAGGTTCGCGGCTCGCTTGAGTGCCCCGAATTGCCGGGGAGAGAGAGAGCGTGCGCACGGCCCTCGGTACGCGTGGCTACGGCCTAGGCTGCGGACCTCGCCGGACTATCTTTAGAGAGCGGGCAGCCGCAGGTAAATACATGCGCAGCTGCTTCGGGTGGCGGGTTTCTTGCTGTTGGGGATCCATTCCTGAGAAAGAACCAGTGGGCTTGGGCGCGGAGGCATCGCGGAGGGCGCGTGCGCGTTCCACACCCCCGTCCCTCGCGTGAGCGGCTTTGCGCGTGCCCGCTGCCGGAGCGGACCCGCTTCTCGGGGGCTGTGGGAGTTCACTCTGAATTTTGCCTCCGTGGATTGACTGACTGTTAATTGATACTTTGTCTTCCGCCTCCTTGGCGCCTTGCTGTCGGTAGCTAGTCCCCGGAAGGAGGGCCCGCCCCATTCATTGATCTTTCGTTCTGGGAGGGAGGAACCCCGGCTTGGCTGGGATGGGCGCCCGGCCTTCCAGGAGTTCACCGACTGAGTGGGCACGGGAGAAGTAGGAACCACGGGCCCGTGGATCAGTGTTGGTGTTCATCTCCCTAGCGTCCTTTAGGTCTCCACTAATATCTCATCTTCTACGAGAAGCCTCGCCCAACTCCCCTTAGTTCAGTACTTTCTGTTAATTATTTATTTATCATACCTATAGCTTGCCTTGTATAAAATTCATTTGCATGTCTCCCCGCCCCATTGGATTGTAAGCACTTTGGGGTGAGACTTTTTTTTGCCTCTTTTTGTATCAGTGCTTAGTACACCGTAGGCACTGAAAGGTTTTTTGGTTGATTAAGGAGGGCTTCCTGGGGGAGGTCACCTTTGGGCTGGACCTTAAAGGATGGATAGATAGCATTTGAACTAGGAGAATTGGGGGAAAGGCAAAAGTGGAGAGGTGAATGAGTTGGTGGGAGGGGGAGGGAGATTGTTAGGAAATTATGAGTGTTGGGTACGTAAGAAGGAATAATGGGACAGCGTATGGGGTAGCGGAAAGAGCATACTGGCTCTAGAATCAATTCCCCTGACTTTCACTCCCTCTTTGACCTTAAGCAAGTTACTGAGTCTCCCAAAACTTCATTTTTTTTATCCACTCCCAAAGTTAGTCTCAGTCAATAAGCATTTGTAAGCATTAACGGAGTGCCAGGCACTGTGATAGTGCTAAATCTGGAGTTCAGGAAGGAAGGTGGAACTGGAGGCATTATTCGTTACATTCAGTGTGTTGAGGGACCGAGTGAAACAGTATCCCTTTCTGTCTTCTTTGTCAGTGCATCCGAGGATCATTAGAGTCGAGCAAAGGAGTAGTAGTGTTGGGAATAAAAAGGGAGACCCCAGCGTCTCTTGGGTTGGGCTAGATAGCCTCTAAGGTCCTTTACAAAGCTCCCTACCTACATCATATCTGTTTTGTGTCACGAAGCCCTGACTGGTAGACACTATAGTTATCCCTATTTTGCAGGTAAGGAAAGAGAGCTTGAGTGACGGATCAGGGATCTTAAAATGAGTCACCAATCAGAGGTAGGGTTTGACCATAGTTCTTCCTGATGCCCAGTGGAGCACTTTAGCCACATTTCTATGATGTGCTCTATAGCCTTTAGAAGAAGGATTCTTAACCGCTAGGGTTCATGAACTTCAATATTACTGGTTTTCTTTGTAATCCTATGTATTTTTAATAAATTTAAAAATATTCTGAAGTGGTCCATGGACTTTACCAAACTGCTGCATATGTCCACCCCTGCTCTAGAAGGAGCAAGTCGTGCAGAGAGGTGGATGAGGACCAAAGACTTTGGCCATTAATAAGCCATTTGTAACCATGGAGCAATCAGTGATTGGGAGAGGAAGTGTTGTTAATGAAAAAATGAGTAGTGAAGAAGTAGATTGATAGATGGAGTTTGGGGATTTTTTGTTTATTTTTTAAGAAGTTTGACAGTGAAAGGAATGGAAGATTGATCGCTTTTTTTGGTTTAGAGTACAATTGTCAGAGCAACTTTTTAAAGGCTTGGAGAGGCTAAAATTTATATAGACTGATGATGATGATGATGATAGTAGCCAGCATTTATATAGTGCCTCCTATGTGCCAGACACAGGCCAGACACAGTGCTAAGCACTTTACAATTACTATCCCATTGGATAGTCACATCATCCCTGGGAGGTAGATACTATTACTATCTGCATTTTATAGTTGAGGATACTGAGAAAAAAAGAAGTCAAATGACTCATCCCAAGGTCACACAGTCAGTGTCTGAGAAGGAAGCAGTGAAGACAAACCCATCAAATGTTCTAAAGGTAGCAGAAAGAAGATAGGATCAAGGGTACAGTCAGAAAGATTATTAGTCTTCTTTTTGTGGTTGGTAATGCAGAGAAGTGCTAAGAACATGTGGGGACTAGGAAAGGGTGTGTGAAGAAGCTCCTGTCAGATGGCTCTGAATTTTCTCAGTGAAGTAGGAAGCTGTCATCTGAAGTAAATATGGGGAGTGAGGATGAGATTGGAAGCTTGAGGAAAGAGGAAAAGTTTGGAATAATCCTTAGATTTTGCATACATGTAAGAATCAGTTGCTTGTTTCCAAAGAACAGATGGAGTAAAATGTTTTGAAATCTTAAAATTATTGGGATTCTAATGCTCACTGTTCACTTATAACTTAAAATTAGAACTTTCTACGGCTCTCTAACTACAGATCTTAAAGTGTTCTGCACAAAAAAAAGTGTACTCTATTAATTTTTTTAAGTTTTAAATTTGCTATCATGTCTTTGGAGTTCAAAAAGCTTCCATCTTTGGGCAGTCTTTTGGAACTTTTCATAGGATTGAAAAATAAAGCTTATTGGGAGGATCTAATTATTTTAAGCAACTTTTTTGAGGTCATTGAACTCCTAAGACATTTTTCAGAGTAGTAATTTTATAATGGTTCTTGTTCAGCATAATTTGTACTTTATTTGTTTGAAAATTTAAGATAATAGATTTTATCTGGAGATTACCTTGGAAGCCATCAGTCTTAAGTTCTTCCTTTTCTAGAGAAATTAAGTTACTTGCCCAAAGTCATACAGTTTTATTTTCTTTTATATAAGAGCATATATTTTATCACTCATTTGATAATAGATTATATTAATTTATTTTTACTTAAATAATAATCCATAGATAAAACATTTTAGGTATTTTCATTATTTGGCATATCCAGGTTTTTTTTAGTGCTAAAAAATATGAAATTCATAGATTTGCTGACTTTAAATGACGAAGTCAGAAATAGATTTCAGTTCCTAATCATCTTCTATATACCTCCATATGATATGGGGGTGGGGAGGGAAGGAAGAGATCATGTGTGAATATATGTATCTGTGCAATAAGAATTATAGTTAACTGATTTTATTTACTTATCCTTTTTCCTGATGCCAATTTACTCATAAATATGAAACACTTATTTCATTTTCCTTTTTTGATCGAATGCTGCTTAAGTTTGAAAGTTCATTTCTCCCAACAGTTGTTCATTCACCATGCGCAACCTAAAGTTACTTCGAACCTTGGAATTCAAGGATATTCAGACTCTTGGGAAACCTCAGTGCTTTTCCCTCCGGACTGATCAGGGGACATTGCTCATTGGCTCAGCATATGGACTTACTGAGGTGGATCCAGTTGCAAGAGAAGTGAGTCACTGCGGGAGAATTTTATGTCATCTTGTCATAGCCTTCTTCCAGTTCTTCTAAACTTTCTCCCGTTCTTTCTCCAGGTTCTAGTGGCATCATTCTAATTATATGGTTTTTCATTCTCCCATAGTTATTTCAAAACATGATCTATTTCCATTCTCTGTAAATTAGTTGGCAGTTTGGCCTAAGATTCAGGAGATACATGTGTGTATATATATGTGTGTGTGTATGTGTGTACACTTGTTTATGGTACATGTTCTTAACATGTTTTGAGTAGTTACATTCCTCTTTTGTTACACATCCCATAGGGACTTTAATGGGGGAAAGGAGATGCCAGCTTTTTTGTTTATTGGTGTTAAAGGTGCATCTTAGAGATGAGTACTTGCTGAATTGTTGAGTGAAATGGCATACACCTTGTTAAATTAATATATAAATTTGGATTTTGCTTTGTGGGTCGCAAAAGTGTTTCAGAAACTGCTAGAATGAAGAACTGATGGTGAAATATGCCACCTGCCTCTTGAAAGAGAAGCAGTAGACCATAGTCATGATATGAGGCATGTGTTTTCAGATCTAGCCAGTGTGTGGATTTGCTTTTTGTGACTGTTTGTTTTTTTGTTCCAAGGGAGGGAAATTCATTGGGAAGTAACAATGATATCTTAAAAAGAAAATGCAAACAAAATGAAAAGAACTACGGGAACCCATTTTTTCTTCTTTCAGATTCCCATGCCACTCTTATAAACAGCTATTGAAGCGTTGGTGTTCACTTTAGTTTTAGTACCGCTGATTATAATTTTTGAACAGTTAAAATCAGACTCTTAGTGTTTCAGAATTGGAAGCGACCTCAGGAGGTATGTTGTACAACCTTGCTGATAAGTCTTGCCAGGAAGTTCATTTTGCTTTTGGACAGGACCAGTTTATTAAGATTTTTTTCCCCATTTATGTCTAATTAAAATCCTTTCTACAGCTTTCATGGTTATTCCCAGATCTGTCATCTGAAGTAAAGTGGAACTAGTCTTCCGTCTGACAACCTTTCACATACCAAGACAGTTACCAACTCTCTCTTAAGGGTTCCCATTTTTGGTTAAACATACTCAATTCCTTTTACCAGTCCCTCCTGTGGCACCGATTAGAGTCCTTTCACCATTGTGGTCTCTGCCTTCTGGATATTTTCTGGCTTATCCATTCCTGAAACTGAAATGCTTTTCATTTATCCAGATATATTCTAGATGTTCTCAGGACAACAATATAGTAGGGCACTCACCTTCTTTGTATCTTCCATAAATTGAACTCCAAGTCTACTAACATTCCCAGATTCTTTTCACATCAACTCTTCCCTAGCTATATTACCTCCATTCTGTACTATGCATTTAATTTTTTTTTGTATTTATTTAGTATTTAACTTTCCCCAGTTATATGTAAAAACATTTTTAACATATATTTTTAGAACTTTGAGTTCCAATTTCTCTCCCTCCCTCCTCACCTACCCTTTATTGAGAAGGCAAGCAATTTCATATATGTTTTTCTCATATATATAGTGTAGTCATGCAAAACATAATAGTCATGTTGTAAAAGAAAACATAGACCCCCCCCCAAAAAAAAACCTCAAAAAAACTAAAGAAAGTAAAAAAAAGTATGCTTCAATCTGTATTCAGGCACCATCAGTTCTTTCTCTGCGGGTAGATAGCATTTTTTATCCTAAGTCCTTCAGAGTTGTCGTGGATCATTGTATTGCTGAGAATAACTAAGTCATTCTTAGTTGATCAGCTTACAGTATTGCTGTTACTTTGTACCCAGTACATTTCACTTCATGCAGTTAATTTTTAAAGGCTTAAGTAGTAGGATTTTATATTCATCCCTATTTTTTTTCTCAAACTTATTCTAGCCTTCTAAAATTGTTTGGAATTCTAATTGTATCATATACTATACTAGTTATCCCTCTAGGTTTTATGCCAACTTCTGATTTAACACACAAAAATATTATCTATCCCTTCCAACAAGTCACTGATGAAAATTTGAAAGAGAAAAGATCTAACAGAACTTTATTGCACTCCTCTACAGACCTCTCCCCAGGTTTACAAAACTCCATTAGTCACTACCCTTTGGGGCCACTTTGGGGTTCGCTTAGTTCTAAGTATAGTCAAGTATTGTCATTTACAACACATTTTTTTTTTTTAAGAATAGCGTTAGATACCTTGTGCATATTCTTGCTGAAATTCATATTTGCTTTGCCTGTAACATCAGTTGAATCTTTCAGTTTAATAACACTCCCCAAAAAGAGAATTGATATTGATCAACAATCACCTCAAGAATTTTGTCTGGTATGTAAGTGAGGGTCATTATTCTACAAATTAAATTCAATTAAATGAAACTTTTCCTCTTGAAAAAAATGGGACATTTGCCCATCTTCAAGTTTTGTAGCATAGCTTTTATTTATTTTTATTAATTCTGTTATTCATTCATTCATCTATTTATTTATTTGTTTTTCCCTGGGATATAACTTCCCTGGACCTATTGACTTGAACTCAGTGAAAACATCTAAGTGCTCAATGCAGTTTCTGCCTAGAACAAACAGAATTGGTTTGAAATAGTGAAAACCCTTTTAACTAGGTTCTCTCTTCCCATCATTGTACTTTGAGCCTTTCAGGAGGTGAGCATTTTCTGTACGTTTTCAGCTTTCCCCAATTTGAAGACAGAACTTATTACCATTAGTTTTCCATTCCTCTAATCTCACTGACTTTACTTGTTATGATCTTTCCCTTAGCAGAGCTTTAAATTTTCTATAGTTGAAGGTATTTTATGAAACTTCTGTACTTGTAAAACCATTAAACATTATTTTATGATTTGAGTGCTCTGTGCTGTTTTGAGAGCCTTAGTTTTCTCATTTGTGTCTTGTTTTCTTTGACTGAAAGGTAACCTCTGAGATTTCCTTGATGTCAGAGGGCTATCTGCCAGAAGATGGCAGTGGCTGCATTGTGGCTGTCCAGGACCTGCTAGATCAAGAATCTGTGTGTGTGGCTACAGCTTCAGGAGATGTTCTACTCTGTAATCTCAGCACTAGCCAGGTAAAAAAGGAAGTTGAATAAATATCTGCAGGTTACCTGAAAAGTGGCCTAATGTGTCTTGTGTTTACAGTAAAGATCTTGATTTGAATCAGTTACAGTATTCTTGGGAGCATAATTTTTGGATGTTAAATGTCACCATATTCTATATTGTGACCTAATACTTAATATAGAGTTGCCATTTTGGCTCTGGCAGTGTTGAGACGCAGGGGTGGGGAACCTGTGTCCTCTAGGCCACGTGTGACTTTCTAGGTTGTTGGGTGTGGCCTTTCGACTGGCTCCAAGTTTTACAGAACAAATCTTTTTATTAGGGGAATTTGTTTTGTAAAGTTTGGATTTAGTCAAAGGGCCATATTTGAGGACTTAGAGGACCACTTGTGACCTTGAAATCACAGGTTCCCCACCACTAACTTAGAGGGTATTCTTTGACTAGAACCATAGAGAAAATTTATATTGTCTTCTATTGACAAATCATAGAGCTTTTCAAATAAGAATTTTACAGTATTGAAAAAAACTATATCTTGTGTTTGCATGTAAGTTGACCATTTCCAGAAAATGTGATCTTAAATTGTAGTTGTTTTTTAGGTCTGAATTTACTCATTTCTTTTAAATATGTAATGCGACTTACTTTTTTTTTCTTGTCATGAATGCATCAGTGCTACAAGGTATTAAGATTAATGGGGTAAAAGTAACTTCTAAACTCACTTTATCTTCCTGTATTCTTAGGTTGTTGATGTAGTAAACTTTCCTTTTTTAGGTATATAGATTTTACCTTCTTTTTTACTAACAGTGTTCCCATATTAGTGACCTGGCTTCCCTAATCCTTTTTGTTCTCTTGTCTTTCTGTCTCTTACATCAGCTATATAAATTGTCCATTATAAATCCCCCAGATTATTTTATGTGTGTTGAATTTCAAATTTTGTTTATTTCATTCCAATAAGTGTTTATTAGGGACCTGTCAGACATTTCTGCTAAGAATACAAAGCCAAAAATAAAGAGTCCTTGTCTTCAAGGAGCTTATATTCTTGCAAGGTGAAGGGAGGGAATGAGGAGCTAACATATACTTAAATAAATAAATACAAAATAATATTGGTGTTGGGAAAGAGCCCAAACAATTGGACATGGGATGGAATTAGGGAAAACCTCATGTAGGAGGTGTTGCCTGAGCCAACCTTGTAGGGATCTAGGGATTTCTAGAGACTGAGATGAGAAATGGAACATCACAGGAATGAGGGACAACTTCCACAAAAGTATGGAGGCAGGAAGAGTAATATTGTGTACAAGGTACAGCAAGTAGGCCTATTGTGCTGGAATGGAGAGCTTTTGGAATTAGCTCAGAAGATAGATTGAAGCCATCTTGGACAGCTTGTATTATTTATTCCTTTACTTTAAAAAATTGGGTATGATGCTTAAGGGTTTTTTAGGGTTGGTTTTTTTTTGTCATTTTGATTTAGAGCTAGGAAGCTTAAACAAGGTCTCAATTGCTCCCTGTTTCTAGTCATTTGAACTTGAGCATTTCACTTTTCTTTTCCCTTTTGTGTTTCAGCTGGAGTGTGTTGGGAATGTTGCTAGTGGTTTGTCTGTCATGAGCTGGAGTCCAGACCAGGAGCTTGTTCTTCTTGTTACAGGTTGAGTTGTCACAGTTTACCTACACTGAACTTCTCATAAAGTATTCTAACTCAGTCTGTTGGATCTTTAAGTTACTTCTTTAATACACACACACACACACACACACACACACACACACACACACACACACACACACACACACACACACACACACACACACCGAAAGGAAGACTTTAGGGGAAAAAGTAATCATCAAGCTTCATAGTCTAGAGGGACTCTCATTTGCGTCCTTAGAGCTTATAGCATGGTGCACTGCTAAAACTTTATTTTCTGAGTTTGTGGAAAAGGAAAGCAAAGTCACAAAATATTTAAGTGGGTGAGAATACAGTATATTTTTTTAGGAGAAAAATGTCAAAAAATTTCAATATGCTGTTTGTTCTTAATAGTTTGAGGCTTAATCCTTTATACCTAGTCTAGTATTTCAGATCTATGAATTTTGAGATGCCAGAGTGAAAGATAGATACCCTTATCATCAAATTTTTAGAAGTCTTATTTTTCCCTTTTGTATTTGTCTGTATCCCTTATGTAATTGTGTCTGTAAACAGCTAACTTTTAATAATGTGTTACTGGTTTCCCAAATATTCTTTGATGAATAGCAGTTGTTCGTGTTCTTGGAACAGAATTATGATTCCTGATGGAATTACAGGGGTGAGGGCATGTGTGTACACCTAAGAGTACTTATGAGCACTAGCACTGACAAGGTAATGAGTGAAAAGAAATATTAAAATCTATTTTGAGTTCTGAGGAAGGAAAGCTTAGTGTAGTGGATAGAGAACCAGCCTCAAAACCAGAAAGAGCTGGCTTCTGGTCTTACATTGGCCACATGCTGGTCTCTAAGTGCTCTAGTCACCTCTAAAAATATCAGTTAACCTCTCTTAGTAGAGGGATCTCTTCACTTAGGAGCCATGTTTCAATATGAATCACAGATCTACTTCCCTATACTTTTACTTACTAAACATTTTCCTTGGGGAATAAATATTTTCTTCAGGGAATAGCAAAAACTTGGGAAGCAAAACATTATTTTTTCTTTTTCTCACAGGTCAGCAGACTTTAATTTTGATGACCAAAGACTTTGAACCAATCATTGAAAAGCAAATCCATCAAGATGATTTTGGAGAAAGTGAGTACAAGTCTAATTTTGAAATTCCATTTCTTCTAAAACATGCTTTTAATTTTTAAAGTTCTCCACTAATGACCTTGTTTTATTATAAGCAAATTATTTGCATGGTACATGAATGTCAAATTGATGCTGAGCATATGTGAACAGACATTAGTGAATGACTTGGAGACGAGGTCCCTCTTTGGAAACTTATCTCCTCGTTCATGCTCTTCCAGAAGACTCAGAGTTAGTTTCTTGGGCAGAAGCCCAAGGAAGAGACAGAATTGGAACTGAAAATAAAATTGAATTAAAGTTTAAAAAAAAAAATTAAGAAAATTGAGTGGTAGCTGGTGAGTTCAAAGCTTGGAAATGGTAAATTTTACTTTTATCCAAGAAAAAGATGAGATGGACTCTGGCCATGGAAGAGCTCAAAAAAGATTTTGTAAATCAAGTAAGAGAGGTAAAGGAAAAATTGGGAAGAGAAATGAGAGTGATGCAAGGAAATCATGAAAAACAAGTCAACTGCTTGCTAAAGGAGACGCAAAAGAATGCTGAAGAAAATCACATCTTCAAAAATATACTAAACCAAATGGCAAAAGAGGTCCAAAAAGCCAATGACAAAAAGAATGTCTTAAAAAGGAGAACTAGTCTAATGGAAAAGGAGGTCCAAAAGCTCACAGAAGAAAATGATTCCTTAAAAATTAAAATGGACCAAATGAAAGCTAATGACTTTATGAGAAATCAAGAAATTATGACATAAAACCAAAAGAATGAAAAAGTAATAGACAATGTGAAATAACCTCATTGGAAAAACAACTGACCTGGAAAATAGATCCAGGAGATACAATTTAAAAACTGTTGGTCCACCTGAAAACCTTAATCAAAAAAAAAGAGCCTAGACATCATCTTTCAAGAAATTATCAAGGAAAACTTCCCTGATATTCTAGAACCAGAGAGTAAAATAGAAATGGAAAGAATCTACAGATCACCTCCTGTAAGAGATCCTAAAAGGAAAACTTCTAGGAATATTGTAACTAAATTCCAGAGTTCCCAGGTCAAGGAGAAAATATTACAAACATCTAGAAAGAAACAGTTCAAGTGTTGTGGAAATGCAGTCAGGATAACACAGAATTTAGCAATTTCTACACTAAGGGATCAAAGGACTTGGAATATGATATTCCAGAGATCAAAGGAGATAGGATTACAATCAAGACTCACCTCCCCAGCAAAACTGAGTATAATCATTCAAGGGAAAAAATGGAATTACAGTGAAATAGAGGACTTCCAAGTGTTCTTGTTGAAAAGACCGGAGCTGAATAGAAAATTTGACTTTCAAATACAAGAATCAAGAGAAATGTGAAAAGGTTAAATAGGAAAGAGAAATCTTAAGGAACTCATTAAAATTGAACTGTTTACATTCCTACATGGAAAGATACTGTTTGTAACTCATGAGACCTTTTTTAGTATTAGGGTAGTTAGAGGGAGTCTGTCTCTCTCTCTTTCTCTCTCTCTCTATATATGTATGTAATTTATGTATGTGTGTATGTTATGTAAGTGTAGGTATATTATTGTATGTATATATGTATAATGTGCATGTGTGTGTATATACACGTGTGTGTCTATAGGCAGCACAGGTACAGGGTGAGTTGAATATGAAGGGAGGATAACTAAAAAATAAGTGTTAAGGGGAATGTACTGGGAGAAAGAGAAAAGGAGAGGTAGAATGTAGTAAGTCATCTCACATAAAAGAGGCAAGGAAGAGCTTTTACAATGGAGGGGAAGAGGGAGGATGTGAGAGGGAATAAGTGAGTCTTACTCTCATTGGGTTTGGCTTAGGGAGGGATTAACATACATTCAGTTGGGTATAGAAGTCTATCTTACCCTGCAGGAATGCTGAGGGACATGGGATAGGAGAGAGAGCATAATAGAAGGGACAGCAGATTGATGGAAGGGGTAATCAGAAGCAAACACTATTGAAGAGGGACAGGTTGAAGAGAGAATGGAATAAATGGAGGACAGAAATGTGGTTAGTCTTTTGCAACGACTGTCATGGAAGTGTTTTGCATGGCTACACATGTATGACCTATATCAAAATGTTTGCTTTCTCAATAAGGGTGGGTGGGGATTGAGGAAGAGAGAGATTGTGGAACTCAAAGCTTTAAAAATGAATATTAAAAATTGTTTTTGCATGCAACTGGGAAATAAGTTGTACAGGTAATGGGGTATAGAATTCTATCTTGTGCAAGAAAATAGAAGGGAGGGAGATAGGAGGAGGATGGTTGAAGGGAGAGCAGATTGGGGAGAGGATTGGTTAGGGTACATGATGTCCTGGGGTGGGAGGAGGGTAAAGATGGGGAGAAAATTTGGAATTCAAAATTTTGTGGAAGTGAATGTTGAAAACTGAAAATAAGTAAATTATATTTTTAAAAAATGCTCACTTGTGGTGTAAGATGGGATTACTGACATACTGGGAACATTGTTAGATGAATCTCTAAAAGAGTTTTAAAGAACAGGGAAATAGAAAATTCTTCTTTAATTTTTTTGTAGTAATAGGTGTGCATATTAAGAGACTAGGCATTTCAGATGAATTACTTTGGGTAATTTGGTAAAATGAAAACTCTAAAAGCTCAAGTAATTGCTGATTAATAGCTTAGACAGGAAGTAATGGAAGTTCTTGTAATTTATTTAGCTTAATTGTTTTACCTTCCACGTTTTCAAATTTAATCTCTAGGCAAATTTATCACTGTTGGATGGGGTAGAAAGGAGACTCAGTTCCATGGATCAGAAGGCAAACAAGCTGCACATCGCAAGCAAACGGTAATGCCTTTTTGTATGATAACATCTCTCAAATAGGGAATAGTTATGAATATGCAAAGGTGATTTCTTTTCTAAGTTATTTCTTTAATTTAAGTGTACTGGTCAGACCCAAAGGAGTGCATTCCTGGGAGTGGTAAGTGTGTAACAGATAAAAGAAAATCTAACAGATATGTTTAATAAATACAGAAATATTTTATGAAAATTCCAGATATCCAGCTAAGGATGGTAAATCATTTGCTCTTTATGTAATATAGTAAAGCTTCAGTTCTCTGGACTTGTTGGAACCCCTGAGACAATGAGTCTTATAACTGAAGTTTAAACCTTTTTAGGGATCAGCATCTTAACAGGATATTTGTAACTATGTTGCATGTAACAAGCATCTCCTTGGCATCTTGAACTTAAATACTACTCTGTCTCACTTGGATAAAGTTGTTGACAAGGAATGTTCCTCTTCCTGTTAAGAATTTGTATTAAGATTAGCTTACTCCAAAACCTATAAAATGTTCACCGTTAAAAACATAATGAAGGGAAAGGAGCAATAGACTTAAGAATCAAGAGACTTGGTTTCTAGCATTGGCTCTGCTATCAATCCCCTGTGCGACCTTGGGCAAGTCATTTAACTTTTGGGAGTCTTAGTTTGCTTCTCTACAAAATGAAGAGTTTTACTAGATTATTTCTAATTGTTGCCTAAAGTTTTAGCAATCTCTGATGACCTTTATGAATATATTTGCCACTTCCAGGCCAAAGTTTTTGTAACCATTCTTGGATTGTTTGACATTGAACACAATTCAAGACTAAAAACCTGTGAGAATTGTGTTTTGCAAATTAAAAAAGAAACCAAACATTTATTTTAACTATGTACCAAACACCATTCTAAAAAACTAGTTTCACAAGTACAAGAAAGCAATACAGTCCTTGATTTCAAGGCACTTACGTTCCAATTTGAGAAGACAGTATGTAAAGGGGCACTGGAAGAAGTGCAGTGCCAGCCGCCACTGGTTCCTGCAAAATAAGGTAAAAACTTACTTATCACCAGAGTGGATGAAACAAGGTCAGAGTCCAGGGTTCCAGTGGGAGGGAAAGAAGATTATGGTCTAAGAGCAGACAAAGTTCTGAAATCCTATTTATAATAACTTCATGTTGTGAATAACAACTTGATCTATCAATCGTTAAAATAATATTGATGGGCAGGAATGCGTAAAAAAATTTTCCTAAAAATAATCTACTTCCATGGCTCAGCCATACTGCATCTAAAACTATATTATAAAGCAGCAATCATCAAAGCTATTTGGTACTAAGAAATAGAATGGTGAATCAATGGAATAGAGAAGGTATATAAGTACATAAGACATAGTAGTAAATGACTTTAATAATCTACTGTTTGGTAAATCCAAAGACTCCCTCTTCTGGGATAAGAACTCACTTAACAAAAACTTCCGGGAAAACTGGAAAATAGTCACATCTAACACCCTATACCTAGATAAAGTTAACATGGGTACATGATTTAGACTTAAGAGATGATGCCATAAGCAAATTAGGAGAATAAGGAATAGTTTAATCTGTCAGATCTATGGAGAGGGAAGAATTTATGACCAAACAAGAGATAGAGAACATTATGAAATACAAAATGAATAATTTTGATTGCATTAAATTTAAAAGTTTTTGCACAAACAGAACTGATGCGATCAAGATTAGAAGGAAAGCAGAAAGCTGGGAAACAATTTTTACAGCCATAAAGCCTCATTTCTGAACTGAATCAGTTTATAAGAATGTTTATAAGAATGCAAGTCATTCCCCAGTTGATAAATGGACAAAGGATATGAAGAGGTAGTCTTCAGAGGAAGAAATTAAAGGTGTCTGTAATCATATGAAAAATTGTTCAAATCACTTGATTAGAAAAATGCAAATTAAAACAACTCTGATGTACTGCATCACACCTATCAGAAAAGGATTGGTAGTAGACTGGACTGTGAGGTGAAGGACTCAGGTATGGCGAGGTAGTGGCTGGCCAAGGGTGCTTCATCCTCCGGGTGCTGACCTCTGCCTTATCCACCTCCTCCTCCCTCCCCCAGTTTCCTATCTGACTGTTGTAGGGAGGAGGACCTCGCTGCCAGAGTGATGAGTGCCAGCAAAGACCAGGAGATGGAGCTGGAAACATTACGTTCTATTTATGAAGGTTATGAATGTTTCTGAGAATTAAGTTCAGTTTTATTTCAATATAAGGATTGGTGAAAATGGTGATCCCAAAGCCTTCTTAGTAGAATTTTCTTGTACTGAAACTTATCTACAAACAGCTACAGTATATCTATAAATGCTTTTTTCAACAATATCATATCATCAACCTTAAAGCAAAATATTATGGCTAAATTACAGTAAGAAGTTGAAGTTAATCTTGGAACTGCAATGACATATACATTGTTTGAATATGCCAAGGGCAATAAAGAGCAGTTCATGGAGAATGATCATCCTGTTAATTCTATGACATCAATAAGCCATATTATTTCAGTTGCAACTCCTAAACCTGCTCCCTCAAGTAGGAAAAAAGACAAAAAAGAACAGCTTTCAAAAACCCAGAAACGGAAGACAAGACTGATCACAAAGGTGAACTTCCATTAGACTGGAACTGGGTTGATGTTGTTAAGTATTTAAGCAAAACTGGTTCCAAAGATAATGAATAATGAAAGAAACTTGATACAAGAAACAACCATCTTTTAATACAGTAAACTGATGTCAACAATTTCTTTGCAGTCCTCTTCTATTGATGTGGCATATTATAAAATGTAAGTTTTTGTATATTTCCTGAGTAATTAGATCACAGGTTCATGCAGAGATTTGATGATATTTTATTATTCTCACAAATTTGCCTTAAAGGAAGGTAAAACATGCCACCAGAAATGTTCATTGTCCTTTCAGGAGCCTGTTTAGCTTTATAAATGATCAACTCTCAAGAAGAGTAAATAATGATATATGCAGTGTTAATTTATACTGTCTTATTCTGAGGTGTGACTTTTTTGAAGGGAATGTAAAGCCAATTAGATGAAAGCTGCTTATCAAGCATAACCTTTTCAAGTCTTCATCTCAGTGGAGTAAATAGTAAGAGTGAAGTTATTGGGCAGCAACAAACCTGTACTAATAGGTTTGTCACTTTATTTATGTCTTCATCTGTTCATTCCCTGGAATTATTGATGTTTAGATTCCTTCAAAGAAAGCTAGAGGTTGAATACCATTGTAATCTTTTCAGGTAGTTCACGTCTGTATGTAGTTAACTTTCCATTTTTTGTCTTGTTTTTTGCAGAGAACTGTCTTCTCACAAATAAATCTTAATTATAATTTTTCTCAATATTGATGTATTGAGAGGTTTAAACATGAGAGGTTTTCATAATACTTGGTTAAAAAAAAACAATTCTGCCAAATGCATTGGAAAGAATTTTGTACAGATGTACTCTCTTGTATTTTAAGGGAAAAAAATCCTTACTGGATACATAGTAATAGAGTAAAAGATATTTTAATGTCATCTAATTTTTTATTGTTGGAGACATATGTTTACAAAAAAAATAAAAGGATAAATGTTGGAGAAGATGTGAAAAAATTGGAACACTGATGCTCTGTTGGTGGAGTTGTGGACTAATCCAAACATGGTATTATTCCCCGAGGGCCACCAGACAGTGCATATCCTTTGATCCTGATTCAGCAATGCCACTTCTGGATCTGTATCCCAAAGAGATCTTAAAAGAGGGAAAAGGGCCCACATGGACAAAATATTGACAGCAATTCTTTTTGTGATGACAAAGAATTGGAAATTGAGGGCATGCCTGTCGATTGGGGAATGACTGAATAAATTATGTTATGTGACTAGTAGAATGCTATTGTACTGTAAGAAATGATGAGCAGGATACTCTCAGAAAAACCTGGGAAGACTTGCATGGACTGATGCAAAGTGAAATGTACTATGTACAAAGTAACAGCAGTATTGTAAGATGATCAACTGTGAATGACTTAGCTATTCTCAGCCATACAAAGATCCAAGACAACTCTGAAGGACTTAGGGTAAAAAAATGCAATCCACTCACAGAGAAAGAACTGATGGTGTCTGAATGCAGATTGAAGAATGCTTTTTTTTGTCTTATGTTTTCTTTCACAACACGACTATTATGAATATTTTTGCCTGATTACACATGTATAACCTATATCGAACTGCTTGCCTTCAGGGCGGAGGGAAGGAAGAGAAAGAATCTGGAACTCAGAATTTTAAAAACGAATGTTGAAAATTGTTTTTACATGAAACTGGGAAAAAAATAAAAAGAAAATACTTTAAAAAAAAAAAGGAAAAATTGATGAGCAGGCAGATTTCAGGAAAACTTGGAAAGACATGAACTGATGTTTTGGGATGTGATCAGGACCAGGAGAATATTGTACACAGCAGCAGCATGCGTTGATTAACTTTGATAGACTTAGCTCTTCTCAGCAATATGGTGATCTAGGACAGTTCCAGAAGACTCGTGATGGAAAACGTTAACCATATCTAGAGAAAACTAGGGAGTCTGAACGCAGATTGAAGCATACTGTTTTCACTTTTTTATTTTTTTCTTGTATTTTTTCCCTTTTGTTCTGATTTTTCTTTCACAGCATGACTAATATAGAAATATGTTTAGTGTGATTGTACATGTATAACCTGTATCAGATTGCTTGCTATCTTGGGAAGCGGGAGATGGAGAAAAATTTGGAACTCAAAATTGTACAAAAATGAATGTTGAAAACTATCTTTACAAGTAACTGGAAAAAAATTACTATTAAGAAGAAAAATAATCTTCTTCCTTAGAATGAAATCTTTAAGCATCTCTAGCAACAAACTGTTCTCCTTGCTTCAAGTAGGCCCATGGTCCTAAAATGGTCTTTCACTAAAAATACACAAAGCAATTAAAAACAGTTAGACTATCTGTGCATTAATTGATCTCTATGCAAGAAGTAAATGTATAGTACCTTTATGATAATGAATTTTTCAATTTTCAGTGAAGTTTTATTTTTTTATAGCTGGTGTATCAACTCAGGCAGAAGCAATCTGCTTAAATGTGAGGCACACATAATTTATTAATGCTTTAAAGGCTAAAAATAGACAAGTTCTACCATCATTGCAAAATTTACTATACTCAAATAAGTTATCTGGAAAAACCACATAATTCTTTGACCACATAATTTGTTGGATATTTTTTCATCAGCTATATATATATCTGGCCTTATGCCATGTCTTAGTTTGAAGAGCCAGTGTCACCCTTCAGAAAATAGACACGGCTTATCTGACTATTCATAAAATATTTTTGTTTTTCAGTGAATATGGGACTAGAAGTAGATGTGCCTTCAGATTTTTGCTTTGAAAACCACTCATGTACTAGTTGGTTTAAGTTCTCTAATTTAGTTTAGTATGTTATATGGCACAACTCCATATTTAGGTGACTTAGAATCTACAAAGAAAATTTTAGCAAGCTGTGTATTTTAAGCCATGGGAATTCACAGTATTTTCGCTCTCACAACTTTTTCTTTTGCTTCCCTTTTTCCAAATCATATACAGGTGTCCATTTTATATTTTAAGATTAATGCATTTAGGTAGACTTAGTACTTCATTGCAATACAAGGACAAAAAAAAAATTCCCAATGGTCTGTTGAGGCAAAATGCCTTCCACATCCAGAGAAAGAAGGAATCCGCTTCATTCTGCAATCAGACCATTTTCTTTTGTGTTATGTTTTGTTTTGTTTTATGATTTCTCCCATTCATTTTAATTCTTCTATGCAGTATGACTAAGGTGAAAATATTTAATAGGAATGTATGTGTAGAATGTATATAAAATTGTATGCCATCTCAAGAAGGGAGTGGGGAGGTAGGGGGAGAGGAGGAGGAGGGAGGGGAAAAAAATCTAAGATATATGGAAGTGATTGTAGAACACTGAAAACAAATAAAATAATTTTAAAAAGATTAATGTACTTATATACTTCTCTGCTTAATCTTTGACTTAATACAAATTGAACCTTATAGTATTATTCCTGTGATATAACCAGTTTCTTTTTACTGTTTACTTTTTGTATACAATGATTATAGAATAAAACTTTCTACTCTATTTTGACTTAGTGTATCCTGTCCCCATTCCCCCTGTTGCGAAAATGTATTTGTTGGTATGTTTTCTGCAAGGAAGGTGATGTCTTCAGGGAGTGTATGAGTGTAGCATAGGTGCCTTTTCAGTATGTCCCACCTTCCAAATACACAGAGTAGAAGTGTCCTGGTTGTGCGCGAAGCCAGAAGACATAAAATTTCATTTCATATTCTTCTAGTGTTAGAGTTGCTTGTTGCCTTCATTCATTTTAACTTATAATCTCTGTTCTCATTGCTCCTGATGTTAGCTGTCTTCTTTTTTTCTCTCATTTCTTTTCCTATGCTTCTTGTCTTTCCTATTAAAAAAAAAAATTACCGTTGACAGATACCACCAGTTACCACGTAGCAGTACTGTACTACTGAGTCAATGACTTGACCTGCTTTGGGAGCTAGTTTGTCATAGTGGCTAGAATATTGGATGAGGAGATGCTTACTAACTGTGTGATCCTGGATAAGTCATTTAACCTCTCCCTTCATTGGTAAAATGAATGTAATAAATCACAGGATTATTGGAGAAACAAATGAGATGATACATGTAAAGTGCTTTAAAACGCTGTATAAGTAAGATTTATTAAATATGATTATGACTCATTGAATATAATCTTCAATTCTAAGAGGAGTCTTAGTGTTGTTCCATTATTATTAGATGTTCAGGGTCTGATACTTCATTGCCAAAGAAGTAGCTGGGGTTTTGTTTATTTACTTTTACAGAAACACACCACTTCTAAGTATATGCTAGTTATGGAAGCCTGATGGATCAAGAAGGACTTTTAGTAGTTGACCTCTAGGCAGTCAGGGTTTTATTCTACTTACAGAATATTTTATTTTTAATAACCAGAGACCATTTTATGGGAGGGGAACGTGCATTGTTTCAGGTTATCGAGATGATGTTTTTTATTGCTCTTTTTCTCTTCTCCACTCAGAATGAGCAGCCTGCCTTGCCCTGGGATGACCATAGACCCCAAGTTAGCTGGAGAGGGGATGGGCAGTTTTTTGCTGTGAGTGCTGTTTGCCCAGAGACAGGTATGGAGATGAAGTGATTCCATAAGTATTCTTTTTAAAATTTAATTTTATTAGTAAGTTCAAGAAATTGTCTTTCATTTCATTTTGGGATAATTTTTTCTAATTATAAACTTCAGGGATACATTTATAAATGGTAAAAATAATTAGAGAATCTAATTGATGAAAGGAGAATCAAGAGGTCATTTGGTCCAAAGTCTTAAGAAAGGATTCCTTCTACAGTATCTTTCATTTTGATCATCTAAATTCTTTTGACTGTTTCCAGAGTTAGAAGCTTACTACTTTTCAAGGCAGCCTGTTCTATTTTTAGGCTTCTCTTATCATTAGAGAATACTTCCTAAAGAATAAAGCCAAAACCTTTCCTCTATATTCTATCCATTGGACCTAGTTCTTCTCTCAAGTGTCTGATTTCTGTGCCATATGATCTTCCCTAATAATCACTTCTCCCCCAGTGCTCCTCTATACCAGGTTAAATAATGTTGATTCATTCAACAGTTATTTATGGAGCAGCTATTCTATGTAAAACACTACTTGGCACTGTGAAGGATGCACAGTTGAATAACAAAACATTCTTGCTCTCAAGAATTTTCCTTCAACTGTATCTTGACATGGCATGGTTTCAAGGCTGCCCTCCCTGTTTATTATTTTGGCAGACACCCTCATAAAGTATGGTGACTCAGAAAAGTAGGTACTTTTCTCCCTAGCTCCCTGGCTTATTTCCCTTAAGAATTTCCTACTTATTAAAAGTAGATTTCAATTTCTCAATAACTTCATATTCGAAACTTGTTCCTTTCTCTTCCCTAGAGTGTTTGTCCCCATGTCATCATCCTTTTCAAGAGATACAATTCTTAGACAGATTTTGCTGTTTTTAGCTTAGTTTTTCTTTTGAATACAAAACTTGAACCAGTCCCATTGAAAAACAGAAGTGATCCAATGTGGGATAGACTCTAAATTCTAACAGGCTTAAGGATCTAGCAGAAAACCATGAATCTATTTATGTGTAAACTTACATATGGCAGTTAATCTTGGACTTTTAATTTATGAAGGAATTCCTCAAAAAATTGCTGAATTGACAGTAATTTTTAGCTTACCTTCCTTTCCTTGGTTCTCCCCTTCCCCTCATTCCCTTCTATAAATATTGTTTCACTCTTTTTCAAACCATTTACTCTATAGGGGCTCGCAAAATTAGAGTATGGAACAGAGAGCTGGTTTTACAGTCAACCAGCGAGCCTGTTGCCGGACTAGGACAAGCACTGGCATGGAAGTAAGTGGTAAAATATGTTTCTTTGTTTGTTAGCTCATGGTTACTTCAAAACCTCAACATTTCTTTTGCTGGGCTCTATTAAAATTACGTAGAATTGCCATGTAGAATTGCAGTGCTGCTAGATTTTTATATATTCTTTGTAGTTTATCTTTGATAAGGTCTGACCTCACTGCTGCTTGTAGATTTCATTTGGGCAGAGGTCAAAGACTTGTTTTGATTTTCAGTTCTCCATCAGTAATGAGTCTTGAAAAAAATATATTTTTTTGCTATTTCATCTCTTTGTATACTTTAATCTCCTTTATGTAAGTTCTCTAAACAATCTACTTCTTGGTCATGAAATAGTTCCTTAGAAGTACCATCAATTGATATTGTTTCAGGTGTTCCAGAAGTCTCAGTGAAATTTTAAGCATTTGTGTTTTATGTGAAGTACTGTGTAAACCTTCCAAAGTTATATACATGTTAACTTGTAATACCCATAATATGGTAACATTTGGCCTTACAACTATCCAAAATTTGTTTCTGCTACCTTGCTTCTTAGATGACAGTGGTAGGAGCAACATATATTCTAGTCACTTTACAAAACTCAGAGGTGTCAAACAAGCGACCACAGTGTGGTCTAGAACAGATTGAAATGTAAACTGAGAAACATTTAACAAAATAAATAAAAATACAGTAGAATAAAGATAATGTTATATGTTTTTCTAATGTGGCCCACACACAACTTTATGTTTGGTTAATGGCCTTCATTTCTATTTGTGTTTGATACTACTATTTAACCTCATTCTGTGAAGCAGACTTAAGTAGAGGATGGAGCCATCATCTGTAAAAGACTTATTTTTAAGCTGTGTGATTTTGGTCATACTCTCATCACAGGATATAGAATTCTGTTTTGTTTTAGGCCGTATAAACCTTTCACAGGAAATGAATGAGAATATTTCATAAAACAACAGTGGATTAAAAATCAATGATTGTATTTTGATGACATAAAATTGAAATGCTTTGACATGAATAAAATTAATGCAACTATGATTTCCTTTTCTGAGAAGAAAATATTTATATCATTTATCTCTGATAAGAGCTAAAAATCCAAAATTTGTAGGAGCTAACAGGAAATATGTAAGACCCAAATGTAGAAATGGCCAAAAGCTATCAACGTACAGTTTTCAAAGGAAGACTTGCAGACTATTAACAGCCATAGAAGAGGATGTTCCCCATTGCTAATAGTAAGAGAAATGCAAAAGAGGACAAGTCTGAGGTTTATCACCATAATTATTATTGGTAGTGACAGCAGATGGGAGACAAGAAACACACTGACGTGCTGACATATATACTGTTACGAGCACAGGATTGGACCAGCCATTCTGGAAAGCAGTTCTGAATGCTTCAAATAAAGTAAAACATCCATACAGCCTTCAGTTACCTGATTTTGTTGTATCGAAAGGAAAAGCAAGCAGTTTATAATAAGAGATTCACAGTTTTATATGCAGTCCTCCTTTTCTACTAATGTACATGGAAATTCTCATAGGAAGGATTGAATTGAAACAAGGAAAATTCTGAGCTGATTATTTTAAGGACTCTTAGGTGAATGCAACTTGCACTTATTTGGAAATCTAGGTGAGTGTATGATTTAAAAGAGTGATAAGTAATGGTTGTAAAAGAGACAGAATATTTTGAACCCATGACTAAAAAATGAAATCATTTAATGTGGGGATTTTATAGAAATTTTAAAATTTCAAACATTAATATCATTTACTTTCACTCCACTGATCTCTGAAATAGTACCCTTTCTTTTAACAAAGTACAATAAAGAAAAAAACTTAATTGACCGTGTCTGATGAAGGATGCCACATTCCATACCGGTAATTTGCTGTCCCTCTGCCAAGAAGAGAAAGGCATGCTTTACACTCTATCCTCTGAAGTTGTGATGGTTTACTGCATTGATAAGAGTTATGATGTCATTTAATGTTGTTTTCCTTTTTTTTTTTTTTTTTGAGGTTTTGAATGTAGAAGTAGAATGTAGACTTTTATATCTTCCTCTGATGGTATGCCTTGTTCTCATCCGAAAGGGTGGAAGAAAACACCTTTTCACCAAGAAAGTAACCATATCCATAGTATTATTTTTTTTTCACTTTTTTGGCCATTTTCCCAGTCAGTTACTTGATTTTTGAATCCTTTGTAAAGAGAAGGGTATACTCTAGGGACGTAAGTTCTCAGTTCCTCCAAGGTGGCACAATCAAGGGCAAACTCCTTTCCTGACCTGCGCTCTGATCTGGGAGCAACCACAAGCAGTCTTTTCTGCCCAGAATCTGCAAGTAGGATTCCCTCTCCAGAGCCTCTTCTAGCTCCACCACACCAGGGCTCCTCCTCACCTCAGGACTGCCACTCAGGACTGAGACCCACATCAGCCACTAGATTCCACCAAGGTCTTTCTGAAGATCCAAAAGTGGATGCTGCTGCTGCTGCCCTGGGGTTGGGACTGGAGTCTGACCACTCTCCACTCTCACCCAGGTGAAAGAGCTTTCTCACTGACTTTTGAAGCTGTCTTTGGCATTTGTGGGTTGAGAATTCTGGGAACTGCAGCTGTTACCGGTGATTCTGCACCCTGAAACCTGTTCCAGTCCCATCCTTGTCATGAGGCCAAGGCTGGGCTGCACTCTTGTCTGAGCCTGGAGCAGTAGATCTTTCCTATTGGCCTTCCAGGCTATCTTGGGCTGGAAATCTCTTTCACTTGGTCCTTTAGTGGCTTCTGCTGCTCTGGAATTCATTTACAGTAACTTTTTACAGGTATTTATAGGTTATGGGGAGAGAGCTAGAGCAGGTCGTCTTCTACTCCACCATCTTTGCTCTGTTCCCCTCCCCCCCCTTTTTGTTCTTATTATTCTAGTTCTGCTTATTTTGCTTTTGATCTGAAACCTTTACTGTCTCTGAATTCTTTACCTTTGGAATTTCTTACAGTGAAATAGCATTTCATTATATTCATATACTACAGTTTGTTCAGCAGTTCCCCAATAAGTGGATACCTTTTTTACTTCCATTTTCTTTGCTATTGAAAAGAAAAATCTCTTGGTCTTATTGTAATACTCTTTTGGTTTGCTTTCAGGCCTTCTGGTAGTTTGATTGCATCTACACAGAATAAACCTAACCAACATGATGTTGTGTTTTTTGAAAAAAATGGACTTCTTCATGGAGATTTTATACTTCCTTTCCAGAAAGGTCAGGTAAAGGTAAGTAAGAAGGTACGTGATGAATCAGTATTGAGCCTACCATGTTGAGCAAACTTTCTATATCTGTAGGAAAGCTGTGTGATTCTTAATAAGGAAAATAAGTCAGTTATAGCTGGCATTTCATTCAGCAATCACTTATTAATATTAATTATGTTCTTTATGTAATGCACTACATGATTCTCTTCTTTAAAAAAAGAAAAATGGTTTTTACAATGTAAATTTGAAAAACAAGGTATGTACCCGATAAGTTTAATTTTTGACTTTTTTATCAGATCTGATATCATGCTTTGGTAGACAGAGTTGCTATTGGAATTCATTTGTTGCATTTTCAGAATCCTTTCCCTTGAATATTATGAACTCTTTCTCATAGAAAGAATCATGCTTATGGCTGATAGAGTGACTGTATTAACAAGTATAGCTACTCTTTTGGCAATTACATACATTTCTTTATCTGAGGACTTAGTTGCATTTGTACTGATTACTTGTTATACCTGGAGCTAGTCAAGTCAATAAGGATTTAGGTAAGACCTACTATGTGCCAGTAACTGAGCCTAAGAATGCACTTCCTCCTTAAAATCTCACTCCATGTGGCAAAGCTCAAGTACTCTTTTCATCATAAACCCTTTCCTGATCCCCCTAACGCCTAGGGCCCCTCTTCTTCCCAGACTACTTTGTACCTATTTTGTGCATACTTGTATTTGGTTTTGTGCTGTATATATTCATATAGGTAATTGTTGTCCCCCCATCCGAATGTAAGCCCATCACAGTAAGGATTGCTTTTATTCCTTGTACTTCAGTTCATGACACTTTCGTTGTTGCTCTGTTGTGTCTAACACTTTGTGACCCTGTAGACCAAAGGTCCATGAGGTTTTCTTGGCAAAGATACTGACTGGAGTGGTTTGCGATTTCTTTCTCCAGTCGTATGCAAGCAAGGATTAAATGGTTTGTCCAAGGTCACACAGCTAGTAAGTGTCTGAGGTCAGATTTGAACTCTGGTCTTTCTGACTCCAGGCCTAGGGCTCTACCCACTGTGCCACTTGGCTGTTCTACCTGCCACATAGTGCATACTTAATGAATGCTTGCTAACTGGTTAAAATAAAGACTTTATAAATAAGCAGGTGGTTAGTAGGTTAGTTAACTTCTCTTGAGAACTAATTGTGAGGTTGGACTCGTTCAAAACTATTAGGTTCAAGCAGACTTGAAGAGTTTAGCTTGTGGAGTACATGGGACTCTTTGTGGGATGCAGTCCTTTGTTTTGAAGCTCTGAGTTCTGTACTTAAAAAAGAGAGCACATTGCATACAGATATTCTTTTCTCTGAATTCTTCAACATAGTTTGATTACTATTTCTAGCAGTTCAGATACAGTTTTGAAAAACATCTATTAACATGTAATCTTGTTCTCTTCTTTGTATATAGGAATTTTCATTGATATTTGCCAAGTTTGTAACTTTTTTTAAAAAAACACTTTATGTACATCTCCACCATCAGTGCCTGTTGTTAAAAAAAGATGATTCTTATTGAACATAGGCATTGAATAAATGTTAAATTGAATGTGTTTGTTTGAATTGATTTTTTTTTTTCCTTGCGGATGTTAATGGTTTTATTACTCAGGCCAAGAGAAATGGATTATTGAAATGTGATATGTACTTTCTTTCATTATCACCCTCAAGTTTCTCTGAAATAAAACTCTATTGGAAGTGAATGAATGGTATTGGACAATGGAGTCTGGGTAGAGAGAGAGATTTGTTGTATTTTATTGTTAATTTTACAAGATAATCACCTCATTGCCAAAGCTAATCACCAATTGAAATCAAATACCACCTTTGAAAGCAGATTCGTCACCACTGTGGTATTAGTTGGGATCTTGTCAGCTAAACAGCTGATGAGGGTCTTGGTGTACTTGATTTATACAAAGGAGCAGAAACATTTCCAGTGTCAGTGAGTCTTTGGTTTTTGGAAATTTGAGTGAAAAGTCAGTAACAGTTATAGTACAGTAACAGACTCTTTCTTACCAGGTAAATGAGCTACTATGGAATTCAGATTCTACAGTCCTTGCACTTTGGCTTGAAGACCTCAACTTTGAAGAGAAGGCAGGTCCAGCATCCTATGGTAAGAGAATGTAGAGTCACAGTTTTACCTCCCCTGAGTGTGAATAAAAATATTAGGATGGTAGAAAGGGCAGGAGATCTCGTTTTCATTCCAGGACTTCGCAGTACCCCTAGTCTCTTCTACCATTTAGTTATTTTGTTTGCTTTGAATAATTATGCACAACCATGTATACAGACAGTTCTTGCTTTACATAAGTGGACTGATCTGCAGACCTCTAAAGCAATTTTTACATAAAATGAATTTACTCATGGATATGGGGAGGGGAGGGATGTAGGAAGGCAGGAAAGGAACTAAGTCGGTGGTGGGCGGGGACCAGGACGTGATTCAGTGACACAAGGCAGACATGGGGGCCAAGCATAGACACAGATAGGAGAGGACAGACAATGCTTTAGCACTGTTGAACAGAAGACAGACAAATGACAGGTGGACCTGGCAGGGCAGAGATCTCAGGCCTGCCCCCAGTCTGGCAACTGGGGTGGGGGGCTCTTCCTTTACATTTTCAGCTTTCACTTGGAGGTTTTGGGGAGTTTTTTGTTGGTTTGTTTTGGTTTTTTGGTAGTAGGAGGCTGTGGAGTGCCAGGCTAAGGGCAGGAGGGGAGTTAGCATGGCACAGTGCAGTAAAGTTAACATAGGATCTTTTTGGCTTGTGGATTTCTTTCAGAATTCTTTACATAAAGTTGAATTTGCGTAATTTGAATTTATGTAAAACAAGAACTGTCTATATAGGGAACTGAGTCAAATATGCAAGAAGAAGAACGATTGATGAATGGTCAAGGGATATGAATGGATAGTTTTCAGATGACATTAAAGCTGTCATGAGCTATAATTAACCGTATGAAAAAAATGCCCTTAAGTTACTAATAACTAGAGAAGTACAAATAAAAATAACTCTGAATTACCAACACATACCCAGTAGATTGTTTATTATAATAAAAAAGGAAAATAACAAATGCTAAAGGGCATAGGGGAAAATAGACACTACTTTTTTGTAAATTGAGCATTGATTTATTAATTAAAACGCATGCTTTTGTGGTTTAATTGAAAATGTAGTTGTGAAAAAGTGAAAATTGCAAGAATTCTCTGTCAAAAAATATGATATGTGTATAATAAAGTCTAGTAAAATCAACTGTTTATTACATCTCACTATAAAAGTTTAACTCTTAAATTTATTATTTTATTAATATTGTTTACTATTCAAATTAGGGGTGGAAACTTCACTTTTTATACCAAACAAGGCCAAAATAATAACCATTTCAGCCAAATTTCCTTTCATTGAAGAAAATATGACTTCCTCTAGAAGGTTATTGCATCTTGAGACATTATGGGTATAGCTGTCTGAGGAAGCTCAGTGTAAACACTCATCAAAACAGAAACTGCTGTCTAGAAAAAGCTGGTTTTATTGCTAAATGGAGAGACTACAGCAGTAATAGGAATTTTTAAACTGTATTTTTTAAAAAAAAATTCATGTGGAGTGTTAAATTTTGTATAAGGAATATTTAGCTCTTTTATTAACATGATTAAATGCTGCTTTTCTAAGTGGAATCTAAGTGGAATCAGAATACAAATTGTAAGGGTGCACATATTAAATTTAAGTTTTAATTTTCCTTTTGTAATTTTGTTTAAACTTACTAGAGAAAAGCTGCCAAACTAAAACTGACATTTCAAAATTGTATTTTCCTAATTTTTGGAAAACTGTATATTTCATTTCTCCTATATCCATCAATAAATTGCTTTCAATAAAAAAAAGAAAATAGACACACTGATACATTGTTGGTGGAGCTGTGTAGTAATGTAATCATTCTAGAAAGCAATCTAGAACTGTGCCCTAAAAGCTATTATGTTGTGCATGCCCTTTGACCCAGTGATACTGCTACACCCCAAAGAGATCACAGAAAGAAAAAATACCCATATGTACAAAAAGAGTTATAGTAACTTTTTGTATGTGTGTGGTGACAGAGAATTGGAAACTGAGGGAATGGCCATCATGATCAAGTTGAATGAGTTGAAATATTACAGTATTGTAAGAAACGATGAAGAGAATGGTTTCAGAAAAACCTGGGAAACCTTGTTTGAACAGAAGCAAATTAAAATGAGCAGAGCTAGGAGAACAGTGTAACAGCTATAATGTAAGAATAATCAGTTTTGAAAGACTTATTATCTGATCAACACCATGACCAACCTTTGTTCTAAAGAATTCGTGATGAAGCTCCAATCCATCTCCAGATAGAGAGGTGATGGACTGAGGGCAGACTCAAGCCTTCCTTCCTCTTTTTTCTTCCTTCCTCCCTCCTTTCTTCCTTCCTTCCTCCTTTTCTTCCCTCCTCCCTCTCTTCCTCCTTCCTTTGCTTTCTTCCTCCCACCTTCCCTCCTTTCTTCCTTCCTCCCTCCTTTTCTGCCCTCCTCCTTCTCTCCCTCCTTCCTTTCTTCCTCCCACCTTCCCTCCCTTCTTCCTTCTTTCCTTCCTCCTTTCCTTCCTTCTTTCTTTTTTCATGATTACATATTTCAGTGGGTTTTATTTTTCTTGTCATTGCAGTTGAGAGGAGAGGGAGAGAATATGGAAAATAAAGATAAATGAATGCTTGTTTCCAGCACCGCTCCCCTTTCCTAAGGTCACACAGCTGTATGTTGTCAGATGCAGGACCTGAGGGAGCCCAGGTCTTCTAGCTTTGGGGCTGGCCTTTTCTCTGCTATTCCAGATTATCCCTTGTTCATTAACATGGTTCAACATGGTGATATTTAACAATTGGATAAATAATTTTTTTCCTCAAAAGATTCTTGTTGCTACTGTAAGTTTCTTAGCCAGCAGAGTACAGCAATATAACCAAAGGACTAGTATCTTGGAAATGTACCTTAATATCAGGTCAAGTACCTAGAATAAAAACCTCTTTGGTGTTGAACTTGCAAATCTAAATATATGTGATACCCCTAAGTTCACAGTTATATCAAGGGTGGCAAAATTTGTTAGTTATTTTTAAGAGTCATTTGCAGAATTTTGCCAAGATGGCTTCTGTAACTCTTACTCTGTGAATAACCCCTCCGGGAAAGAGCATGTTCTTGCCTTAGGATTATTTCTTTCTCTGAATCCCTATTTCAGTGAAATTCAAATCCAGGATAAAAATAAGCATCTCTGTGATTCCCCTTATTGGTACCTGACATTTTCCTTCCATGGAAGCCAGTCTTTTAAAGAAGTTATCTCGTTTCCCTTTCCCCCAACTGAACCCTCCCTTTTAACAACAAAAACAAAAAAAAGTTAAGCCAAACTATTAGCACTGTGACTACTTCTGACTGCATTCTACCCTAGTTGTTAGTTTCTTGCATTTTCAGGTCAGGTGGCTAAAGAGCTGTCAGTACCTACACTTTCACACTCTTTCAAATAATAGAGTTTAGTCTTTCTAGTTAAGTCTATCTAGGTAATAATATCCCTGTTATTTTCTCCCATAGTTCAGCTGTGGACAGTTGGAAACTATCACTGGTACCTTAAACAAAATCTACACTTCAGTAATTGCAAAAAGAGCAAGGTTGTATCTCTGACCTGGGACCCAGTGACTCCACACAGATTACATGTCCTCTGTCAAGGATGGCATTACCTCTGTTATGACTGGCACTGGAGTACTGACCGGAGCGCAGGAGAGACTGCATGTGACCTAGCAAGTGTGGCTGTCATTGATGGAGGTAAGTCTAATCAGGAGGAGCCTACATGCAGACAACTATACACAAGAGTAAATTGGAGATAATCTCAAAGGGAACGCCCTAGTCAAAAGAGGTCTGGAAAAAGCTGCTTGCAAAGTCTGTCATGACTTGAACTCAAAGAAACTATTCTGATTCTTTGTGATCACTGTTTTCTTACGTGTTTCCTTTATCAAGAGCCATCTCTTTCCTAATATTTTCTAGACTAGAAGTTTCAAACACATTGGGTTGTCAGAAGCAATAACTGGGAAATATTTAATAAAATAGAACGTATATAATGTTAATAGGTGATTTTAAAAGCTCAATATGGCAGTTTTTGGCAGAAATTAGGTATAGACTAGTATCTTGCATCATTTACCAAGATAAAGTCAGAATGGATACATGACCTAGCTATAAAGGGAGATAGCATAAGTAAATTAGAAGAACATGGAACATATCAGACTTAAGGATAGAAGAAGAATTTCTGAATAAACAAGAGATAAAGAGCATTGTGATTGTATGTAAATGGCTAATTTTGGTTACATTAAAATAAAAAGGGTTTGTATAAATAAAAACAGTGTAGCCAAGATTAGAGGGAAAGCAGAAAATTGAAGGGGAATTTATAGACAGTTTCTCAGATAAAGGTCTCGTATCTCAAATATATAAAGATATTTCTCAAATTTTTAAGAATATGAATCATTCCTCAGTTCGTAAATGGCCAAAGGGGTTTTTTGATGAAAAAAGTCAAAGTGATATGTAGTGTTATGAAAAAAATGCTCTGAATCTTTACTGATTAGATAACTGCAGATTAAAACAACTTTGAGATATCGAGCCATACTTATCAGATTGGCTAAAATGATAGAAAAGGAAAATGACACACTGGGTTGTAGGACAATTGGAACCCTAATATACTGTTTGTGGAACTGTGAACTGATCTAATCATTCAGGAGAACAATCTGAAATTATACCCAAAGGGTAAAACCTGTATGCCCTTTGACCCAGAAATGCCACTGTTAGGGTCTGTTTCCCAGGGTGATCAGGGAAGAAAGGAAAAGAACCTTTGTGTTTGAAACAACTCTCTTTGTTGTGGCAAAGAACTAGAAATTGATGGGAAACCCATCAGTTAGCGAGAGGGGTTAAACAGATTGTGGGGTAATAATTGGGAGGCAATGCTGCTGTGTGGTAAGAAATGATGAGTTGGTTGATTTTAGAAGAAACTTGGAAAGATTTGCATGAAATAATGAAGTGGGAATGAGCAGCACCAAGAGAACACTGTACGTAGTCACAGCAATATTGTCTGAGAATAACTGAGTGACTCAGTTAGACTGAGCATCGTAGCACTCAGATCAACTGCGAAGGATCTTTGAAGGCAGATCAGATCCACCTCCAGAGACAGAACCATTACATGGAAATATGCAGAGTGTTTTTTACAGATAGAGAGGTTGGATAGATATCAGTGTCAAATGGTAGCTTCATTGTTGTGAGGGAGGGAAACAGTTCGGAACTAAAAGTATAACAAAAAATAAATGTGAAAAAATGAATTCAGTATGCTTCCCATGTTAGCACCCTCCCTCCCTTCTATTTTACTTTAGCATCACTGGTCTAGAGTTTTGTCACCAATTGAAGATAAGCTCGATCTATGACTTATAATTTACAAACAATAAACCTTTCTCCCTTTTCTGAAAATTGGGCCATTTCTCATTTCTGCTGCCAATGTGTCTGTCCTGCTCTCCAGTCTTTTAGATATCATTGGCCACTGGGAGGCAAAACCCTCCCAATATAAATAGCACACATTTGAGTGCCCTTTGTGTCTCCTTATCTGTTAAAGCTGATGGACGTTATTCTCCCGTAGCCTAGAAGCTTGTTTTTATGATTTTCTTTCATTTATATTTGTTTGTTAGAGAGACAGAAAAAGTAAGATAGCTTTTAAAGAAAAATTAATGGAAATATGGTACTCTCATCTCTATTTAGTTATGCAGTATTACACAAATGTCTATTTTTTAATGAAAACATCATTGTAGCTAACCCTTTATGTACTGATTTGTTTTTCAATTGAAGACAAGGTATTGGTGACAGCCTTTCAACATTCTGTGGTGCCTCCGCCTCTTTGTACCTATGAGTTGCATCTTCCACATCCCGTGAACCAAGTCATGTTCTGTGCACTTCCTAAAAAAAGCAGTGACCTTGCCGTTCTTGATGCCAATAACCAGATTTCTGTCTATAGATCTGGTATGAGTGTTTTTTTTTTTAATTTAAATATGTGGACTTTTATTTTTCCTTGTTTTATTCTGATGTAAACCTGTTGGCCTTCATCCAAAAAGAAATGAACTCTAGTGTTGCATTTTAGTACATAAAAATTTTAATACTGCCTTTAGAGTGTATTTTGATATTAAGTTGGACTAAGGGTTGCTTTACGTTTCTGTTGACTTACAAATAATTCTTATGGAGCATCTTGTGTTTGAAGAGTGGGTATCTAAGGCATGGGTGGACCTTAGGAATATACAATAGCTATAGGATTCTTTCTTTATTAAAACCAAAATATAAATTTTATATGATAATGTACTCTGAGTTAGAGTCATTGAGGAGTTTTGCTTAAATTAGGGAGGGATTATACTTTGTGAGGCTAGTTGTTTAAGTGTTGGGAAGCATCTGCTGTGTCAGAACATTTTACCAATAAATAAAATTTGATGCTTTCTGATATAGTGAATTAAATTTTAGTTTTATTTGTGATTTATATAGTTATTTTATAAAATAAAATCTTTGGCTTGTACTGTAAAGAGTAATTTTAGGAAAACCTTTGCTCATCATTTCTCTCAGCTAGTACTTTCTACCCTTCCCCCCTCCCTGTTTCAGCCCTCTACTTCCTTAATATTTGTTACAGAAATGAGAAATAATATAGAAGTCATAGATAACTTAGGTAAATCAGCTTCTTCAGTGTTTCATTTTCTTCAATAAAAATAACGAAGCTGTGATCTCTGTTTTAATGTACTTTTAAAGAATGTTCAATCATTCCAAAAATAAATAAGAAGACATTATTCTGTTCTGATCAATATCTGTGTATGGGGAAGGAAGATAGTGTCCCCTCTGGCTTTCACTCCTTACTGTGTAGTAATGCATTTATCAAGCAGTTTGGTGGTAATGAAGGAAAAATGGTGGTGAGTTATTGCATTCGTGTGTGCGGGTGTATGTGTGAGATGATGGTAATTACATTTGTTTTCTAGGAGGTACTGCGGATTTAGACCCTACAGTGAAAAGAGGAGCTGTGGGGGGAAGTGGATTTAAGGTTTCAGTTACAACGCCTCACCTGGAAAAGATATACAAGTAGGCAATTTTTTTGATATGATACTACAGTATGGAGAGGAGTAGAACTTGCCATAAGTCATCTTTGAGAAAAAAATATACTAATTTTTTAAAAAACTTCTTGGTCTTTTTACCCTTAACCCTGCTTTCCTCCTTTTGGTGATAACTATCTGCTACACCCTCAGGTGCGAGTTCCTTTTCCCTAGATCTCTGAAAGGAAATAAAGGTATAGAGACTGAATACTTGAGTGCTGAAAATGAAATACTTTGAGCACTCAAAAATTTGATCTACCTTTTCTTACTCTTTCTTACAGTTTGCTTTGAAACTGTTCTCAGGTTATTTCAAATATGCAAAGTAAGATAATGTCTATTAAAGTGCTATAAAAATGTAAAGTATTATAATTTGTATATAGTCTACTCAATAATACTTCTACCAGTTGATCTAAAGGTTCACTTAACTGAAATACAGAAATTGTAATAGAAATATGAATATCTGCCTAATCTCAGCAGTATTTACTTCATTATATCATATAGAGCAGTTAATCTGGGCTCTGAGAACTTGGGTTTTTAAAAAAAATATTTTGATAACTATATTTCAGTATAATTGGTTTCTTTTGTAGTCTTATGTATTTTGTGTTGTGCATTTAAAAAAAATTATTGTGAGGAGTCTGTGACACAAAAAAGTTAGCCCCAGTGTAGAAGAAATGAACTCAGTAGGCTCCTCTTCAACATATGCCTTTTCACATCTAGATGACTTTTCTGGCAAATTTTACTTTAAAATTGTGCTTGTTCTTATCTATGCCAGATGTGAAATTCAAAAATACTGTTGAAATACAAAGTTTATTACTGATGTGTAATTGAAGTTCAACCTCTGTTATTTTTTAAAATTTTAAAAATTTCATTAAAACAGTCACCTTGTTTTACAGAAGGATAATGCATTATTTTGAGAGATAAGTGGCATACGCAGAGGTGTCAAACTCCAAAACCCTCTTGTACACTACCCACCAGATTAAAATATAATTGGGAATGTTTAATAAAATAAATAAAAATGCATTACAACATAGATAATGTTCTTTGTGGTTTCCTAAGTCAGTATGCCACTGGGATGTCTTTCTCTTTGGGTTTTACATACATCAAAACTGGTGCAGTGGATAAAGGCCCAGTTTTTGATCCAGAAAGGCCTGAGTTTAAATTCTGCTTCTGACACTTACTTGCTGTATAGCCAAAGGCAAGTTATTTGACCTTTGGAAGACCAAATTCTAACTTTTAGATGGAGTTTTCACATCAGAGTTTCCTTGCACAGAAGAAATCACAAGTTCAGACCAAAACAAAAGACACTAATGTACAAATTACCTTTTTTGGAGAGAGATTGGTCATCATTTGTTTTGTTTTGTTTTTGGGTTTTTTTTGCAAAGATCTTTATAGATAATCTCATTTTATCCTTTGGAAGTAGGTGCTGTTACTCCTTTTATACAATTATGGAAACAGAGGCAAACAGTTAAGTGACTTGTCCAAGACTGGTAACTGAGGTCACATTTGAACTCGTCTTCCCCACTCCAGGTCTAGAAATCTCTCCACTGAACCTTCATATAATCAAAGAGCAATATAGTTGCCAAGAAACCTGGATAGTTTATTCTGTTACACATTATCATGATTGTCTATTCCACTGTGCATCTTGCCTTCAGAGATTTTGTTGGCAATATTATATGGTAAAATGTGTTGTAGAAAAGATCTCGTTTGCTTTTGTTTTCAAGTAGCCTATAGCCTAGCAGAAGGAAAGATTTTAAAGATTTAAAACCAGTTATTATATTTTTCTACCATAACTTAGAATAGGTGGAAACTCATAGCATAACAGTCTGAGAAATGATGACTTGTTTTAGGCTAGTGTTTTCTGGTGGTCTGAGAAATGATGCTTTTATACTTTCATGAAATCAGTAGCAAGCAGTTCTGAGCAAGGAAATAGGGTAGCAAGATTTTTATCTTCTAAATGTATTTGTAGTATTACTTCATTGTTTTTTCTTAAAGTGTTGTGAATTCTAAGAACATAATATATTCTCATGTACAAATGAAAATACATTCAAGTCATTTTAGCTGCTCAGAGCATAAAAGTATTTAATAACAAAATAATGGTTTTAAGTTTTAAAGATTACTTTAAATTTACATGGAACAATTAAAATTGCAAAAATAATTTATAGATTACATACAGAAAATTTGTTTGCTTTTAAGACTTTACGCATGTCTTGAATTTCTTGAATATTTCAAACAGAATTCAGTTTGACAATAGAGAAGATCAGGAAGTAAATCCCTTGAACTTGTGCCTTCTCACTTGGATCCAAGAAAATACTTTCTTGGCTGTTAGTCATGGTCAGACTGGCCCATGCTCTGTTATTCACCATTTGACTGTGGCCTCTTCTGAAGCAGAGGACAAAACTGGATGTTTGAATATCAGGTATTAGAAACTTTTGGATATTTTCGATTCATTAACAACAAAGTGGAATTATGATGTTTGAACAAATAATTATTGAACTGACTCATTTGGTAATACATAAATTCAGTGATATGTGTTTGAAAATTGTATAAGAGAAATAAGACAGGAAGAGATATACTAAGTAGAGCCTGATAAATATATGAGAAGAATAAAAAAGAAAGCTATGCAATTTCACAAGGGAGAACTCAGTTTCCTTTCTGGAGATGTGGATGAGTAGGATTTAAACAGGCAAGTGTTGGGAGTGGAAGTAAGGAAATAAATGTCATTCCTTTCCAGACAGAAGGTTGAATAAGCCCAAGTTTTGAGGCAGAAAAGGAAAGGATGAGTTCGGATAATGCCAGATACGCTAGTTTTACTACCCTCTAATCTGTATGACTTGGCATACTGTGATCTAAGATGGGAGAAGTGATTGGAGATGTTCACTGAAGACTTTGAATGCTAGGCTAAGGAGCTTGAAATTTTATTCTATAAAGACTAAAGTTTCACCGTTGAAAGTTTTTGAGCTGGGGAATGATGTCATCAGAACTCCGCAGGGATCAGTCTGGCATTGCTCTATGTGAGAGGGATTGGGATGGTAAGAGGTCTGGGGTTATTAAAGTAGCAAGTAGGTCAGATGAGTAGTAATGAAATGCTGTGCACAGTACAGAAGGAAAGTAGATAAATTCCAGAGATCTTAGATTCTGTTATCATGGACTTTTGACATTGAACAAGTAAGGCTTTTTATATTTGTGTTGTGACAAAAGCTTTTGTGACCAAGAAAGTAGTGTCCGACTATAAAAGCACAGTTCTCATTCAGTAGGCATCAGGTGAAATTAAATATTTTTAGGTAGAGACATCTGTCAAAAACATGCCTTTTTTTAAAATTTGAAACTATCTCATGTAAACACATAGAAAGCAAGACATTATAACAGTAATAAAAAATACATTAAATTTACATAGCATTTTACATTTTACGAAGTGCTTCTCTCATAACTTGTCGTGTAGGTAGTACAAGCATTTGTATTTTACTAGTGAGGAAATCAAGATGCAGAGATGCTCTTATTTCCCCAAGGCCAAAAGACTTGTAAGTGATATTGGTTGGACTCTAATCCAGGCTCTCTTACTCTCAACCTGGGCTTTATTGCACTGTACCATGCTTCCCTCTATATAGAAATAGAAGAAGTTATGCCATGTGGAAACCACCTCTCATATTTCTTTCTTTGCTAAAACCAGGAATTCTGTTAAATAATCATTTGTTCCTCTATAATTTCTGTTAGCTCATCAGTAACTGTGAATGGAGTTGTGATCAGTCTGTGTTACAATCCCAAAACCAAGTCAGCGGCATTACAATTAGCTGATGGCCAGATCCTGAAATACCTTTGGGGTAATTATCAAAATTCTACATTGTAAGTTTTATGATTTTCCTTACAAATTTAAATGGAACAGTTTAGCTCAGGTTGTGCCCATAAAGAATCTAATGCTACATTATTTACAACCATGGATTGGAACTTCTATCTATTTACATATCATTTTTCTATCTTTTAGTCTTTTAGAAAAGTGTAATATATTTCATTAGACCTTCTTCAGGGTTTGAGTTCTTGCCTTTTAAAATGTCATTTATATCATTAAATGTATCATTCCTCCTTTTGTGTGTTTTGAAGGGTATAAATGACTTGATTTTACTATGTCAATATTGTTCCACATTACCTGATGTTAAATGCCTTAAAACTTTGCTATTGTTTCTTTAAAAGTAACGGAATTCAAAAAGGAATTCTTTTGTATATATTTGTAGAATCTCCAACTCCTGCTGTTGAAACATGGAAGGATCGTAGTGGTTTTGCTGTCCAGTTTCCCTATCCATGCATGCAGACTACACTGGCTGTGATAGGTGATGAAGTAAGTGATCCTGGGGGAGGACTTCTCCAAGAGAGAATGTTGTGCTGAAAACGAATTGCCCTGCACAGCTGACTTCTGTGTACTTGGGATAGATATAGAAAGAGTTTAATAAATGCTTCTTATTCATTCTTTGAGTGCATCAAGATGGAATCTAAAACTTACCGTGCAAGTGTACATCCCTGTTACACAAAAAGTTCAGTGGTAGATTTATTGTGACTCACTTTTCGGGTTCTGTGGAATTGAATGGAAAGATAATCATCCAGATTCAGTGCAGAATATTAGGAAAGCCTTCCCATTTTGTGCTTCCCTTAGTTTAGATCGTCAGGCTCATTACAGTGTTTGTGTTGCAACTCAGAAGGAATCTTATATGATATTAAAATACACATGGGAAGCAGATTGTTGGAAGAGAGCTTTAAAAGCTACTTTCTGAAATAATGAGCAAACTATAAGCACAGTTAAATCTTGTGTTTTCTGTGCCTCTTAGTCAACTACGTGACTATAAAGGTATGATCATTTCTAGATAATCATTTGCAAAAGCTAGCCTTTTCCTTTGTAATGTTTTTGTCACCTATACCTTTGATACATGTATAGATCATTCTCAAAGTGAATGTAGGCATAGGGTTCTTAGATGCTGATATCTGTTCAATTGCCTGTTTACATTTCTGTTCGCATCCATACTTTTCCCCTCCAGCAATTTATTACCTTCCTCTCTTTCAGATATTTTGAGAATCTGTCCTTTAATGTTTTCAGGGTCCTGTCATTCCTGTGATGGTATTTCTTCTATGTTTAGTTGCTTTTTCTTGTCATCTTGAGTATCATTTTTATTTCTTCCTGTGGTATACCAGGTGCTGAGAAGTTGAGTTCAAATACGGTAATTATAGTATCCGTGATGATCAAAATAGTTTGTTATGGAAATGTTGACATGTGTATTTTTGCCAATAAATATGGTGAAGGTAAATTATCCTAGGCTGGAACTGTTACTGACCAAGAAAACAAGGAATTCAGCTTCTCTCTCCAGGAATTTATTTTCCCTAATTCTCCTGGCTCACTTGCAAGTGGAGCCTGTGAACCCAGATCAGTTAAAATTTTCTTAACATATTTTTAATTAATCCTATTTTTACTTTCTAATGATTTGTGCCTCTTCAACTGTTATGATCAACCTTTGAAGAAATTCTTCCTCACAGCAAGCGAAGTAGCCCCTAATTTCTTGGGAGGGAACATGTGAGGAGAGAAACTGCATATCAAATTGGTCAACAGAGTTTGTCTTTTGAACTAAAAAAAAATAGGCATTGGTAAAAGCTTGATATTTTTTAAGATAGTAGAGATGGTATCATCTATAGTCCCTGTACTGTCACTAGTGAAAAATTAGGTTGGGCTTCCTAGTTTATATTTTCTTTTGTTTTTGTAGGAATGCATCCTGGGGCTGACCAACAGGTGTCGCTTTTTCATTAATGACATTGAGGTATCTAGGCCAACTTTTTAAATTGTTTCATTGATCATAGTTTTGAGTGTAGGCAAAATGCTGATTTTTTCCCTCTTGCTTTACTCCTCACTTTGTAGGTTGCATCAAATATCATATCATTTGCAATATATGATGAATTTTTGCTGCTGACAACCCACTCTCATACCTGCCAGTGTCTGTACTTGAGAGATACTTCTTTTAAAGGTAAATTTTCAGATAAGAGCTATAATCAACTATGATACAAGCTCTCTGTTTCCTTCTAAAGACTTGATTTTGTGTTCTTGCTTATTATGTATATGTGTGTGTCTAAGTATACACACATAAAATATATATAATACATATACTAAGTATATTCATATATAATAATATATACGCAAATTATATATTATTATATATGCAAGTTATATATTATTACATTATTATTAATATCATATATTTTTAAATATGGAATCCTGGGAGTGTAAGAAATCTTGAGATGTAGCTTAGTCACTTCATTTATTTGTAGACAAGATAATTAAGCCATTCTAGCCAATTAAAATCTACCGTGTCCATTTGGAAAAGCCTCCAGAAAATAAGGTTCTACCACTCTCTTTAATGATCCCATAAGTAACGCATTCTAATATTCAGTGGTTGTCTTGTCAGCAAATGTTGACATATGTCTAACCTCCTAAATCCATCGTTCAATAAACTAGATCTGTTTCTTCATATTTTATCTGCAGTAGCAGTAAGAAAGGATAGCTTAATTAGCATATTTTCCTCTTAGCTTTACCTTTATTTTATCCAGCATCTGGATGAATCAGTCATCTCCTAGTTTGCTAAAGAGACAAAGTCCTTTCTATCTACTCTGTCTCTTGTGCATTTTACACATTTTTGCCTTTCACTTGTACTAATGCATTACACTTAATTTAATACTTCCTCCTGCCACCACCTCTTCCCATTTACCAGCAACTCTGGGAGTCTTTTCTTTTTTCAATATGATTCCATTAGATCATTCTGCTTGGAAGTTGAAAAGCTGCTCATAAATTTTTTTTCATTCTGTTTTTCTTTTTTTGAGCATAATATTTAAGAGAGTTCTGGTCCATATTAGGGAAGTAAAACTTACTGTTAAAAATAAATATTCTCAGAGTAAGGAAGGCTTTTTGTAGAGGATGGGATTTTCATTGGAATATAAAGAAAACCAGGGAAGTCAGTGGGCACAGCAGAGGAGGGAAGAGCATTCCTGGCATGGAGATGGTCAGAGAAAATGCCTAGAGCTGAGAGATGGTGTATCTTGTTTGTGGAAGTGAAGCCAGTGTCACTGGACAGAAGAATACATGTCGGAATAAAGTGTAAGAAGACTTGAAAATCAGGAAGGGGCTGGATTAAAAGGACTTTGAATGCCAGAGTATTTTATATTTGATCCTGGAGACAACAGGGGGCCACTGGAGTTTATCGAATGAGGGTGACATGATTGGAAAATGGCTTTAAGAGAATGAATTAGAGCAGGGATAAACTTAAAGTAGGCACACTTGAAATTGGCTATTTCAGTAGTCCAGGAGTGAGATGATGAGAGTCTATATTAATGTGTGGACAATGTCAGAGAAGAGAAGGATATATTCTGGTGATATCACAAAAGTAAAACCTGACAGGCTTTAGCAAAACAGGTTGCATTTGGAGGGTGAGAATACAGGATGAGTCCTGGGTAGTGAGCCTGAGAGATGAATGGGTAGTATTATGCTCTACAGTAATAGGAAAGGTCAAGGGTTTAGGGGAAAAGATGAGTTCAGTTTTGGACACAATGGATTTTAGATGTCTACAGGACACCCAGCTGGACATCCAAGTGTCTGAAAGGCAGTTCAGGACATAACATTGGAGGTTAGCAGAGAATTTTGGACAAGAAGGTAGATTTGAGAATCATCAGCATAGAGTTGATCATTCAGTCCCTGGGAGCTGATGATGAATTCAAGTGAAATAGTATAAAAGGAGAAGAGGGCCCAGGATAGAACCCCAAAGGACACCTATAGGAGAGGACATGATCCTGAAGAGGATCCAACTAAAGAGACAGAGAAAAATTGGTCAGAAAACTGGGAGGAGAGCCAGGAGAGTGGTGTGGAAAACATCTGGAGAGAAGAAGCTATCAGGAGAGAGTGATTCACACTGGCAGAGGCTGAAGAGAGCTCAGGAGAGGGACAACTGAGAAAAGGCTGTTGTGCTCGACAAGTAAAAGATCACTGGAAACTTTGGAGGGAAATTTCAGTGAAATAAACTTGAAAGCCAGATTGTAGAGGATTAAGGAGAGAGGGGAAGAGAAAAAGGAGAGATGCCTGTTGTGCACAGACAGCCTTCTAGGAGCAGAAGAGAAATAAGATGATAGTCAGCGGGGATGGAAGGATCAAGGAAAGGTTTGAATTGTTCTGATTCTACTTTACTCAGCTAATCAAATATAGGTTCGCCAGATTCCACTGTCTCCTTATTACCTCCAAGATGAAATATCAAATTATGTTTGGCATTTAAAGCTCTTCACAACCTGGCCCCTTCTTACCTTCTCAGTTGTTGTGTACTTTACTTCCCCTGTTCTCACTACAATCTAGCTACCAAGGTGGGTTTACTGATCCTCACACTGTGCCTTTGTACTGCCCCAGCCCCCCACCTGGAATTCTCTCCCTCCTCCTCATCCTCTACCTCTGAGTTTCCCTAACTTTGTTTCATACTTAGCTTCAGACTCATCTTCTGAGAGAGGGTTTCCTGGTCCTAACATCTGCTGCTAATGTCTTCCCCCTAAGATTACTTTTCCTTTACACTGTATATGTCTTTTATGTTCATAGTTATTTGCAAGTTGTGTCCCTGATTAGAATGTAAGCCCCCTGAGGTCAGGCCCATGTTTCTTTGTATCCCTATCATTTAGCACAGTTCCTGGCACATAGTAAAAGTTTCTTTATCACCTATTTTTTTGTCATATTTCTTTGTATTCTTATTTGTTTTTTTATAAGGCAATTCTATTCTATTATGTCCACATTTTCACACATTCCCCAGTAGCTGGACACAAGAGTTGTTTCCAGTTTTTGCTATTATGAATAATGCTAAAATGAATATTTTGTGCAGTTAGGTTGCATATTTTCCTAGTTGTTTATTCACTGGTTGAGAGGGTATAAACATCTTTCTAATTCTTATTATCCATTGTCAGATTGAATCCCCTGGTCCCCAAAATTAACCTTCCCTTTGTATATCTAGTTAGCATAGTCAGTAAGACAAATTCACATGTTGACCACATCCAAAAATGTGTATTTCATTTTGCGTCTCTTGTCCATCACCTCACTGTTAAAAGTTTAGAAGCATGATTCATTTTCTTTCTTCTGGTATTGTAGTTGTTCATTATTTGGTCAGAGCTCTCAAGTCTTTCATAGTTGTTTTTACTTACAGTGTTGTAGTTATTATATAAATTGTTTCCTGGTTCTGTTCTTGTCACTGCATCAGTTCATACTCATTTTCTCAGGTTCCTCTGAATCAATCCTTTTCATCACTTTTTACAATAAAAATCTATTACATTGATGTACATAATTTGTTCAGTCTTTCACAATCAGTAGAAATCTCTTCAGTTTTCGATCTTTACTGCTGCAAAATATGGCTGCTATAAATATTTTTCTACTTATGAGCCCTTTCCTTTTTTTCTCTTTTTCTTAAATTTTTTTTATTTTTTCTCTCTTTTTTAACTTTTTGGAGTACACGTTTAATAGTGGTATTGTTGGATCAAAGGATACTCAGAATTTAATTACTTTCTGGGAATTGTTTCAAATTGCTCTACGGAATGGTTAGAGCAGTTTATAGTTCCATCAGTATATTTGTGTACTTGTTTTTCTGCAACATCTCCAACAGTCTGCATTTTCTCATTTTGTCTTCTTTGCCAATCTCAAGTATGAGGCAAAAACCTCAAGAGTTTTTTAAATGCGTATTTCTCTTATTAGTTATCTGAAGCATTTTTTCATATGATTGTTGATAACTTTTCTTTTTTTGAGAACTGCCTTTTCATATCCTTTCATATCTTTCAACCATTTATCTGTTGAGGGAAATGGCTCTTGTTCTTATATATTTAAATCAGTTTCCTATTTATCTTTGATACCAGACCTTTTATCAGAGAAAAGACTTTTTTTCTCCTATGTTTCACTTTTTTGTTTATTCCATATTCATTATTGTAATTGCCTTATATGTTATTTTTCTAGTTCTATGTATTAAACCCTGCATCAGTCCATATAAACTTGTCCTCTGCATCTCTGTGTCCTTCATATTCATTGTTTCTTGTGACAGAGTAATTTTCTATTATAGTCATGCATGTTGATTTCATGTTTCTATGTCTTATAAATAGGTTGTTTTCTTAGTCCTTTGATTCTGAGTACATTTCTGTGAAGTTCCTATAATATGCATTCTTTTTCATTCCAGGCCTTCACTATATATTATGGTGATTATGGTAATTATGGTGATTTTTCAGCTTGTTTTACTATTGTGGTGTTTTCAGCTTTCCAAGCAGGTCTGACCAACAGCACTGCCTCTAATGAGGAAACTCTCCGGAAAGTAGAAAGAGGGTCCCGCATTGTCACTGTTGTGCCACAGGACACAAAGCTTGTATTACAGGTCAGCTTTTTTTTAAGGTAATTTTTACTATATAATTGATACCAGAATTGAAAATATGTCCAGAGGAAGCCATTGCCTTTGAGATTTCTCCTGTGAAAAGTCATCCAAGGCATTTATTAAAAGCCTGTCTTGATATTGTTTCTGTGTAGACAAACTTCCTGCCAACTAGGAACTTTGTTGAAGGATTCCCTTTTCACTGATAGCAAAGCAAGAGGCAGGTAAAAAGATAGTCTAATGTTGGAGCCTCCACAGTGTTTACAAGTCTGTGCTCCCACTTCTCTTTGGACTAGGAGGCTATTATATGTCTTTTTTTAAACATGAAACTTAATACATTATTTACATTATTATGTTAAAGATGCCAAGGGGAAACTTAGAAGTTGTCTATCATCGAGCTCTGGTTTTAGCTCAGATTCGGAAGTGGTTAGACAGGTGAGTGCCATATATGGTTTTACTATTTACAATATTGTTAATGTGATAATTGTGGATTTTTTATTGGTATAAGGAAAATTTTAGAACCCAAAAGAAGATTTGCCTTTGAACAGCCTTATGAGTTCTTTCTGCCCATGATTCCTGTCCTTACATCTTTTCAGAAGTGCAGTGCACTTGTGGCTCTTGGTTTTTTTTGTTTTGTGTTCTTGGAAGTAAAAACTCATTACCGCATTTTGTGACAGAAATATTTTGCATATGGGAGATAACTTACTTGTAAATTTTTTTATAATAGTGAAAATATTCTGGTACTAGTGAAATGAATTTTTCTAAAATATATATTTTCCATCCTTTTTTTTTTTTAATCTTGCCACAGACTTATGTTTAAAGAAGCATTTGAATGTATGAGAAAACTGAGAATCAATCTAAATCTAATTCATGACCATAACCCACAGGTAAATGTCTAAATCTCTTATATTTTCATACACATATTTCACAAACACATAAAGAAGTAACAGCTGACTTCTGTCCTACACTTATATCTTATATATTGAAAAGAAATAAGGCTGAAATGAGAGAAGAAAAGTGAGGAAAATTTTCAAAGAACTAAAACTGACCAAGAATGCTTTCATTATTGAATTAGTATGAGAGTATACAGAAGAAAATTGTTTTAAAATTATATGGTTATATATTATGGAATCATTTTATGGCAGAAGTTAATTAACTCAAACATGTCTTCCTTTTGTTTAACATCTTTTTGTATTTATTTGATAAACTGAAATAATTTTTGCTTTTTTGTCAGGCATTCCTTGAAAATGTGGAAACCTTTGTAAAACAGATTGATTCTGTAAATTATATCAACCTGTTTTTCACAGAATTGAAGTAAGTATCAGGAGATTTTTTTTTTACCCTCCTCCTTTCAAGATTTTTATTAGTTAGAGCTTGTTCAGAAATGAAATGGGCTATAAAGTAATTTGTTTCCATGTCACTGGAAGTATTAAAACAAAGACTAACACATGTTTTAGAAGGGATATCTATTAGGTGGGAGCTGATACACAGTGATTTTTTATGGCTCTTATAAGATCTGTGATTCTTCATTTTGATTTCATTAGGAATTGAAATAAATTTGAATGACTTCTTTTGGGGACATGAATAAACAGCTAGGATTTCCATCTGGAATTTTTGATAGACAAATACCAGATTTTTTTTACTCTTTAGAAATGTACTGTTGGTTCTTGCAATTTTTTTCATTTGTTTTACTT
>CM053769.1:49073418-49099917 GCA_028658325.1 Potorous gilbertii | reverse complement strand
AACCTGATCTCCTAGATTTCATGATTTCTAGAAGTTCATCATTTTGAAAGATTGAAATCAATTCTGAATCTCACACTTTCGTAGAACCCTCTATCCCTGAGGTCCCCTACCTCTTTCTGGTTGGAGAGGGCAGGGGTGGTGGATATTTGGGAACTCCTCTTAGACTCTCTGAGGACAACCAAGGAATTTGCCTCATTATTTTCCACCCTGTTGACCTTCTGGATTTTGTGATCTCCAGAAACTCATCATTCTGCCAAATGACTTCTTTTTATGTGTCATCTTCCCCCGTTAGATTGTGAGTTTGAGAGCCAGGACTGCCTTGTCCCTTTCTTTGTATCCTCGGTGTTTAGCACAATGCCAAGCACATAGTAGGCCCTTAACAAACTTAAAGGGATTATTACTGTTTCTTGACTAACTGATGAAGTGTGGAGTGAGCTGAACCAGAACAATCTTTACAATAACTATATTATGAAAACAGTCAATTTTGAAAGTCTTAGGAAATTCAGTCAATACAATGACCTACCATCTCCTGAGAGAGAGGCGAAGGACTCAGCATACAGAATGAGATATATGTGGAGCAGGAGGGAAGGGGAGGAAATAAGCCTGTATACAGTGCCTACTATGTGCAAGAAGAATTAGGGGGCTCAGTGGATGGAGCACTGGGTCTGTAGTAGGGGGAGACCTGAGTTCAAATCCTGCCTCAGACACTACCTGTATGACACTAGACAAATCATTTAATTTCTGATTGCCTCAATCCACCAGAGAAGAAAATAGAAAACTACTCCAGTATCTTTGCCAAAATAATTCCATGGACAGTACAGTCCATGGAGTCATGAAGAGTCGGATGTGACTAAACAACAACAACTCTCTCTCTCTCTCTCTCTCTCTCTCTCTCTCTCTCTCTCTCTCTCTATATATATATATATATATATATATATATATATATATATATGTATGTATGCAATACAATATATTTGCATATATATATACAAATGTGTGTATGTATGTGTACATATATATATATGTACATATATATATATATATATATATGGTACAAGTCACTGTACTAATTGCTTTATAAATATTATCTCCTCTGATCCTCATGAGCACCCTGAGTGAGGTGCTGTTATTGTCCTTATTTTACAGTTGAGGAAACTGAGGCAAATAGAAGTTAGATGACTTGCCCAAGATCACATAGTTAGTATTTGGAGTCCTTTTGGACTCATCTTCCTTACTCTAGTCTAGGCCCACCACTCTATCTACTGTACCACCTGGTAGCAAACATGGCAAATAGAGGAGTGGATCTTGCTTTAATTATACATGTTTATTGTAGAGGATTTTGTTTTTCCTTTTCTCTCAGTAGAGAGGTAGAAGGTAGGGAAAAGGCATATATTCATTTGAAAAAAAACTTGTTTAACAAAAAATACAGAAGCCAGAACTAAGTTTCTGACTGAATGGACAGGAAACACATTTCCTGCTTAAAAGGGGGACAGTTAATGTAATGACTTCCTCCATGGCTTGGAATAATAGAAGGAGGGAAAATGTCTCTGTAGGGATAGCCTCACCAAATCGAGCATATTCATCACGACAGCATTTCACCACCCTCATGAGCCTCAGGACCAGCCAGTCCGCAAGGGCGGTTAGCTCACCATCATAATCAGTAAAATGAAAGAAGTGGGGTGAACAAGCCTGTTTGCCAACATCTTTCCACATATTTCCTTCTTCTTTGTCCTTCTCCTTCAAGTGCCTCTCTCAAAGAACTCTCTAGGAAAAATTCCAAAAACCTTCACAGAGTTCTTGACCTTAGAAACCAGTGGAATCCTGAGAGAGCATCTACTGCTTTGTGGCCACCCATATATAGGACCAGACCTGTGCTTATTTGTAGAATTTAAGCTCCTTAAGGGCAGGGAATTTTTTTGTTTGCTTTTGTATTCCTAGCATCTAACACAAACTCATATATAGTAGGTGCTTAAAAAATGTTTGTCAAATTGTACTGAAGTAAGGAATTTCCTCTTGAACCCAAGGTTTCTACTTCAATTTCCTCATCTGTAAATGGGGAGCTACCTAAAACAGGTATCTACCTTTCAGGGTTGCTGTAAGGATCAAATGAGATAATCCTTATAAAGTGTTTAATACAACACCAGGTACATGGTAAGTGCTATATAAATGTTATTTGTTTCTATTGTTGTTATTTTCCTTTTCATAACCAAACAGAAAGAATATAGAAAGACCATGTTATATAGCTTTCTCTGGGTCTGCTCAGAAGAAGGTTACTCTGGCAAGCATCCATCTAAGTCAAACAACTCATTTTTCATCAAAGCTTAATTTATAGCAAGTATAATTTCTTTAATAAGCTTTGCCATTTTACAAGCTAGACCTTGCCAGAGATCTGCTTCTAATTTTAGCTCTTATCACATGAACATAAAATCATAAAATTATAGGTAAAATGTACATTACAAATCATTTAATCCAATCCTCTCATTTTACCGATAAGGAAACTGAAGTCCATTCTTTAAAAGGTCTAGTCTTTGATTTCCCTCTGAACATTTTAAGTCTATTTGAACACAAATGAGTTTTTTGCAGAAAAGAGTTCTGAACAGTCTTGAGCAGAAAAGAGAGTTTTCTTCACAAGACTTGTCACAGTTTTGGATTACCTATAACTAATGACTATTTAGTGAAATGTTTTACAACAGGTTCTTTATGATAGAATGCAATATGTTCCTTGAGACAGTTCAATGGATAAGTGCTGAGCCTGGAGTCAGGAAGATCTGAGTTCTCAAATACTTACTAGCTATATAACCCTGGACAAGTCACTTAACCCTGTTTGCCTCAGTTTCCTCATCTATAAAATGAACTGGAGAAGGAAATGGCAAATCATTTGAGTACCTTTGCCAAGAAAATCCCATGGGCAACATGGTCCACAGGGTAATGAATAATCAGTCATGGCTTAACAATGATAAACATGTTACCGATGGTAGCAACTGTTTCATCTTGGTATTCTCTGTGCTTGGTACATAGTATTTAATAAATACTCATTGGTTGATTACTTCACTTATTCTTCTAGGATAAGGAAACCTTGTAGTTGGATAAGTCCCATGGTACTTCCTAGTTCTTTTGTTGTAGCTATGGTAGAGGTATACAGTTGATATTAAAAAAAGTATATAGTTTATATATATATGTGTGTGTGTGTGTGTGTGAAAACCAGTAAGACACAGTCCTTGCCCTCAAATCAAATTAAACAATTATTTATCTGTTATATGTCAGGGACTGTGCTAAGTGTTGAGGTTACAAAGAAAGGCAAAACATTTCCTGTCTTAAGAAGCTCATAGTCTAACAGAGAGGAAAGTCACTAGTATAAAGTGGGAGTTGGACAGGTTTTCTCAAGAAGGGGTTTTAGTTAAGATTTGAAGGAAGCCAAAGAAACAAGAAGATGAAGCAGAGAAAATTCTAAGCATGAAGGACAACCAATGAAAATACAGATAATAAGGAGATTGAGGTGTCATGTGGGAGGGAACAGCAAGGAGGTCAGTATCACTGGGTCATAGAGTATATGGAGAGCAGTAAGGTAAGAGAAGACTCAAAAAGTAGGAAGGGGCCAAATTATTGGCTTTAAGAGCCAAATAGAGGATTTTTAAATTGATATTTGAGGTGACAGGGGGCCATGGGAGTTTATTGAATGGGCTGGAGAAAGGGGCTGACATAGTCAGATCTGTGCTTTAGAAAGATGTTTTGATAGATGAATGGAAGAGGGACTGAGGTGGAGAGAGACTTGAGGCAGGGAGACCAACCAAAAGGAAACTGCTGTCTTGTTGAGGAGACAACAATTACACAGGTGAAACAATAATACTACAACATAATATATATGTGTGTGTATGCATGCATGTATATATATGTGTGTGTGTGTATGTATGTGTGTATATATATATATATATAATTATTAAACTATGTGGTTCAGATTACACATAATCCTTCCCCTTACATGATACAGTAGAAAGAATTTTGGTTCTGGAGTCAGAGAGCCTGGGTTCAATTTCTGTGACCTTCAGTTTCCTCATCTATAAAATTAGTAGGGGATGGACCAGAAGGAGTCTGAGATCCTTCCTTCCTCTAGAGCCATAACCCTTCCTCTTATTAACTTGTCAGAATGACAGCAGACCATTTTTTTAAAGGAAAAAAAACATTTTCACTACTAGTAGTAAAGATTTATGAGAATATAAACTATGTACAGATGGGCAATAACAGATTTATGGATCAAATAGGAAATACTGTTTTACACAGCTTAAAGAATTCCTTACTGTGAACCCTCAGGCTATGTATGGTTCCATCTGATAGCCCCAGTCCACTGCTCAAAGATCCACAACAACTTCCTATTACCTATTGGAATAAGTCCAAACTCTTCTTCCTGACATGGTCATCTTGTTATTCCTCCACATAATCCTCTGTTCCTGTAGCAAATTTCCTAACCAACTACATTGATTTTTGCCCTTGAAATGTCTTCTATAAAAATCCTTATCTACAATTCAAGAAATAATTTACTCCTCTCCCAACTCTCCTCTTGATTCTCTGGACTTCCCCTCCATCTCTTAGTAACTTTCATGGAATATGCTTCTACTCTGTAACCTTCTCACCCTGGAAGATCCCTCCAATACTATGGCCCCCTTCTCTGATTGGTGAGTTTCTCCCAAGAGGACCTCCATTTTGAGGAAATGCCCAGGCCAATCATGCTTATTCCATTCCTCTCCCAGCTCTGATATTGATTCACTCTGAAGTTCTCTATTCCTCCACAAGGTACCCTCTCTCCCCTCCACCACCACCACCACCATTGCTTTTCAGCTCCCTTTTATGTGTTATCATCATTAGAATGTAAGCTCCTTCCAGGAAGGAACTATATATTTGCTTGTATTTGTATGACCAATGCTTAGGACATTGTTGACTCAAAGTCTGAATCAAATCCTGTTTCTTGTATTAAACCTTTTCTGAGTACTCTGGGCTGCATTGATCACGCCTTCTTCTGAAGTTTTTTATAGAACACATAATCTGAACCCTACAATTTAGTAACATATATACTATATTGTATTGTTATTGGGTGATTCCCTATCTTCTCAACAATAAAGCAAGTTCATTGAGGGCAAGGACTTGGTCTGGTTCTTCTTCTGTGTTAATTATAGTACATAATACAATAAAAATAGTATTTGATTCATAAAAGAAAGATCAAGAGTTTTTGGTTGATATGCCCAAAGGATTATAAAACTATTTATATCCTTTGATCCAGCAATACCACCTCTAGGTCTGTTTCCCAAAGAGATCATCAAAAGGGGAAAAGGATGTAAAAGTACAAAAATATTTAGAGAAACTCTTTTTTTAAGATGTAAACTTATTTATTTTTAGTTTTCATTGTTCATTTCCACAAGATTTTGAGTTCCAAATTTTCTCCCCGTCTTTCCCCTCCTCCCCACCCTGAGATGGCATGTATTCTTTTGCCCCTTCCTGCAGTCTACCTTCCCTTTTGTCATCCCCTCTTCTTATACACTTCCCCTTTACTTTTTTTTAACTTCAAAAAGCTTTTATTTGGGCTCCCCTAAAAGCAAATAATCATAAAACAATCTACTGAAGAGAAAATATTTTATGGTAAAGAATAGTATCTTTATCCTTTCTTTTCCCTCAAGTATACAAACTTTCATCTTATTATGAACATTTAAGAGTAGTTTTCCATGTCTAGATATGTGACTTGTTTAAAATGGCACTCATAATTGTCGCCCTCCACATTATGTATATCTCTAGCAGACGTTGTGCAACTTCTCTGTAGTCTTAACCACATACTTGTAGCATAACTAGAAAGTTCTTTTGCCCAATCTAACAAAATATTTTAAGGTTGTATTCTGCTTCCTTTTGTCTTCAAATCTTTCCTAACTGTGGTTAGAACATTTAACATTTGAGAAAAAAACAATACTATCTGAAACACTCAAGTTATTACAAGTTGTTGTTCATAAACTTAGGGTGATGAAGCTCAAAACTAGATATGTTAAATTATCTCCTCCCTCAAATGGATAATTAGAAAAAGAGATGATTTGTCTATTAGGTCAGTTAAAGAAGTCCTATTCCTGCAATGCTCCTAAGTAGTCCCTTTCCTAAATGTCAACCATGCTAGTTGGCTGATGATTGCAACAGATCTCACTAGGATTTAAAGTTCCAAACAGTACCATCCCAGAGATAGCCAGCAGAGTGAACAGGGAGTTCAATGACCCAAGTGAAATGCTGGTAAAGGCACAAAGAGAGGAATTATGGGTGACTTTTAATGCCATTTTCATTTAACAAGTCATTAGTAGAGTAGTTGAAAGACTCTTTACTTTCATCACCCCAAGATGTTTAAATCAATTACTGTAGGAAGACATGATTGGAAGGTTGGTATCCCTTCTGGTAGAGATCTTCAAGGGAGGCCCAACTGGATCCTAGAATGGTCTTGCTGGAGTAAACTATGGATGAGGGGTGTACCATAGGTATTTCTTCCCTGAAGGGAGCTCTTTGGTGAAAACGTCTTTAGGAAACAGTTTGTAACCTCCTCTTCAGGAATAGTTGGAACAGTCATGACACTATTCCTATATTTACGGTCAACAGGAATAGTAACCTTCTTGTGGGCTGTCAACTGAAGGGAATCAACCACTCTGAGGATCTCATCAAAGTTCCTGCCAGTAGTTACTGGATAGAGGATAGACAGCTTCAATTTCTTATCAGGGCCAAAGGTAAACACCACATGAGCTGTCAGAGGCATGCCCTGCCCATGCCATTCATCTGGGTCTAACATACTCAACTTGATGGCAAGGTCCCATTCATAATCATCAATGATAGGGAAAGGCAACTTCTCTGTGGGCTTGTCTCTGTTATAGGTACTGATTTCCTGACTCCAGGAAAGACGGTGTTGGACAGAGTCAATAGAAAGGGTGACCAACTTAACATTCCCCTTCACAAATTCTGGAGCCAGTTTTGCAGCATGACTCAGCTCTGTTATACACAGTGGAGTAATATCCTAATGATGGGAGAAGGTAATGCCCCAAGAGTCTCTGAGGAAGTCATGGAAACAGATGCTGCCAACTGTGGTGTTCCCCTCGAAGCTGGAAGCCTGGTCTCCAAGCAGCAGACCTCCGGGTGGCAGCCAGCAGCATGGAGTGGGAGAAGGAGGAGGAGCTACAGCCATTGTGGGCACTGGTTCAAACTGGGAAGCTGCTGGCAACTCCCCTTTACTTTCTTGAAGGGCAAGATAAATTTCTATACCCCATTGCCTTTGTATCTTCTTTTCCTATTGCATGTGTAAATAATTTTTTTAACATTTTTTTTTAAAATTTTGAGTTCCAAATTCTCTTCTTTCTTCCCTCCCCACCTACCCCCATTGAGAGGGCAAGCAATTTAATATAGGCTATACATGTGTAGTTATGCAAAACACTTCCATAATACTCATGTTGTAAAAGGTTATATTTCCATCCTATCCTATGCCCCCAATTATTCTATTTTCTCCTTTGACCCTGTCCCTTTTCTAAAGAGTTTACTTTTGATTACCCCCTCCTCCAATCTGACCTCCTTTCTATCATAGACCCCTCTTATTCCCTTTCCCTTTACTTTCCTGTAGGGTAAGATACCCAATTGAGTATGTATGTTATTCCCTCCTTAAACCAAATCCAATGAGAATAAGGTTCACTCATTCCTTCTCATTTCCTCCCTTTTCCCACCATTGTAAAATCTTTTTCTTGTCTCTTTTATGTGAGATAATTTACCCCATTCTCTCTCTCTTGCTCCTCCCAATATATTCTTCTCTCACAGCTTAATTTTATTTTTTAGATATCATCCCTTCACATTTAACTCCCATTTTGCCCTCTGTTTGTCCATCTGTTTATCTATCTATCTAGTTCCTCCAGCTACTCTAATACTAAGAAAGGTCTCATGAGTTACAAATATCATCTTTCCAGGTAGGAATGTAAACAGTTCAACTTTAATAAGTCTCTTATGATTTTTCTTTCCTGTTTACCTTTTTATGCTTCTCTTGATTCTTATATTTGAAAGTCAAATTTTCTATTCAGTTCTGGTCTTTTCATCAAGAATGCTTGAAATTCCTCTATTTCCTTGAGTGTCCATTTTTTTCTCTGAAGAATTATACTCAGTCTTGATGAGTAGGTGATTCAAAGGCTTTAATCTTAGCTCCTCTGACCTTGAGAACATCATATTCCAAGCCCTTCAATCCCTTAATGTAGAAACTGCTAGATGTTGTGTTATCCTGATTGTATTTCCACAATACCAGAACTGTTTCTTTCTGGCTGCTTGCAATATTTTCTCCTTGACCTGGGAACTCTGAAATTTGACTACAATATTCCTCAGAGTTTTATTTTTGAGATCTCTTTCAGGAGGTGATTAGTGAATTCTTTCAATTTCTTTTTTACTCTCTGGTTCCAGAATATCAGGGCAGTTTTCCTTAATAATTTCATGAAAGATGATGTCTAGACCCTTTTTTGATCATGACTTTCAGATAGCCCAGTAATTTTTATCTCTCCTGTATCTATTTTGCTGGTCTGTGGTTTTTGAAATGAGATATTTCACTTTGTCTTCTATTGTTTCATTCTTTTGGTCCTGTTTTGTAATTTCTTGATATCTTCATAGAGTCATTAGATTCCATTTGCTCCATTCTAATTTTGAAGGAATTATTTTCTTCAGTGAGTTTTTGGACCTCCTTTTTCCATTTGGCCAATTCTATTTTTTAAGGCAGTCTTCTCCTCATTGGCTTTTTGGACTTCTTTTGCCATTTGAGTTAGTCTATTTTTAAGGTGTTATTTTCTTCAGTATTTTTGGGGGACTCCTTTAGCTAACTATTGACACATTTTTCATGATTTTCTTGCATCACTCTAATTTCTCTTCCCAATTTCTCCTCTAGTTTTCTTACTTGATTTTCAAAATCTTTTTTGAGCTCCTCCATGGCCTGTAACTAATTCATATTTCTTTTGGAGGCTTTTGATGTAGGAGCTTTGACTCTGCTGTCTTCCTCTGGTTGTATGCCCTGATTGTCCTTATCACTAAAGTAAGATTCTATAGTCTGAGTTCTTTTACAATATTACTCATCTTCCCAGCCAAATATTTGACTTTCTAACTCTTTGTCAAGGTAGGACTCTGCTTTCAATGGGATGGGGGTTGAGGTGGATGTACTGTCCCAGGCTTCAGGGATTTTGTATCAGCTGCTCAATTCCCCCACCCTCTGTGGGCCCAGAGTTCCAGAAGCAGCCTTCGCTGCTGCTGCCACCCCCACTCCCACAGCCCTGCTCTTCTTTCATCCAGATCCCACAGAATTTTCCCATTGATCTTGGGTTTTCTTGGTAAAGATATTGGAGTGGTTTGCCACTTTCTTTTCTAGTTCATGTTACAGATGAAGAAACTGAAGCAAACAGGGTTTAGTAACTTGCCTAGGGAGACACAATTAGTAAGTATCTAAGGCTAGATTTGAGATGAGTCTTCCTAACTCTGGATCCTATCATGGTACTCTCTGCATTGCACCACTTAGATGCCCTTAAGTCGGATTAGATCATCTCAATGGATTCTTCCAACTTTAAGATACTGTAGTTCAGGATAGCATGGTGAGAACTGGTGTAGTGAGCTCTTGTCAACAAATTTCTCCAAACAGATCTAGAAAATATACCAGAACAAATCTTGATAAGAAAATCTAGAAAACGTCACAGTAAGTCATTTGTCCAGCCCAGCTTGTCATAAGGAAACAGACAAGGAAGTCTGTGGACAAGGTGGGCTAGGAGCATGCCACAAAGGCACTCCAGTCCTAAGGAGGGGCTGTACACCAGGACAAAGAGAGGTTGCAGACCAGGGCTCTTCTATCCCCATACTTAGCACTGAGATAGGGACAGGGATAAATTTGCAGCTTTGTTACCCACTGCTCATTTTGGGTTTACTAAAGAAACCCAGAGTGGGCTGAGAAAGGGACCTGCACAGGAGAATGGCATTCCTGGTAGGGAGGCCTTTGGTAGTGTACTGAGGAAGGCAGAAGGAGGAAACCAACAGCAGCAGCAGCAGGAGTGTAGCCCAGTCCTCAGACAAACATTAGAGTCTGATCTCACTTTCAGCATCTAGTCCAACCTGAAGAAGAATAACCAAGGCAAGAATTTCAAACCAAAGAGGAATCTACAATTCTGTCACTATGAACCAACAAAATTTTCCAGCTGGCTAGTAAGGGCAGAGTCCAGTAGCAGTCTACATTTGCACAGACCCACACCTAGCTCAGGAACTTGTAGAGCTTACAAGGGGAAAGAAAACAGTAGTTCAGGATAACTAGTAGTTTAGATCAGACTAATTCAGGAGACCTGAAAGCTTGCAGGTCCTCAGCCTGTCCATGAGACCCTGGAATAGCACAATACTCAAGACTTTCCTCCAAGAAAGCAGCAATAGCACCAGCCCAGACTATCTTTCCAGAAGTGGAGCATAGCCCTGAAGTCAACTCTGAAGTCAGGAAACAGGCTGGAAGAATGTGCAAGCAAACAAAAAAAAACCCCAAAAGAATCCCAACATAATGAATGAACTGTTATGGTAGCAGGGATGCTCAAGATACAAACATAGGAGAGAATGAATTCAAAACATCTACAAGCAATGCCTCAGAGAAAAACACAGCTTGGGCACAAACTCAACTAGAATTCCTGGAAGAGATGAAGCAAGAGTTTTTTTAAATGCTTTTATAAATGGAATGAGAGTGCTTGAGTAGGAAAAATTGGAAAAGAAATGATAGCTATAAAAGAATTGGAAAACTAATTAACAGATTGGCACAAGAGATTCAAAAAAATCTTACCCAAGCAACAAACTCCCCCCAAATTCAAATGGACCAAAAAGAAGTCAATGATTACATGAGGCAAGAAGTCAAAAGACTAAAATGAAAGTCAAAATTAAAAGTCAAAATACTGGGAAAAATAAAAAAAATATAAGGCATCTCATAGCAAAAACCTAGAAAACAGATCCAGGAGGAAAAAAATTTAAGGATCATTGGATGATCTGAATACCATGAATGAAAAAAGAGCCTAAACATTATGTTTCATGAAATGTTAAAAGAGACCTACCCAGATCTCTTAGACCAGAGGGCCAAGCAGAAATAGAAAGAATCCACCAGTTACCTTCTGAAAGAAACACTAAAATGAAAACCCCTAGGAACATGACAGCCAAAACGCAGAGCTTCCAGGTCAATGGAAAAAATACTGGAAACGGTTAGAAAGTATTGAAGAGTCACAGTCAGGATGACACATGGTTTATTAGTCACCATACAAGATTGTAGAACTTGAAATATGATATTCTAGATGACAACGGATATAAACTTACAGCCAAGAATAATCTACCCAGCAGATCTGAGTATGATGCTACAGGAAGGAAAGAGGATTTTTAACGAAATAGAAGACTTCCAAGCATCTCTGAAGAAAAGAGCAGAGGTTTGGAGAAACAATGAAGTTCAAATATAGTAATGAAGAGAAACATAAAAAAGTTAACATTAATAAACAATGATAAAGGGCTAAACAAACATAAACTACTTACATTCAGATAGAGATGATACACGTGTACTCTCTGACTCCTATCATCATCAGGATTCGTACATGGAGTCCAATTAGACATACCCTGGAAGTGGTTATATTATATTTGATTATCTTAAGACAAGAATAAAAAGAGAGAGGAAGAGAAATACACTGGGGTGGGGGAGAAAGGAAAGGAAAATTAGGGAAAATTATCTCATAATCATGGTGCACACACATAGACATCTATACAAGCAAGTGGAGGAGGTGACTGAGACTTGAACTTCACTCTTCTGAACTGATCAAAAGAAGGAAGAATCTACTCACTTAGCACAGTGTTGGGTACAGAATGCATTTTACTTAACAAGAAAATAGGAGTGAAAGGTAGAAAGGGGGTAAGGAAATTAAAGGGAGGGTAAATTAAGGGAGAGATTCATCCCAAACAAAGTGAACTCCAGAGATATATGAAAATATTTGTAGCTCTTTTTGAGGTGGGAAAGAATGGGAATCTGAGGGGGTGCCAATTAATTGTGGAATGAATAAACAAGTGGTGTATTAAATAGAATTGAATACTATTGTGTTAAATTCTTAGCAATATAATAACCAACCAAGATTCCAGAGGCCTAATGAAGAAATATGCTACTTACCTCCCAACAGAGAGGTGAAGGACTGAGAACATGACAATATTTTTTGACAAAGCCGATGTGGAAACTCGCTTTTACTATACCTATTTGTGATAATTTTTGTTTTTCTTGTGTTCTTAGTAGTATGGGTGATAGGATTAAGAGAATAAGAAGACATATTTTAGTTGATTAGAACAAAATATTTTTTTAAAAGTTAAGAAACTAGAACAGAAGGTGGTTCTATAACTGATTGACCTGGTAGTATAAAAATAACTTACTAAATAAAGTACTGTCCTCAGTTTGATTGCTGCTTGCAATCTTGGGTCCTTGACCTGTACTAATAAATAGCTGGAATTTATGTAGTAATTTAAGGTTGCAAAATGTTTGCAAGTATTATTTCATGTTAACCTTATAACAAGTATAGGAGGTAGGTGCTATTATTATTTCAATTTTACAGATTAGGAAATTGAGATTGAAGGAGATGAAGGGATTTGCAGTGCTAGCAAGAGTCGGAGGCAATATTTGAATTCAGGTGTTTCTGATGCCAGGTCCTGTTCTCTACCCACGGTATCATCGCTACCTGTGGACAATCTCAGAGTGGTTTTGCAACAGGGAACGTTAGAAGTTAAAGGGGACCTATCCCTCCATCAGTCACCGGGGTTGAATCTAGGAAACTGACTCCTCTTGTCCAGGTCTGACCCTTTAGCTAGGCAGATCAGAAATTATCACAAGACCCTAGACTAAGAGACCCCGAAAGATCCTTCCGTCAAACCCCTTTATAGTGAACGGTTTGCGAAGGAATTACTCGTCTAGAAAAAGAAGAGTTCCCCCTTCCTTCTCTCCTTCTGTCTCCTTTCTCTTTATTCCCCTTGTTTCCTATACCCTTGGCCCCAAATATTTGTTAAATGAGTGAATCAATAACTTTTCAACCCCCAGTCAGGGTGTGTATAGCAAAGGTATTCGAGAAGCCAGAGGGGATGATTTCTCCAGGAATAAATTAAAAGGAGAGATGTTGAAACGTGAACCGAGGTGCTCTCGGAAACACCCAGAAAGACTATTACAGAAAATACTTTGCAGGTAAAGCTTGGCTGGGAGAGGTGCACGGTCGGATCTCCTCGTTCTTTCCCTTTCAGCACCATCCCTGGGGGTTCTGCTATGGCAGCTTCGGCCAGGTCCGTGGCTGCGGAACGTGTCCACCCCCGGGGCTCACCCGGGACCCTGACACCTTTGGGGCGCGCGGGGAGGGAGGAGGAGGCTTTAGACGCGCTCCTCGCCTGCCGGGGCGGCCCCCGCAGCCCGCGCGCGGGGCCCCTCCCCCCGGCGGCGGGGGCGGGGCAGGGGCGGAGCGCGGCGGGCGCAGCGGCTTCGGTGGCGCCGGGGGCGGCGGCGGTGTGACGGCCCGGGCTGCGGTGGAGTGTGGTGGGGGTCGGGGAGCGCTGTGGGCCTGCTCCGCCGTCGCGGACCACCATGGCCACTTCTCCCGGCGGCGGCGGCTCGGGGGGTTCCTCGCTAAACTTCCCGGGCTTTGGCTTGGACTCCGGACTGGAGATCAAAACTCGCTCGGTGGAGCAGACCCTCCTCCCGCTGGTGTCGCAGGTAGGACCCCCGACCCCCGGCCCGCGCGCGGCCTCGGGGCCCCCTCCCGCCCGGGCCCCGGACGAAGCGGGCCCGCGATGGCGGCGGGCCGCGGAGAGCGCGGGGGCTCCCGATTCCTGCCCCAACTCCGGAGGGCAGAGCGGAGGGGAGGACGGCGTGACTTTGGCCGTCCCGCCCCCGTCTCGTCTCCGTAACGGTCTCCGGGAGCCCGGCGCCCCGTGCGAGGGCCGGGGGGCCGCCGAGCGCTAAAGTTTCCTGCGGTGTCCGGAGTGCGCGAGCCTGGGAGGCGGGCGGGCGGCCCGCGGGGCCGGGGGGGCGCTGGGGCGGGAGCCCGGGACGGGACTTAGGGAAAGTGGGGAAATCTTCCTGGGAGTTGTGCCTTCCCTTTGTGTGCCCGGAGGGCAGGCGGCGAGCGGGAGCCAAGGACGGCCATCCCCCGGCGAGGCACCCGCGACGCCGGGCCAGATCAATGGGCATCGGTGCCCGGAGCGGGGGTGTGCGTGCGTGCCCGTGGTGCCCATCTTCCATACGCTCGGGGGCACTGCGCAGGCTGGCCAAATCCGTGTACACCCCAAGGGGTGAGTGTGCCCGAGCGCGCGGGGCTTGGCGCGCCCGCCTGTGCTCAAGTTGCTACCTTAAAGTGGAAACACATTTCGGGGGCACCGCGCAGGATGGCCAGGTTTTAAAAAGGAAATCTAGATAATAGTTTTGTACAAGGGAGGTTAGAGTGTAGCGTGGGATGGGCTAGAGGAAAACGCACTCTGTGTACCTCTTTGTTATTTGGGTACATATGTTTAAAAATCCAGATTTTGCACTTTTTTTACCCATCACAAAAGAAAAAAAACACTTTCTATGTTGTTTTGGAGGTTGCTTATGGGCTCTGACTATTCACAATAATTCAGTTCTTTTTAGCAGTCCAAACTTATATTTATTATACCTGGTTCTAAAAGTTTTAGTACATTTCGTAAACATTGCCAAAGAAAGCACTATCAGCTCTCTCTCTTAATCTCTAAACTTCTTAGACGAGTAATCTACGTTGTTTTCTATTTATTTACTACTTTTCCCCTTAAACTTCAGAATTTGGCTACTATCCTCCTTATGTCTTTGAAATTACAGAATTTGGTTACCATCTTTGAAAAAAACTGAATTTGGCTACCATCCTCCTTAGGCTTTTAGTCATTAATGACTTCTTCCTGGACAAATCCCAGACATAATCAGCTTTTTTGATCTCATTACTACTTTCACTAATGTTGACATTCCTCGTTTATTGAAACTCTTTAGACTTTTTAAACTCTTTAGCTTTCTAGAGATTATGCTGCTTTTCCCATTCTTCTCAGATTTCCCTGACTTCCCCCCCCCACCCCCATTTATCTCTCTCCCACTCCTCATAAACTGCCTTTGATCTCCCCAGGCTTAGTGTTAGGTCCCTTTCTCCTCTGCTCCCACACTCAGTGCCTTGGGGAATTTAACCAAAGTGCAGCTGCTTACTTAGTAGATACTAAATACTTTGCTCCTTAATTTACATCTTCAGCCTAGCCCTATCTTTTTAGACTTGGATGTCCCTTTGACACTTTAAACTTACTGTAGGTGGTATCCCTACCCTTTCTCCTCTCTTACTTAGTTGATACCAAACCCCATTGTTGCTCCTTAATTTACGTCTTCAGCCTAGACCTTTCACACTGTCTTTTTAATCTACTTGGATGTCCCATTAACATTTTTAAATTGCTGTCCTTGGTATCCCCAGACTTTCACCATCTTTTATCTCTAACTGCAGTCTTGAAACCTTAGAATTTCTCTCTTGCTAGTTCTGACCATTCTCTCTCTGTTCTTCTCACCCCCATTAGCCTTTTTTGTTCATAAATTATGAGTTAACACTTACATTAGATTGGAATGGAAGGGAGGACTTGTTGGTTGAGAGTTTTGAAGGCCAAAATGAGGAGTTTGTATGTGAGAGAATAAGAGTGGCTACTGTAGTTTTATTAGCACGGAGGTGATTTGATAAAAACAGTAGCAGAAGAAAATTTAATATAATATCCCATGTAAGAAGAAGTATAGCCTGGAGGTGATAGAAGCAAGGGAAGCAGTACTGTTAGAGGAACGAGACTTAGAACAAGCTGGTACAGGCACACCCCACCCAGTGACATGAATTGATTTCATGAAAATAGGACACTAGGTAAAACATTATAGGAGACAGTGCTACAGCAAAAATGTTATAAATTGGAGATATGTTCCAGGACAGCCAAAATTTAAGCTTAAAATAAATCTTTACAGAGACTTGAGACTAATAAGGAATTGAAACATTGATGCAGAACTAAGAGAAGTAGAGCTTGTAGGAGATGGATACTATTGGAACTGACTAAACTTAGCAGAGAAAAAGAGATTGCTGTGGCATGAACTAAGAGAAGTAGAGCTTGTAGGAGATGGATACTATTGGAATTGACTAAACTTAGCAGAGAGAAAGAGATTGCTGTGGCATGAAAAAAAAGGTAAAGATGAGAGCTGGTGCTATTGTGACCAGAGCTATTGTAGGCCCCTCATCAATAGCCAAAAAAAAAAAAAAGAAAAGGAAAGGAAAAAGAAAGAGAAGGAACTCCAAACTTGAAAGGTTTTTATTCTCCCTTTTCCTTTGTCTTGGCAGAAAAATGAGCTCTGCAATGGAAGGGGACAGACTTACAAGAACACCAGTAGCACCAAGCACCTTTGCAATATTCCCCTTTCCTTTCCAAACTCCCTACCCCCAAGTTGGAGCATGATTGTTTGATGGAAGGAATGCCTCAGAGAAAGCACACTATAGGAAGTAGTCAATAACCATGGCATATATGACTTAGAATTTTAAGACTTCGAACTGGAAAGTGCATTATAAATATAAGTTCAATTCCCTTAGTTTACAAATAACAGACAAGTGGTAACTGTCAGAGTCAAATTTGAACCCAGGTTTTTTTATTCCAAATCCAGTACTCTTTTCCCTATACCATATTGAATATTTTGGGAATGCCAAATGTATGCAACTTTTTTGACATTGTCATGGTGTGCTAGCAGGTTCAAAATATAGTGAAATCTTTTTATGAATAGACTTTCCATTGTTTCCACTTGGTTTATAAAGCAAGAAAGCAATGATCCAGTTCGACTCTTAAGTGGTTAGTCAAACATTTCAACTGGATTTCTTGACATTACATTGGATTTTGGTTAGCATCTTTGTATGTAGTATTGTTATTATTTTGAGACTGAATCTCCCTATCTTACTTCTGCTGAAAGTGCAGAAGCCACTCACAGACCAATACTTATTGGTGCAGAAGCTTTGACTTGCTCCATTTTTCCAGCTTGGGGTGGGTTGCCTCTCTTTGACAGCTTGGTAGCCGCTTAACTCCAAGGAGCTCACCATATTAGTGCCAGGCTTAATGTGAACATCAATTAGTTTTAGCCCTGTTGCAGCTCAGAAGTCCTGAATTCAAGGATTCCATCAGCTTTAGCACCCTCCCCCTCCCTGAAGGGATTATACGCCTTGCTGGTTAGTGTATGTTACTGTTTCTGTTATTTCTAACAATAATAATAGTGTATGATACAAATTATATAACAGTTTGGCTGATGTTTGTTGGGTCAACATTTTGCAAATGTATCCATAGAAGGCTTTGAAGGCATAAAACATTCTACAATGTAGACACTTAAAGCTGGAGGGGTCCGCAGAGGTTATATGATCCAACCTCCCCGTAAAGTAGGAAACTGTTCTGTAACATTCCTAACAGTTGGTCCTTCAACTTTTACTTCAGCACTTCCATCGTCAGGAAGCTCACTAATTATTTGCTGTTCTTCAGTCATTCAGTTGTGACCAACTCTTTGTGACCCCATGGATCATACTGTTTATGAAGTTTTTTTTTTTTCTTAGCAAAGATATTGGAGTGGTTTGCCACTAATTATTAGGGAAGCTATTTTCATTGTTGGGCAGCACTAATTGTTAGAAAAGTCTTATCCTACCTTCCTGTAACTTTCACCCTTGCTCTTAATTTTATCCTTTGGAGTAATACTAAATCTTCCCTTCTCTGTAACAGTCCTTCAGATATTTGAAGGTAGCTATTAATTCAACAGGTACTATTGAATAGCTACCATGTGAGAAGTAGTGTGGCATAATGGATAGAGGGTCCACCAAGGAATCAGGAAGACTTGGATTCAAATTTTATGCCTCTGATGCAGGGCAAATCAATTACTTAACCCCAGAACTTTAGTTTCTGTAACTGTAGATTGTGCATTGGATTTTCTGCCTCAAATGCTCAAGTGAAAAAATGTATACAAAGTGCTTTGCAGACTTAAAAGATATGTAGATATAGATAGGCATGCATGTATCTGTGTGTGGGTGTGTGTGCCAGTTGAGTTTTTTGTTTTATTTTTATTTTTGCACAGACTTTTGATTTCAAGAATTTCTGGTGTGGAAACTCTTCACTTGTATAGACCATTAGCAATTTCTCTAGCTTATAATTATAGAGAATTGCATGTGACACTGAGAGACTAAACTATTTGCCCATGATTACATAGGTATTGTGTGCATATATATATGTGTGTGTGTTTATGTATATGTGTGTATGTATGTATATGTGTGTGTGTGTCTATATATATATATATATATATATATATATATATATAGACACACACACACATATAGACACACACACACACACACATATATGTGTATAATCAGAGGAAGGAGCTGAATCCTAATCTTCTTGGCTCCATGACCATGATATAAAACCATACTACTTTTCATAAATGACAATTCTCATAACAATCATATTATTAACAAGTATGAGAAGACACTACACTAGATATTGTAGTTATTGTCTCCTTTTATTTTTTTTGGTTTCTCTTTCTCAAGCCCACTATTCATGTTCTTTCAACAGTTCTTTTCACATCACCCTTTCAGAATGAAGTTTAGTTTTGTCAGTTTTTCTCTTAAAATGTAGTCTATCACCAGAAAAAGAACTGATGGATTCTGAATGTAGAACAAAGCATATTATTTTTCACTTTATGTATTTTTTCATTTTTTTTCCTCTTTGGATCTGTCTTTTTTTGCAACTTGACTAATATGGTAATATGTTTTGCATGATTGAATATGTATAACTATAACAAATTGCTTACTGTGTCAGGGAGGGAGAAGGTGAGAGAGGAAGAGAGAAATTTGGAACTAAAAATTGAAAAAAATGTTAAAATTGTCTTTACATGTAACTGGGGAAAAATTAAATATTATTTTTAAAAATGTAGTGTCCATAATTAAATATAATATTTCACATGTTGCTTGATCAGTGTTGAGTACAGTGAGCATGTTTCTTCCTGTGCTGTGAACATTAAGATGCCTTTAAATTTAAGTAGCAACATCTCATTGTTGGCCAATATTGAGTTTGTGATCAACTAAAAAGTTCAGATAGATTTAATGTGGACTATTGCCAAGCAAATATTCTCTTCTAGCTATCCTATTTTTTTTTTTGCAAGTGATTTTTGAACCAGTTTTTTAGCCCCTGATAAATTTAATCTTTTTAGTTTTGACCTAATTTTGAAATTTTTTTGAAATTATTTTGAAGATACTGGATTTGAAGTCAGAGGACCTTGGATTTCTCAGTCTTTACTGCTTAGTAATTGTTTGATTTGAGGTCAGTTACTTTACTTCTCTGGGTCTCAGTTTCCCCTTCTGCAAAATGAGAGGTTGTACTAGATCGAGGGTCGGATACATTTTTGTGTGTGGAGCCATAAGGTAAGAATAATTTTTACAATTTTAAACAAGGTATTATTGTATTTAAAAATGTAAAAACCACTGGCAGTCCATACCAAATAGACTATGGGCTAGATTTCATCCTCATGCCATAGTTTGCTGACCCTTGGACTAGATAATCTAAAAGATCTCTTACAACCCTATGTTCCTATGAATGCTGATTTTTGTCATCTGTTACGTTAACAGCAATTTCTATGGGAAAAGAGCCAAAGGTTTTTATTTTTTGGTTTTTTATTTTGTACAACTTCAATATGAGTCAAAAGTTTGAGACAACTGCTTACTAAAAACAAATGCAATCTTGAACTATATCAGTTCAGTTCAGCAAACATTTATTAGATGTCTACCAAGTACAGAGCATGACATCTGTGATAAAAGTGGTAATAGTCCTGCAGTATTCTGTACTACTCAGGCTACATTCAGGATATTGTATCTCTTTCTGGGTTTAATACTTTCAGGTGGGACATCAACAAATTAGATTGCATTTGGAATGCAAACACATTAGGGAGGGATGTAGAAGAACTGTGTCATCAAGGAAATGTTAAGACAAGTGAATTAAATGTGAGCTGTCACGTAGAAGGAATGATTCTTTTTCCTATTATTTCAGAAAGCAAAACTAGGACCAGTATGTGGAAGTTGCAGAAAGGTAAAGGATGTGTGTGTGTGTGTGTATGTGTGTACACACAATGCGCATTTTTAACAAGTGGAGCTGTCCAACAATGAACTGTGCTGCCTCTTCCCTTAGTGAGCTTCTCAGTACTGGGAATATTCAACCAGAGACTGGTTGACTATCTATTATGAGTTGTTCCTTCCTTGAAAGAGTAACCCCCATATTGTTAAGGAATCTGGACTAGATAATCTCTACATTTCCTTCTCATTTAATATTCTATTCATGGTTTATTGAAAGGGAAAATAATAGTACTTTCATTTTTAAAGTTCTTTGAAAATGATGAATAAGTATGTGGATAAGAACTAATGACTTTATTCAGATTTTCAAAGATCTTTTGATAAGAATTCATGCTAAAAGTGATGTTAAAGAAAAGAAATTTTTTTGGTCAGAGGATATGAACAGGCAGTTTTCATATGAAGAAATTAAAGCTATCTAGAGTCATATAAAAATGCTCCAAATCACTATTGATTAGAGAAATGCAGATCAAAACAACTCTGAGACACCACATCACACCTATCAGATTGGCTAATATAACAAAATGGGGAGAACAATTTGGAACTACACATGAAGGGCTACAAAACTATGACCCATCAATACCACTTCTCAGTCTGTATCCTAAAGAGATCATAAAAATGGGAAAAGGACCCATAGGCACAAAAATATTTATCGCAACTCTTTTTGTGGTAGCTAAGAATTGGAAATTGAGGGGATGCCCATCATTTGGGGAATGACTGAACAAGTTATGGTATATGAATGTAATGAAATACTATTGTTCCATAAGAAATGAACAGGCAGACTTCAGAAAAACCTGGAAAGACTTTGCATAAGCTGGTGCTGAGTGAAGTGAGCAGAACCAGGAAAATATTGTATGTAGTAATAGCAACACTGTGTGATGACCTTGATAGACTTAGCTCTTCTCAGCAATGCAGTGAACTAAGACAGTTCCAAAAGACTCATGATGGAAAATGCTATCCACATGTGGAGTCTGAATGCAGATCGAAACTTACTATTTTCTCTTTTTTTTCTTCCTCATGATTTTTCTCTTTGGTTCTAATTCTTCTTTACAACATGATTAATGTGGAAATATGTTTAATATGATTGATTGTACATGTATCTATGCCATCTTGGGACAGGGAGGAGAAGGAGAGGGAGAAAATTTAAAATGCAAAATCTTATAAAAGTGAATGTTGAAAACTAAAACTAACTAAATAAATATTTTTTAAAAACCAATTTAAAAGAAAACAAACCAAGTAACCATGGTTTGCCTTGGGTAAACAACATGCTATTATATAATAGTGGGGGTGGAGAGAAAGAGGCAGATGTGAGACACATTTCAAAAAAAAGACTCAGCAGGACTTAGTGATTGGTGAATGGAGTCAAGTATAAATCTATATTGCCAGTTTAAAAAAAATATCAAGTATTTACATAGCATTTTAGGTTTGCAAAGTACTTTACATGTATTATCTCATTCGATCCATGTTTTAAGTCTGGAAATGACTAAAAGAAAAAGAAAAGTCTACTGTGGGAACTAATGGTGGATCAGAATTCATTCATCAGATATTTGTAGTGTACCCTCTTTTGTACAAAAGGGGTGGAGGAGAGTGATGCAGTACAGCCACTGATCAAAGAAAATGTGTTCATTTGTACTTCTGCATATGCCTTGTAATTAGCAGCATATTAAAGGGAAGGAAGAGGGGAAGTAATAGCTGGTGGCTGGGGAGATACTGAACATGCTCGGGAGAGGGGAGAAGATCCTGGAAGCAGTAGAAGAGGATGTTTCTGTATAATACCCCATATATGCAGTAAGTGGTTAATAAAGTTTGAAGAGTCAAATTGAGATTAGGGAGCCAAGGACTAGTTTGGGAAAGAAGAAATCTGGATTTTTTTTTCTCCGAAATAGACAAAAAGATGAGAAAGTTTGAGCCTTTTGACCTCTATCTCTTTACTTTCTTAGGTTCATAACTACAAGTAGACCAGTAAAAGCAATTTCCTCAAGCAATTCTACAACCCCATTTTGTCCTTCTTTCCAGTTCTAGACCTGGTTCATTGCTCATTCACATGTCCAAGATGTATATACTGAAGGAACTCTGTGATTTGACCATTCAACTATGTATCACCAACTGGGAAATGACCATTCTTTATCCATTTGGCTTTTCCTTTGTGAAATACTAGAATGAATGCTTTCAAATGATTATGGTTCTCATTTGGGAGGTTCTGGAGGATTCTTGAGCTTGATACTAGTCAATACCTTTTCATTTGCAAGCCTTCTCACACTGCTATATGGCTGAGGCATGGGATACCACAGTATCCAGTGAATTCAAATTGATGATTGCCCAAATGGCAATAGAGGGATAGATGATGGACATTAATAGGCATTACCAATTACAAGAGAAAAGCAGCATCAAGAATGTCATTAGAGAGCTGTATAACCAGCAAAGAAGATGGTCTGGTCAGGTAGTTAGAATAAGGAACAACCAATGGAAAATCTTTGTGTTCCATTGGTATCTACATAATGTCAAAAAACCTTGAGGAAAGATTCCACCATGTTGTTTAAACCCACTGGGGATGGTTTAAAGGAATAAAGGCACAAATATGAAGGGCTAGTTGGATTGATTGGCATCTGTGTCCAGATAATGACAGTAGGTCCATGGAAAAACATATTTAGACTTTGTATCCCACTTTCAAAAGGATGTGAAGTAGTTTATGAGATTAAGCATAATGCAAAATGGGACAATTAGAAATAAAGCCGAATCTTATCTAAAAAGGATAAACTGATTCCTACTTTTGGACAATAATTGATGCTCTTGAGTTTCTTGACATCTAGGGCAAAGAGGAAATCTGTTAAGTTGTGTAGTTTTAATTTTCTGACTAAAGAGGGTACATAAAAACTTCTGTTGAGATAGGCATTTCTTTGAAATTACATTCAAACAAAAAATTATCACATGGGTCCTCTATTGGGGACCTTTAATAACACAGGCAATTTCCTCAACTAGTTTTGCTTCTTCCATTCAAGATCTATTTAAATGCATAAACATTTTATTGATCCTGTGTAAAGATAAAAGATATAACATTAACTTTATCTCAGTAAAGAGATATATAAGAAATTTTCTGTGGATAGTGAGATAATATGTCCTGGATATTAGTGATCTAATAACACTAGGCTAGAATTAAAACATCTACATAATGGATAGTTACCATGATTCTTATTCTACTTTAAATGTCACAGACTTTGATTGCAGTCATTTCACGATTAAACTTCCTTAAGTTTTTATAAAGGAAATATTCTCTGTTGTTTGTTGAAGTGCAAGCTTTGTACCTTAGCTACCAGTCATGATAGTACTATTGTCATTCCATGACTATTCACCTTTGTCATGACACTTAAGTAGTTGATTAATAAAGGTTTTAAAAGATGAAATAGCTGATGAAAGTTCCAAAACTAAACTTGTATTCTCACCCATATGGGCCAGCCTATTTTCAGCTGGAATCATTTCCTACAGCTCTCCAGCCTTTATTTTTTCATAAAACAAAAACCTTGTATATTTTCAAGCATTGTAACAAGTATACCCCCATAATGTTGCAATAACCAGGGTCATTTTTTTCCAGTGACATCATCAGTATACTATAAATAAAGCCCATTCTAACATTGTAAAGCCTTAACTGTAACCTTGAGCCAGTTCTCAGAGATTCAGATCAGTTAGTGATGATGTAAGCTAGCACTCCATGGTATTAACTCCTCTGCCAGTCTACTTATCATCATCATAATACTTAGAGTTTGTTCATAAGACATTTTTTCCTGTGGAAATAATTGTGGAGATTCATAGTTTTATATAGAAATTCAGAATTTCATGTAGAGAGTATCCTAAAAGTCTTAGTGCAGTTTTAATCTATTAAAAGGAAAAGCTATTAAAACTCAAAATTGCACTGAGACTTTGGGGACAGCCTGTATAATCTTTTTATGTTTTACTGTGTATGTGAAAATGTTTTCTTCTTTTAAGATCAAAATTAAGAAATGAAATAGCTTATCATTGTGACATTGTTTTGACTGATGTATTTTTGTGGAATCAATTAATCATGTTAAGTTGTACTTCTGCTTGTTTTAGAACCCTAGAGTTCTGCATCATTAGCATAGAAGATCTCTTTAGCTTACATATTTCTTAGGATAGGAGTTACCAGTTAACAGTCTTTATCCATAAAAAAACTTCACATCCCCTAGATAATGTCTAATTTTAAGCAAAACTATAATATTTTGTCAGCAAGGATGTTTGCTGTGAAGTGCGTTCACAAATAGCTGAATGAGTTAACCTGATGGATAGGATTAATTAAATTTTGGTTAATGCCTAAAAAATATAGTCAACTTTAATGCTTTATTGATGTAATTCACTTCCTTTTTCTCACAATAACTAAATATTACTGTTCCACCTGTCCTGTCCAAAAGAAGGTGGGTCAAGTTTGTTAGCAAATAGGACTTGTGGTTGCTTAATAAGTGAGGTAGAACCAAAGTGGGAAGAGACTAAAATATGAGGTTTATCAGTGGGGGATATTAGAAATGGTAGTCCACGGAGGCCTGGGTGAAATACTAGGAAGACTGGAGCAGGGGATAGAAGACCAAATATTGTAGCTCTGGTTCACAAACTGAAAAAGCAGTTCAGGGCACAATGTGATATGTCCTTTGTGTCCCAGTAGAATGACACTTTTTTAAAAAATCCAGGTGATAAAAGCCTTTCCCCTCCTAGGCTTTGAAGACCTAACTGCCAAGCATTACTATACCTGAGGTCCAGGTCATGTTACGGGATCTGTACTGAATATTGACATTTAGAGCTTTCTATTGGAATCTGAGGCATGTTCCTCCTGTCTGTAGCCCTTCCATTTAATTTCATGCTAGAATTGTGGAATCTCCCCTTCATAGATGATCAAGGAACTATTGAATGAAAGTCAGAATTAAGATGGACTGATGAAATGTGGAATGTGCTAGCAGCAAGCCTGGCTACAGGACTGTAGAGATGCAGAGCTAATGGAGCAGGAAGAGAGAAAACATTGAGGAATAAGTAGGCTGAGTAGGTTAATAAACATACTACCACTAGCATGGTATCCTGAACAGGGGCCATTTGTGACAAAGTCCAGTGACCCTGAGTATACAGTACCTAAGAACTGACTAGGAGCTATAGATATCTTATGGTTTTTCCTCCCAAATGCTTCACTCAGGGCAGGTCTCATTGTGTGTGTGTTTGTCCTTCATTCTCGAAGAGGACCATGACATCAAGATGATGACATGACTTGCAGTTGACTTTAATTTGAGTGACAGAGATTTATATGTGTAGAGTGATATGACATCAAACCCATGACCACTAGAAATTTAAAATTACCAAATGAAATGTCTTGAATATCATAACGCACCTTGTCTATAGTTCATCATGGCATAAATAGAAGACCTCCCTATGGTTATGTATAAGTGAGTTCTATTTATAATCCTATGCACAGTGTGGAAATAGAGTTGGTTTTCAGAGTAAACCGTTGGATCTCAGTATAGGAATCCTGTAGTTGCAGCTGCCATACAAAGCTTACTCTGCTTAACTGTAAAGATTTTGACATGTAGAATACTCTTGCTTGTGGCAATGGATTTTCCACTAGAATCTTAATTATTAACTTTGTCTGTTGGCATATTAGTACTTATGACTTGGAATGCAAGAGATGCAGAAATGAAACTAACTGAAAAGAAATAGAATTTACCAGGCCTGACTCTAGTTTTCAGTATTAGGCTTCAAGATTCTGATCCTCTCTTTGTATGATAGTGGACTTTCCTGAAATAATATTCTGGGAGAGACACTCACCAATCAGGACAATGGGGTCTCAGAGCAGAAATGCAGTTGGTGAGATGTCTGTAGAGTAGCATTTATTGGGTATCTGTTATATATCAAGCATTGTGATAAGTACTGGGAATTCAAAACAACCAAATGGAAAGCATACAAAAGTAACAAAGTATGTATGTAGTAAATAGAAAGAAATTTTAGGGTAGGGAAGAATACAGTTGTTAAGTGAAGGAGCCGGGAAAAATTTTGTATAAGAGAGAATACTAACCTCTTTGTATGCTGCTGTGCTCCAAAAGCAATCTAGAGATAGCGACGAGGAAGGAGATATGTCTTCTCATGCTTCTGTGAATTCTTCATATTTGTCATTTCTTATATTACATTAATATTTCATTACATTTATGTTCCATAGTTTGTTTAACCATTCCCCAGTTAATTAGCATCTACTTTGCTTCTAGTTCATTGGTGCCACAAAAAAGTGGTGCTATGAGTGTTTTGGATTTGTGAGACACTTCTTTTTGTCCTT
>CM053769.1:49040141-49072918 GCA_028658325.1 Potorous gilbertii | reverse complement strand
CTTCTCATGCTTCTGTGAATTCTTCATATTTGTCATTTCTTATATTACATTAATATTTCATTACATTTATGTTCCATAGTTTGTTTAACCATTCCCCAGTTAATTAGCATCTACTTTGCTTCTAGTTCATTGGTGCCACAAAAAAGTGGTGCTATGAGTGTTTTGGATTTGTGAGACACTTCTTTTTGTCCTTTACCTCCTTGGGGTATAAGGCCTAGATTTTGAAAAGAAGGATCAACAAGGTGGTTAGTTGGTAATTTTGAGATAATGGAGGATTTTTCTTTTTAAAGATGTAGTAGATAGTACTTTGTGTCTATCCTGATGGAATTATATTAATAAAATTCATTAAGTTTAGTGGTTTGGAAACTCTAGGTTTTTGCGCTTGGGACAAATTAAAAAGCCTTTTAGGGCAAAAAAGTCTTTTCTTGGGACCTCTTTAGTTTGATTAGTCCACAAACATTACAAGTTACTAAATATTTGTTAAGCACCTGTGATATGCGAGGTACTGCAGAGTATCTGGAATTGTTGATTTCTACCTAGGACCTGCATCAGGTTTGTGTCTTATTTATCTTTTGTGGTTCCCAGAGAGAGCACATTGCATTGCATATCTAGTATTCATTGAATTATATCAAAGAAATGCGGGCATCCATTATTAGCTCTCTTTTCTCTCCTATTCCACAACTCAGAATCCTACAGAATTATCCTCTTTCTCTCTAGTTTTGTGCCAGTCTTGGAGGAAGTGGTGGCTCTTTTCTTTGCTAGGTCCATCCTTCATGTACCGTTGATCTCATCACTTTTCTCCCACAAGAACTTTCTCATAGGATGATAGAGTAAGAACTGAAAGGGACTATACAGATCCCCTCTCTTTATAATCTTCAATCTCTCTTTATCTATTGGCTCCTTCCCTAAATACAGGCATGCTCAAATCTCCCCCATCATTTAAAAGCTTCACTTGACCCTCCTGTCCCCTCAGGACATCACCCTTTATCTCTCCTCCCTTTTATAGCCCAACTCCTAGAAAAAAGGTTTCCGGTTTTGTTGCCTTTACTTCATTACATTCCGATCTCTTTTTCAGCACCTCAAAGTCTGGCTTCTGGTGCTGCCATTGCACTAAAACTGATTATCTCCAAGGTTACTGATCTTTTAATTGCTAAATCCAGTCACCTTTTCTTAGCCCTTATCCTTATTAGCTATGCTGCAGAATTTGACACTGATCTCTTATTTCTGGATATTCTTTCCTCTCTACATTTTCGTGACATTGTTCTCCTGGTACTCTTCTCACTTGTCTCATACTTAAAAAAAATATATTTATTTTAAGTTTTCAACATTTACTTCCCTAAGTTTTAAATTTTCTCACTCTCCCTCCCCAAGATGGCATGCAATATGATGTGCCTGTATACATACATTCCTTTAAACACATTTTCATATTAATTGTGTTGCATAGAAAAATTATAACGAATGAGAGAGAACATGAAGAAAAAAAGAAAATAGTCTACTTTGCTCTGCATTCCAACTCCATAGTTCTTTCTCTGGATATGGACAGCATTTACCATCATGAGTCTATTGGAATTGTTTTAGGTCCTTGCATTTCTGAGAAGGGCTAAGTCTATCAAAATCAGTCATCACATACTGTGGCTGTTTCTGTGAACAATATTCTCCTGTTTCCACTCACTTCACTCAGCATCAGTTCATAGAAGTCTTTCCAGGATTTTCTGAAGTCCCCCTGTTTATCATTTCTAACACAGAACACAAACAGTGCTGCTATAAATGTTTTTGTGCATGTGAGTCCTTCTCCGTTTTTATGAGCTCTTTGGGATACAGCCCTAGAAGCAGTATTGCTGGGTGAAAGGGTGTGCAACACTCTCCATCTCTTATTCTGGATCAGCATCCATGACCCACCTCCTGTGTGGGGATGTATGCCAGAATTCTGTCTAGAGCCCTCTTCCCTTTCTACCTTCTCTTGGCACATCCTATGAGTTATAACTGGCATTTATGTAGTGCTTTGAGGTATGGAAACACTTTCTAGGAATTATCTCAATTGATACTAACAATAATTCTATGAAATTACTGCTACTATTGATCTCATCTTATGGATAAGAAAACTAAGATTCAGGTTGAGTCACTGAGCTAGTCTGTTGATGAGCCTGGATTCAAATGTAGGCTATCCTGAGTGTAGGTCTACCTACCTGAGTGCAGTACTCCCAAATCTATAATATACATATCTAGTAAGGCCAGTTCTGTGTCATACTGTCTTTTGTAGTCTATAAAAGACTGATCTCTACCAAAATCCAGTCTCATATCACCAAGGGCTTACTGCATATCTACACTTGAATATCCCATAGACATTTCAGATTTCAAAAGTGAACTCATCATCATCCTTTGAAGTCTACACTTCCATCGAACCTTCCTCTTTCTATCGAGGGCAACACTATTCTTATTCTTACCCAGGTGGAAACCTTCAGTAATGTGTAAATTCCTTGAAAACAGGGAATGTTTTGTTTTTGTCTTTCTGATCCCAATGTCTAGCAAATGCCTGGCATATTGTTGCTGCTTAGTAATTACCAATCAAATTGAACAAAATACCAAGATAAACTTGTAGGACCACAAAATTGAATAAAGTAATTTCTCTCATGATTTCTCTCACTTCTTTGTAGAACGGTGTCTAAAATATGTTCCCTGGAAGTTGAACCCCAAACCTTCCACTGTAATCTATAGGAATCTTAATTTCTTCTTAGAAAGATAAAAATTTAAGATTAGTTCAAATATAGGCAACCTGAAAGAATGACCATCCTAATGGTAATTATAGTAAAATGGTAAAATCTTCCTAAAATGAGGTTTCTTGGAAAGGGACAATGTATATGAAACTAAATACTGAAACACACTTGTGTTTTATACAAACCAAATTTGTATAACCAGCATTACAAAGCAACATATATGTGGACCTGTACAGTTTCACTGATTTCAATTTGTAGTGTGGTCTTGAACAAAAAATCGGGCCAAGTTTTGTTTCCATTTTGCTTCCTGTCCTTTGTTTTTCTAATAAGCAGCATTGCTAGTTCTGTTTTTTCCCTCCCCCAGGCAATGGGCAAACACTGGTTTTAAAAGCCTTTGTATTTATCTTCTGGTAAATAGTTCAACCTGAAGTTTCTTGCAAAAGAAAGTGTTAGTGAAATGCTATCAGATTTTTAGATCTTCTGACTTAGAAAATGAATTCTCATATCTTTTGTAGACAGATGATATTAAAGTCAGGCAAGAAGGTTAGATCAGGAACTTTATTAAAAGCCATTTCCAAGTAGATAAGTAGTCAAAGGATATGAAGAAACAGTTCTCAAAAGAAGAAATGCAAGCTATCAATAACCATCTAACAAGTGCTCAAAATTACTACTAATAAAAGAAACATAAACTAAAATGACTCTGAGGTTGGCATCTCAAAGATGAGGAATGTTCTGTGTTGACAGTATATATATATATATATATATATATATATATGCACATTAAATTCACTCGTAATAGCAAAGGAAATTGGCCCAACCAATTTGAAAAACAAGCTCCAATTTATGCATTTTTTTAAATGAAGAAAACTAGATATAATATACTTTTGATAATTATCAAATAGAAATTAGAGTATGGCTGTTTTTAAAAGAAATATGACTACCTTTACAAAATTTGATCATATGTTGAGACAAAAGGAGCTCACAGCTAAATGTAGAAAAACAGGATTATGAAATAAGTCTTTCATAGACTATAAAAGACAGTATGACACAGAACTGGCCTTGAAGCCTGGGAGAACTGTGTTCAAGTACTCCTCTCAGTACACTCAGTAACTCTCTAAAACTCTTAAGCTGTAGAGTAGCTTCGTCACCCAGAAATTCCCACACTAAAAAAATCATGTCTGTTTTCTATTCTTTTATAGACCATAACACAATAAAAACTGTAATAAGGAGAGGAAATAATGTATAAAGTACTCAGACTTAGATGGAGACTAAATAATGCCATCCCAACTAACAAGTAGATATGAATAATATTAAAAAGCAACTTTTTTCTATCAGCAACTAGTAAAATTGCTCCACATCAGTAATAATAAGGGAAATGCAAATCAAAACAATTAAGGTTTCATTTCACAACAAAAAATAGAAATCAGAAAGGACAGGCATGCTAATAGATTATTATATTACTGGAACTGGGAACTAAACCAGCCTTTATAAAAAGCAATTTGGAGTTATACTTTTAAAAAATTAAGAAAATGTTCTTACTCTTTGATCCAGAGATTTCACTGCTACACATATAAGCCAAAGTTGTAAAAGACAGAAGGATCTCCTGTATGCCAAAAACATTTTTAACAATACCTTTTATACTTGTAAAGAACTGAAAGCAAGGTAATTTACCCATCAATTAGGCTAAACAAATTGTGATACTTGAATATAATATTGACTGAGCTGGAAGAAGCTATGAATTAGAAGAGTTCAGAGAAGCATGTGTAGACTTACATTAGTTGTTGCAGAATGAAGTAAGAAGAATCAGAAAAATGGTATAGAGAGAGACTACAACAGTTTGAATGGAAAAGACCAAAAAAAGAAAAAATGACCAAGTTTGTTCTTGGAGAAGAATTGAAAAATATACCTTCCTCGTCTTTTTTGTAGAGGTAGAAGGGACTAAAGGTGTAGTTTATTTCACATAGGAGCAGGCATGATTGATGATGTATTAATTTTGTTGAACTGCCTTTACTTTTTTTTTATTCTTGGTTATAAGTAATGATGAGGGGGATAATATTCAAAAACACAGTAGATATTAAAAATCAGTAAAAATAAGATTAAAAAATAATAAACGGGCGAAATGTGTTGATTTTTTCCTTGACTATACTTTTTTTTTGTCATAAGAATGTTTGAAGGGGAGGAGGTCAGTGAGAAATCATAGTATCTTTAAAAAAAAGAAAGCACAATAAAATGTTTTTTAAAAAGTGAGTCAAAGGAATGGAGCCAAGATGGCGGAATATAAAGACAGACCTACTCTAGCTCTGCCCATATAACCCAAAAAATGACTCTAAAGAGATTCTAGAGAAGCAAAAGCCACAAAATGACAGAGTGAAAGAGATTTCCAGCCCAAGACAGCCTGGAATGCTGACAGGAAAGATCTATCACAATGGGCTCAGACTGGAGCACAACCTGGCCTTGGCCACTCTAGACAGTATGGACAGGACTGGAGCAGGCTTCAGGATGCAAAATCACCCTGGTGCAGCTGTGATCCCTGATTTCTCAACCCACAAACACCAAAGACAGCTTCAAAGGTCAGTAAGAAAGTTCTTTCACCTGGGTGAGAAGGAATCGAGATGAGGGTCCCAGCCCCACCCAACCCCAGGGCGCCAGCAGCCACTGCAGCAGCAGCAGCATCCACTTTTAGAGCCCTTCGCCTGAAGACTTTGTGGGAATTGAGCTGCTGATCTGGATCTCAGTTCTGAGTGGCAGTCCTGGGGTAAGGAGGAACACTGGCATGGTAGAGCTGGTGAAGGCTCTGGAAAGGGAATACTACTTGCAGATCCTGGACAGAATAGTGCTTGTGGTTGTTCCCAGACCAGAGCACAGACCAGAAGAGGAATAAACTCCTCTCTCTTGACTGTGCCACCCTGGAGGAACTGGGAACTTATAGGTCCCTAGAGTATACCCTCCACTTGAGAAAGGACTCAAAAGTCAAGTAGCTGGCTGGGAAAATGCCCAAAAAGGGGAAAAAAATAAGACTGTAGAAGTTTACATTCTTGGTGAAAAGGTGTTTTCTTCCATCCTTTTGGATGAGGAAGAACAAAGCATACCATCAGAGGAAGACTTCAAAGTCAAGGCTTGTACCTCCAAAACCTCCAAAACAAAGTATGCAATGGTCTCAGACCAGGGAAGAGCTCAAAAAGGATTTTGAAAATCAAGTAAGTGAGGTGGAGCAAAAATTGGATAGAGAAATGAGAATGATGCAAGAAAATCATGAAAAGCGAATCAGCAGCTTGCTAAAGGAGACCCCAAAAAATACTGAAGAAATATCACCTTCAAAAATAGACTAATACAAATGGCAAAAAAAGGTCCAAAAAGCCAATGAAAAGAAGAATGCTTTAAAAAGCAGAATTAGCCAAATGGAAAAGGAGGTTCAAAAGCTCACTGAAGAAAATAGTTCTTTAAAAATTAGAATGGATCAGATGGAAGCTAATGACTTTATGAGAAACCAAGAAATTATAAAAAAAAACCCAAAAGAATGAAAAATAGAAGACAATGTGAAATATCTCATTGAAAAAAACAACTGACCTGGGAAGTAGATCCAAGAGAGATAATTTAAAAATTATTGGTCTATCTGAAAACCATGATCAAAAGAAGAGCCTAGACATCATCTTCCAAGAAATTGTTAAGGAAAACTTCCCTCATATTCTAGAACCAGAGAGTTTTTCATAGAAATGAAAAAATTCACCAATCACCTCCTGAAAGAGATCCCCAAAGGAAAACTCTTGGGAATATTGTAGCCAACAAGTCAAGGAGAAAATATTATAAACGCCAGAAAGAAACAGTTCAAGTATTGTGGAAATACAATCAGTATAACACAGGATTTAGCAGCTTCTACACTAAGGGATCAAAGAGCTTGGCATATGATATTCCAGAGGTCAAAGGAGCTAGGATTAAAACCAAAAATCACCTACCCAGCAAAATTGCATATAACACTTCAAGAGAAAAAAGTGGAACTTTAATGAAATAGAGGACTTTCAAGCATTCTTGTTGAAAAGACCAGAGCTGAATACTAAATTTGACTTTCAAATACAAGAATCAAGAGAAACATGAAAAGATAAACAGGAGAGAGAAGTCTTAAGGAACTCATTAAAGTTGAACTGTTTACATTCCTACATGGAAAGATGCTTTTTGTAACACATGAGACCTTTTTTAGTATTAGGGTAGTTAGAGGAAAATATATATATATATATATATATATACATATATATGTGTGTGTGTATGAGTATGTTTATATGTGTATATTTATATGTGTAGTTATATATGTGAACATGTGTGTATGTGCATATATATGTGTGTGCATACACACGTGTGTATGCATATATATGCATAGAGGGCACCTCGTAAACTGAATGTGAAGGGGGAATACCTAAAAAAATAAAATTTACTGTTGAATGGAATGTATTATGAGTAAGAGAAAGGAAGAGGTAGAATGTAGCAAATCATCCCACATATAAGAGGGAAGAAAGAGCTTCTACAATGGAAGGGAAGAGGAGGAGATAAAAGGAAATTGAGTTTTACTCTCATGGAATTTGCCTTAAGGAGGAAATAACCCACACTCAATTGGATATGGAAAACTATTTTACCCTGCGGGGAAGGCAAGGGGGAAGGTGTTAGGGGAGGGAAGATAATAGAAGTGTCAACAAATTGGGAAAAGGGATAATCAGAAGCCAACACTATTGTGGGAGGACAGGTCAAGGGAGAGAATGGAATAAATGAAGGGCAGGATAGAACAGAGGGAAATGTTGTTAGTCTTTTACAACATAAATATTATGGAAGTGCTTCGCATTGTTACACATGCATGACCTATACTGAATTGCTTGTTTTCTCAATGAGGGTGGGTGGGGAGGGAGGAAGAGAATATAGAACTCAAAGTTTTAAGAATGAATGTTAAAAAATAGTTTTAGCATGCAGCTGGAAATTAAGCTATACAGGCAATGAAGTGTAGAAATCTATTTTGCCCTACAGGAAAATAGAGGAGAAGGGGAATGGAAGAAGGATAGGTAAGAGAAGGGAGGACAGACTGGAGTAAGGACTGGATGGGGTACATGCTGTTCTGGGGTGAGAGGTGGGAAGAGATGGAGAGAAAATTTTAAATTCAAATTCTTGTGGAAATGAATATTAAGAACTGAAAAATAAATAAATAATTTTTAAAAAGTGAGTCAAAGAACAAATCATGGAAGCAATAAACAAATTAATGAGACAACATATCAGAATGGAACACTTATATCTCCCAATACTTATGCTAACAAAATAGAAAAAAGAAGATATATTGCATATATGACTAAAATAAAAACTCTAGAAAATTAAGAATTTATATAAATTTATAAACACAAAAGTAAAAATTCTGAAAATTAAAAAGGAGGTGAACAAAAGGACTGCTGAACTGATGAATAAAACTAAGATCTGGCTTTTGGGGGAAAACTTCCAACATTCAGATAGATGAACCATTAGCCAATTTGACCTTTGTTTTTAAAAAGGGAGGAAACACATTGTTAGAATTTTAAAATGAGGAGTGCAAGATCAATGAAGAGGAAATGAAATGTTCAGAAACTATTATAGCCAATTATTTGCCAATAAGAAGGAAATAAACATTTTAAAGTACTTACAATATATATCAGGCACTATGTTCAATGCTTTATACATATTTTCACATATTATTTGATCCTTATAACAGCACTTCAAGGTAGGTACTATTGTTAATATTATTCCCATTTTATAGATGAGGAAACTGAGACAAATAGTGGTAAAGTAACTTGCCCAGGGTTACATAGCTGTAAATGTCTGTGGCCAGATTTGAACTTGTCTGTTCCAGGGTTCTACCACCTAGCTAAAAACTTAAAATAGATGAATATTTACAAAAATGTAAAGAAAAATTGAACAAGTCACAAATTGTTTTTTATAGGAGGAATATTTGTCAAAAACAAATTCTGGTCAATATGGATTCACAAGTGAAATAAACTCCAAACTCTTTAGCCAGATATTTATGTCTTTCTTAGATCTTAAGGTCTTAGGATTTTCCTAGACATATTTTACACTGCTCCTATTCATTAGTGCTACATACTCAAGCCATATTAGACTACTTTTCATACTTCATTCATACTCCACCCCACCCCAGTTATTAGATTATAAACTACTTGAGGTTGAGTGTCGTTTTTTTTTTGTCTCCCCAGGACTTAACACAGTATCTAGAACATAAAAGGAGCTTAATAAATGTTTACTGATTGATATCTTTGTCTCATTGAATTATTAATTTCTGTTTGTTCCAGGGAGTATGCACTTCTACTTCTATTTAATCTGTATATTCTCATCTCAGTTTTTTCCCTTGAACCCTTTTTGCTTTCCAATTTTGTGTTGACCTCACCTTTTCTGTAACCTTTGTGGCTAAGCTATTTATTTTTCTCTTGAGACCTTTTGTAGTTATAGAGGAGATTTCTGGATTTACCTCTTAATCTTTTCTTAATCTCTTCATTTCTGCTTCATTAATCTGCTTTACTTCTGCATTATCTGGTTTTTTCTTGTTTACTCATTATTTTCAACCTCAGTTTTTGGTTTGGAATGTTGTATTCAATCCAGTCTCCTCTGGCACTCTTGGATGAGTTGGGTAAATCTTACTTGACTCTTTTCCCTTTGTAGTGTAGCTTCTGCTGCTGATCTAAATAGAGTAGATGACATTACTAGGCCCCCCTGTACTTCAGAATCTGGCTTCCAATTCAGTCTCTTGCTGATGTGGGTTCTAGTCTCAGCTGAACTTTGTCTTTTTCTTGCAAGATCCCCAGTTAGTAGATGGTCCTGTTCTTCCTATTTACTTGATAGGTCCTAAAGGGATACTACAAGCTTAGTTACAAAATAATCTCCCCTGCTCTGGTATTGGCAGTCAGCTGCTTAGTTGGCCCTGTATTCTACTGTTCTACCCAGTGTTGTGAGATGATTAGGTCCCCCCTTGCTCAAAGTGTCCATTTAGGTGATGTCATGCTGGCTTCCCTGGGAAGGTTCCTATCTTTAGTTTTACATCTTCCCTCTTTACCTGTGATCAGATTGACTTCCCTAGTTGAGACCTTTCTATATGCATCAATCAGCTTTCTGCTAGAGTTTTTTGTTTTGTTTTGATTTTTTGTTTATTTGTTTTGGTTTTAACGGTTCTGATCTGGATGGTGAAGGTAATTTCTGATTCTGCTTGATTTTCTTTATTATTGATCTAGAGTTCTTTAAGATATTTACTAGGTTTAATGTAGAAGTCTTGCCTCCTTTGTAAACAACAAGGCAAGGGACAAAGAGAGGAAAAAGTCAAAGAGGATGAAGGAGGGTTGTTGTGGAACTTAAATGACATAGCACATGTAAAGCATTTTGTAAACTTCCAAGTGCTGTCTTCCCAGGAGCCCTTCAATAATTGTTTTTATCTTTTTTTTTCATCTTTGCCAATCTATGGTTAGGTTCATTTCTTATTACCATTTTAAAATTCATCATTTATGCATGTCATAGGATTCAGAACTGCAGGGATCTTGGAGGTCATTTAGTCCAATTCCCACATATTACTGATGAGGAAGCTGAAGCCAGAGAGGTTAAGCAACTTTCCTGAGATCCCACATATGCAGGGTCACTATTTGAATCTAAGTCCTCTGATTTCCAATCCTGTGCTTTTTACAGTGCTGCACACTTAGTAAGTACCATCTTTGTAAAGACTCTGACACTACTAAGAATGAAACGGACATAGTATCTCTATTCTTAATTATATAAAGCATTTATATTTTCTTTTAAAAGTTAAAAAACTTGGATATTAGTCTCAAAAGTGAATTTTGAAAATTTTCTATATCTAAAGGGAAATTTTTCCAGAGCTTGAGAAAACTACAACAAACTGATTTCTCATACTGATTGGAAGGAACATTTAAGTCATTGCACAATCTGCTTACTCTGAAATATGGTTAGTGCTTTAGCCTGTTTTAAAGCCCTTATTACTATTACTTAATAACAAACACTTTTACAGAAAATAAGATTGTAAACCAATTATTTGCATATCTCACCATTTTGTTCCTATCTTTAATGTACGTCTTTTCAGTTAAAAATGGTATGTTTAGACTGATCATTTTTATTTTCCCTGTAACATTGTCTTTCTAAGACCTTTTCAATCAGTTATATCTCTGAAGGAACTAAACTTGTGTCTGTTTTTGTTTCCTTATTCTTTATAGGATCATAGATGTAGGACTGGCAGGAACCTCAGAGGCTATCTAGTTCAACTCCTCATTTTACAGATGAGGAAACTTAGGCTCAGGGAGGTTAAACAACTTGTGTCTTTGCTTCTGGTACAATATAATGAAACACATAAATGGATAAAATATAAAAATATGCTTAAAATGAGTAGCTCTGTCATATTCAAGCTGGATTTGGAACTATCAGGGAGAGTTGGAATTTGAGTTTCAAGGAAAACATAGAAACTTGAAACTAAGGACAGCATTTGGCGATGACAGTTGTAGGTTCTATGAAAGCCAGCTTTCCTCCACCAAGATCCACCTCCCACCTAACACTTGTTATTACCATTTGATATAGTGGCAAGAGGGACAGTAGAGCTCATTGTTTCAAACTGTTATTGGAGGATGTGGATGATGTCTGCAGAATAAACTTGGTTTGATTTTGGTAGAGTAGTAGTCCTGAAGTGTGATAAGGGGTTATGTTACTGGTAATGGCTCAATGCTTAACTTAATTCATTAAAAAAAACCAAAACCTTGTGCTGTGTAATAATCATAATTAGCCATTATTATAATTAGACAAATACCTTTAAGTTTTAAAAAGCAATTGATATACGATTCTAACATGGTTTTTCTCTTATGTTTATAGATAACCACACTTATTAATCATAAAGATAAAACAAAATGGTCAGATAAGACTTTGCAAGCAATTCAACGAGTTGGACAAGCAGTCAACTTGGCAGTTGGAAGATTTGTTACAGTAGGGGAAGCTATAGCCAATGAAAATTGGGATTTGAAAGAGGAAATTAATATTGCTTGCTTGGAAGCAAAACAAGCAGGTATGTAAATATTTACATTTTTCCTTGTCTAATACCAATGTTATTGCCACATAGACAGTCGTTAAGATTGTTGTGTTGTGTTTCTCCTTCGTTCTCGAAGAGGACCATGACATCAAGATGATGACATGACTTGCAGTTGACTCTGATTTGAGTAAGGGAGGACTGTGCAAGGTCACCAACCTCACTTTCTTCTCCTGAGCCAGCTGGGTCCAATGTCCTGATGTTCATCAGGATGACTGGAGATGGCCCAGGATGCAATGGGAGATCCTGGCACTTTCAGGCTGAGGTCTTATCACATTCTCAATGAATGGGCTTCTTTATGTTGTTATTCAAAGGATGGCCCCTTTAATAAAAAAAAAAAATCAAACTGGGAGGGGAAGACCCTCAGGGTTCCTGGGTAAATGAAATAGTTACATTCCTTCTGTGCTGGGTGGGTGAGGACTTGTTGTCATGTTTGTGAGCTCCAGAGTGAATTGGGTTTAAGACTTGGTCTTTGAGCAAGAAATCTAGCCAGTAAACCCAAAGGAAAAAGGTAGCTTTTGGCCATGAAGTGAACCTACCCCTAGATATAACACCAGAGGAGAGGAGAGGGGAGGGGAGGAAAGGGAAGGAAGGGAGAGAGGAGAGGTTGCTCACTCACGGGTTGTGTTTGTTCTTTGTTCTTGAGGAAGACCATGACATCAAGATAATGACATGACTTGCACTTAAATGATTTGAGTGAGGGAGGGCTGTGCAAGGTCACCAACCTTACTTTCTTCTCCTGAGCCATCTGGGTCCAGTGGCCTGATATTTATCAGGACGATTCAGTCATTAAGATATGTATAGCACAAATGTATATATTTAACATATGTGTATATGTGTTTTATACATATGTGCATATTATGTGTATTTCAGGTCACTTTTGTCACAAAGTTTTGGATTACTTTTAAAGGATTGGTCCTATTCTTTTGATTTAAACCCTACCCAGAAAAACCCAGGGGAAAAAAAGATCTCTTTACTGAGAAAATAAAGGCTGTTCATCTTAAGCTTCTTCTTCTGTATTCATCATCCCTTAGTCTCTCATCCTTTGCTCTAATCTCTGACGAAGAGGTGACCCTTTAACTTCCCACTTGTTCCATTGAACCTATCCCCTCTTGTCTGCTCTGGGAAGTAGCCCCTTCAGTCATCTCTTTGTCTCTCTACAGTCATCACTCTCAATCATACATCATAATTAATGCTCCACTGCTTACAAATATGCTCTAGTCAACCTTTAAAAAAGTCATTCGACCCTCTTACCTCCTCAAGTTGTAATACTATATCTTTCCCTTCTACAACCAAAATTCTAATACAACTCAGTACTTATCTCCTGACCGTAACAGCTTGACTTCAACTTCTCTCTCCAATGTTGCCAATGAACTTGTTTTTCTAAATTCTTTAGCTTTCATTTAGTCTTCATCTTGATTTTTCTGCAACTTTTGACACTGTTGACTACTTTCTCCTCCTGGATACCCTCTCTTCCTTTGACTTTCAAGCTACTGCTTTCTTTTGGTTCTCCTTTTACCTGCCCAATCATTTAGATTCAGTCTTTTTTTTTCTACATCATCATTCCCTAACTCTGAGTGTTACGGAAAATTCTTTGATCTCTCTTTTCTTCTTTCTACATACTCTTTCTTTTGGTAAATTCTTTAGCTGTTAGACTGTTAGAGGTTTAATGATGCCTGTGCAGATAATGTGTATACATTATATACCATACACATTACATTGTACATATATGTACACATGTGTATCAATAATGATCTCCAGATGACGTGTACACACATGCATGCACGTACATATATAAGGACCTGTATATGTTCATATATGTCATATCCGTAATTTCTCTCCTGAATTCCCATGCTTCATCACCAACTGAAAAACATCTTCACTTTGATATCCTATAAACATCTCACACTCTCTATATAAAAAATGGAACTCATTAAAAAATGGAAATCGTGGCTTTATTTCCATTCTGACTCCTTCTGTACCCTTTCTATCCCAAGGAAGCACGAACCAGAGAAATGAGACCCAGAACACCATCTTCTTCTTTATTACCCCCTCCACATCATTGACCACATCCTCACACAGCCAGAATGAGCAATCAGGTGACCCAGAAAAACCATCTGTGGATACTGAATAATACATACTTCTGGTTAAGTTGGCAAGATGAAAGGTTGTAGAGATGCCCAGCTCTCCCACACACACACGCCAATAAAACAAAGAGAAACAGAAAAAAGTTCTCCCATTCAGGCCAAAAATATACCAAAAAAGACAGCCAGCAGAAGGTGGGAGAAAGGTCACAGCAGGGTAACCAGCACAATCCTCTGTAAAATATCATAAAGTCTAAAACTGCTGATGAAGGACCAAACTGGGGAAAATAAGACTAATCACAAGATAGCACCAAACACTGGGAAGAAATACTGTAGGGTAAAAGCAGCCCAAGACAAAAAAAGAATAACTTCAGGACAAATAAAAGCAATGTCTTAGATTAAGAAATGGTCTGGGCACAAGGGCTGTAAGAATGGCTGTAAATAATTGGAGAAATATTCTTTGGTTATGGGTAGGCCAAGTCAGTGTAACAAAAATTACAATACTACCTTAATTATTTTACTTATTTAGTGCCATACCAATCAAACTACCAAAGTATTATTTTATAGAGATAGAAAAAAATAATAAAATTCATCTCAAGGAATAAAACTCAAGGGAATTAATGAAAAAAATAAGTGGTAAGGAAGGGGACCTAGAAGTACCAAATCTCACAATGCTAAAAAGCAGGAAACATCAAAACAGTTTGGTACTGGTTAAGAAATAAGTTGATCAGTGGAGCAAATTAGGTATACAACATACAGAAGCAATGAAGCACAGCTGCCTGAATGTTTGATAAACCCAAAATCCTGGCCTTTGGGGTAAGAACTCACTATTTGACAAAAAAAAATTAGGAAAATTAGAAAGCAATCTGAGAAATCAGGTATAGACTAACATCTCATACTATATACCAAGATAAGCTCCAAATGGGTACGTAACTTAGATATAAAGAGTAATACTAGAAATAAATTAGAGGAAGAAGGAAGACATTACTTGTCAGATCCATGGATAAGAGAAGAGTTCTTAACCATAGTAAGATATAGAAGGTAAAATCAACAGTTTTCCATATACAAAATTTTAAAGATTTTGCAGAAACAAAATCCAGGCAAATTTAGAAAGGAAGCAAATAAAGGGGAAGGGAAATCTTTGCAGCAAATTTCTTTGATAATATCCTAATTTTTAAGCTATAAGGAACTGATTCAAATTTGTAAGAATTGATAAATGGCAAAAGGATGTGAACAGACAATTTTCAGATGAAAAAATCCAAGCTATCAATAGCCAAAAAAAATGCTCGAAAGCACTATTAACAGAGAAATATGGAATAAAACAAAAATAAAAATATGTACCTCCCACACATCAGATTGACAAAGTTGATCAAAAAAGGAAAATGATAAATGATAGATGGGCTGTCAGAAAACAGGCATATTAATACACTTTTGATGGAGCTGTGACCTGATCTAGCCATTAAACTGTTGCAAAGCCTTTGACCCACCTTTACCACTACTAAGTCTCCTCAAAAAAATCAAAGAAAGAGAAACAGGACCCATATGTACAATGTGCAGAACAAGAGAGCAATGCTAAGTACTAGAGGAAATACAAAGATTAAATCAGACATAGTTCCTGCCTTCATGGAAGTCACAATCATATTCATAAGAGGGTTGTGGTGTTCAGTCATTCAATAGTGTCCAGCTCTTCATGATCCCATGGAATATAACATGCCAATACTGTCCATGAGCTTTTCTTGGCAAAGATATTAGAGTGATTTGCCATGTCTTTCTCCAGTGCCATTTACTTCAAGGAAGGTATAACCCATATTAATATATGATATCACTACACTGTAATACAAAACAATATATGATAAATGCATAAGAACAGTACAAAATAAGGATTACTTAAGGTCCCCATGGGGAAGTAGTCTAATTTGGCTGGACTATGGAAGAAAGAGTAATGTGAGATAAAACTGGTCATATAAGGTGAAATCATATTTTGGTGTGCCTTGAATGTCAGGAATTTAAACTTTATTCAGTTGTAGTCATTGAGGAGTTTTGAGGAAAGGAGTGACAGAAGCAGAAAGGATAGAGAGACTGGAAATGGGAAAATAAGTCAGATGGATTATTTTTATCGTCCTCATGGATAACAATGAGAGCATATACTCGGTCAATCGGACTGGAAAGGAAGAAGTAAATACTAGAGATGTTGAAAAGTGAGAATCTACAACATTTGAAACTGATTAGATGTGAGAGATCAGAAGGGGAGAAACTACAAGTTTTTGAACATGAGATTGTAAATATTGGTACTACAGAAATATCAAAGTTATAAATTAAGATGGGTTTTAGGGGAAAGATAAAAAGAGGTATAGCTCCATGATGCCCAAGACAGCATAATATGACTGACTGATTTAAATATGTTAAGAATATGATTACCTTTTAAAAATAGTTTTGTTTTTATTTGGGTTTTCTTGACAGGAGAAACAATTGCAGAACTTACAGATGTAACCAGCTTGAATAATGCAGAATCTGATGGGCAAATAACAATTTTTACAGACAAAACAGGAGTCATAAAAGCTGCAAGGTTACTTCTTTCTTCTGTGACAAAAGTGCTGTTACTGGCAGATAAAATAGTCATTAAACAAATAATAACTTCAAGAAACAAGGTATTTGACTTTTCTACTCTTTTTTACAAATACAGCTATGAGAGTTGTTCATAAGATTTCTAGGGTTAGTGTACAGTATAGCATAATATATAGTAAATTAATTTTTTTACTAGAACAGTATTTTCTTTGGCACGAGTGATAACCAAGTGAAGCGGATTAATCATAACAGTGATTCAGTGTACCTTTCATTAAACAGTGCTTACTCTCCTTCATTATATATGTTTTCTTAATAAAATGTGTGCTGTGATCAGAGGTGTGATGGTAAATTAAAAATTTCATTGCATATTGGGCTATCATTAATATCTTTAGAAATATTCTACTTGGTTGTTTGAAGTGGTATGAAAGTATCTTCATTTCTCATTAAGCTAGATTTTCAGAGTTGCCCCAGAAGTCTGAGATTAACACTGGCACAAGTACATTTGTGCATCCAACACTATTCACAAACTGTTTGCCCCAGTAAGGATTAGCATCACATTATTTTCTCTGCCACTTGTTGTCAGATACTCTCAGAAGGTAGGTTATTTTAAGCCTTCGGGGCAAGCCTTGATTCATAAACACAGCACACAAATGTGTGTGTGTGCGTGTGCGCGCATGTGTGCGTGTGCGTGTGTGTGTGTGTGTGTGTGTGTGTGTGTAAAATTACTCATTACCATCCCTGGTTTTACTTGAAAATGAGAGCAGAATTTATGTCCTGCACAGCAAAAATAATGAAAATAGAAAAACTTGAATTTGCAATAGCAAGCCTCACCAAAGAAATAAAAGAAAGTAAATACTCAGAAGTAAAGGAAAATTTAGAAGAGAAGCAAAAAAAAATTAGAAGAAAATATGCTCACAATGCAAGCAAAAGATATTGATCTTGAAGGTAGGATATGCAGAGACAACCTAAAGATCATAGGTCTCTGAAGAACATGACAGGACAAAAGAGCCTTACCACTATATTGTTGGAAATAATTAAAAAGAGCTGCCCAGAACTTCTAAACATTGAAAATTAAATTCTGATTGAAAGAATTCCCTGATTGCCTTCAAAAAACACATCCCTTCCCGCCCCCCTCCCTCAAAAGGGCTAGAAACTCCAAGTCACATAGTGGTTAAATTTAACAATTCAATTCAGAAACAAAATTTGCAAGACATCAGGAAGAGAGACCTAACAATACAAAGGAAGGTAAATTCAAATAATGCTGGATTTTCTGCATCCTTTAGAAAAAGGAGGAGGGAATGGAATAATATGTTTCAAAAAGCATTGAAGGTCAGGATTCAGCCCAGAGTAGTCTATCCTGCAAATCTGAGTTTAACCATACAGGATGAAAATGGAAGAGTTTGAAACATTTTTAGAAAGAAAACCAGATGGCCTAACTGTACCAGATCTTAAATTGTGTTATAAGGCAGCAGTCATCAAAACTATTTGGTACTGGCTAAGACAGTGGTGGATCGGTAGAATAGTTTAGGTACATAAGACACAGTAGTCAATAACTATAGTTAGAGTCTGTAGATTCAGTAGATTCTGTTTGATAAACCCAATGACTCCAGTTTCTGGGATAAGAACTCATTATTTGACGAAAACTGGAATATTGTGGCAGAAACTGGGCATAGACCAACATCTTACACTGCATACTAAGATAAAATCAAAATAGGTACACAATTTAGGTAGAAGGGTTGATACTATAAGCAAACAAGGAGAGCAGGGAATAGTTTACCTGTCAGATTTTTGGAGAAAGGAAGAATTTATGACCAAACGAGATGGATAACATTATGAAATGCAAAATGGATAATTTTGATTACATTAAATTGAAAAGGTTTTGCACAAACAAAGCCAATGAAACCAAGATTAGAAGGGAAGCAGAAAGCAAGGAAACAATTTTTAGAGGCAGTGTTTCTGATAATTTCTAAAATATATAAAGAACTGAGTCAAATTTATAAGAACCCAAGTCATTCCCCAATTGATAAATGGTCAAAGGATATGAACAGGCCATTTTCAGATGAAGAAATTAAAGCTATCTATAATCATATGAAAGCAATTCTCTAAATCACTATTGATTAGAGAAATGCAGATCAAAACAACTCTGAGCTACCATCTCACACCTATCAGATTGACTAACATGAAAAAACAAGAAAATGATAAATGTTGGAGAAGATGTGGGAAAACTGGCACACTAATGCATTGTTGGTGGAGTTGCGAACTGATCCAACTATTCTGGAGAACAATTTGAAACTATGCCCAAAGGACCGTAAAACTGTGCATATCCTTTGACCTAGCAATACCACTTCTAGGGCTGTATCCCAGAGAGATCATAAAAACAGGAAAAGAACCACCTCTCCTCTACCTCCCATGCTACAAGTGATGAGGCTGTACCCCCAGTCCCTTGCAAAGACATGATACGAGCTTTCATCAAAACCTACCCCTGCAATCCAGTCTTCTTCCTCTGTCTTTAGAGTGCCATAGAGACTGCGGTGCTGCCTGTGAAAGTTTGCTTCAGCCTTGACAGCCAGGTTGACCACAACCCTTTAGGAAGCTTTGAGTATAAGAAGAATGGGAAGAGGAGAAAGAGATTAGATAATTATAGCGGTCATGAATTAAAGAATGAACATCTAGACTAAACAGAGAATATGGATAATGAAGAGAGTAGGAAATCCTTTTGGGAACCGAGTACAGAAAAATGAAATTTTACAGCTAAGAAACTAGACTAGCTAAAGGGGAAATCTACTTGACTAACTGAAAAGAAAAAGGAGAAGAAATAAATATTTAACCAGGTAAAAGGAGGAAAGAAAAAGGAATCCCAAAATCATAAAGGAAAAGTGATATTAAATGAGAAGAGGAGATCAGGCATGAGGGGAAGAGAACCAGTGGAAACAGGGTCCCCTTTTAAAAAAAAGATTAAAGTAACTGAAGGAACACAATACTATTTTTACAACTGAAGAGGGAACTTGAAACTGAAAAACTTCTGCACAGACAACATTAAGGTGTATAAGATAAGAAGAGAAGTGGTCAAATGTGGAAAAAAATCCTTGTATTAAATTTCTCTGATAAGCGTTTTGTCTCTTATCTCTCTGCATATCTAATAGTATTAGAATGGTTGTGGAAATAGGCACACTAATACATTGTTGGTAGAGCTATCAAATGATGTAACCATTTTGGAAAGCAATTTGAAATTATGCAAATGAAATAGCTAAATTACCCATACCCTTTGAACCAATCTGTATTACTGGGCTTATACCCCAAGGAAGTCATTGACAAGAAAAACAGTCTCCATATACTCCAAAATATTTATAGCAGCACTTTTTTGTGATAGCTAAGAATTGGTAGCAAAGTCGATGTCCATCAATTGGGGAATGGCTAAAGAACTTGGGATACATGAATGTAATGGAACATTATTCTGCTATTAGAAATGATGTATGTGATGAATACATAGAAGCATGGAGAGAACTATATGAACTGATGCAGAAGAAAGTAAGTTGGGCCAAGAAAACAATATACACAGTGACTATAACAGTGTAAATGGAAAGAACAAACTATACCAACAAAATCAAAAGTAAATGTAACAAAACTGTTAAGATCGAGTAGGACTCAAATAAAGGGACATGAGAAGACCCCTCCAGCCTAACCATTGTGGAGGTGACAAGTCCAGAGGTGTAACACACTAAACATGGTTTTGGACTTTTTCAGTATATCCAACATTGTGCTGACATTTTCTTCTTCTCTCCAAAATAGACTTTGTCATATGGGATGACTCTCTGGGAAGGCCAGCAAGATAGATACATGGGATATTATGATAATGTAAAAAACAAAAAATATCAATTAAAAACTTATTTTTAAAAAAACCTTGAATGAATCAACCCTTTTATTCAAGATAAAAGCAAAAATTGACCTTACTTGAAACTGTCCTTACCGTTTATTCATGATAAAATTTGTACATGCTGGGTTCCCAAATATTAGTAGATAATCATGAAATGTGAAGAATAGCATGCAGTCCTGTTTTGTTCAATAGAATTGAGCTGAAAATTTGCTTTGTCTTGACCCCATTGTGATAGGTGATGAAACTGTAATCTTTGTGGCTGTCCAACCCATTCTTGTTCCTTTTGGAAAATAAGACTTCTGCTTCGTGTTGGCAGGTTGCCTGGCCTTTTTAGTCTTGTTTGAACTTCCCAGTCTGTTGGCTCAAGTAGATATTCATTGTGTACAGGTGATCTCCCCAAAAGCAATAGCCAGAACCGGTGTGACAGACTCACACAAAAGATCAAAGGATGATGAATTTAGTGCTGGAAAGTTATCTAGTCCAACCATCTTCATTTTTATAGATGAGGAAAACAGGTACAGGAAAGTTACATAACGTGCTCAAAATCATACAAGTAGTAACTGAGAGAGCCAGGATTTGAATCCCAGGTCCTCTGACTCCAGACTCCCTTTGCGGAAAAAAAAATTTCACCTGGGTCCAGAAGAGGGGAAAGATTCTGATAAGAGTCTGGGGGAAGCTCTTTCTCCCTGATCCCACCTCATCCCTCCAAATTATTGTGAATTAAATTCAACAAAGGTAAACTGAGGCCCATTTTAATTTAATAGGGTTTCTGCCTACCAAAAGGATGGGGAAATGTTTTACCTTATTTAGCCAAAGACTCTGAGCAGAAAGACAGTTTCCATTTTTTAGGAAGTTTTAGGAGTTTTTAGGAAGTAAAGGACAAGGAACAGATGTTTGAAGATGGGAAAAGAATATGATTGGTTATAGAGTTGGCGGCATCATGGGGGTGAGGAAGACATAATTGATTGTAGAATTGAGGTGTGGAGAACAATATAATTGATTGGAAGTTGGGAATGATAGGCTAGCACAGCCCTTTCCTTTACTCCTATGACTAAGAAATGTTCATTATTTGAGTCCACCTGCAAGGTCAGAGATAGTGAACCAGACTTCTGTGGATAGCCAACCAAACATCCTGGAAGGATAGGGCAGTGGTGTGAAGATACTAGACCAGACTCTCTGCTGTCCACATGCATTCCTCAGAGACAGCAGATTTCCATGAGGTGAGAATAGAATGCAATTAGCAGGACTAGAACTCCTTATAGACCAGCAGAATTTCTGTACTGAGTTCAGAGACCATTACTTAGGTAATTACAGGACAAAATCAATTAGGATCAATAAAAAAAGGTACAGAACCAATTTAACCTTCTTATGCCTGAATTAATTTCATCAAGAAAAGTGGCATATCACCCTGAGGTAAGTGACTGGATTTTGCTTTAATCCTCAGCATTATGAAACTTAAGCTTCTTTAGGGGCTTATGTGATGTCCAGACGCTTATATTGAATGGTCTGCATCTGGAGATAGGCAGGATTTCTTAGGATCATGAATTTAGAGCTAAGCGAGACCTAAAAGATCATCCCTGCTTTGCCTGCCTTGCCAAGTGGTTGGAAGTATCAGGTAAGGTATAAGAAAGTTCTTTTTTATGTTCTTGAACCATGTACAAGTCTAAAATTTTATTATATTATCGTCATTGTTAGGATGCAACCTAGCCCATTAGTATAAGGCAGTGTTCAAACCATTCCTAGGAACACAGCCAGTTGTCCTGTACTTTGAAAGTATTCAATTCTTTCCTTTCCCACCCCCAATCCACACCCCTACTCTTCCTGTTCAGATCATCAACCAAGGGAAAGAAGAAGTTGGGGGGAGGGTAAGGGGATACTTATTTGTGAGCAGCTAGAGGACTTTGTGCCTGTGTAATGAATTTTAGGAACTAACTTTTTCTATAGCTTTTGGAAAATTGGCACTGACTCTAGCAGTGCCTGTGGCGGCAACTACAGAACTCTAATCTGGGTATGAATGTTTCAGAATGCTTCTTAGTCCACTGCATTCTGACAAGTGGAGGGTTATGAGATTTTCCTGCAGGGTAGCTGTAGTGTTTTGCACAAACCCCAGTTCCTTGTCATTGTATTGTTATAAAGTTGACAAGGATTGAAGTCTTAGTAATCTTGGGAAAATATATGCCTTTGTCTGACTTAAGAGCAGCTTCCTAGGAAATCAAATTGGTAGGCAGTTGTTTTTTTCCCCCATTAACTATTATGTAGCAAATGGATCCTGTGGCAAGATTGTGGGATTTGTGCAGAAAATGTTGGTTCCCTGCAGTAGGTCAAGAGAAATGTAGATATCGTATTGTCCCCTTCCCATTTACAGTGCACCTTTTCATTTTTGGTTCCAGAGACATAGATAAGAATAAAGTTAAACTGTGCAAAATAGACAGGGCCCACAAATCTTGGCAGGTAGTTAGGTGATGATTTGGAGGGGTATTTTATTTTATTTCAGTTGTGTGTTGTGATAATGTGGCCATCCTTTTGTAGCAACAAGCACTCTAGCATATCCAGGATGACCTGCTGGCACAAGTTCTTAGATCTGCTTTTCTAAGGAAAGCAACTTAAAAGGGGGTCAACAATCTACTTTAATTACATCCACCAACAGAGAAAACACAAGCAGAAAAATAAAGACCAACAGACCATAAGCAATGCACACATCACAGATCAACAGACAGATCCAACTGTCTGACCATTACTGTCTGACTGTTGAAGGTAAACAACATAGTTGACAGAGAGAAGCACCAACATCTGGGTTTTCAAAGGGGAGATTGGTGGGGGGGTCGAGTCCTTGATGGTTCCCCAAAGTCTCATCTGGCACATGAACTTTCTTCCATAGAGTGAGCCCCAAAGCAAAACTTCTTCTCAGTGTATATATACACTTGACAGAGTTGGAGGGCATCACAACCCTCATGACCCAGCGCCTCATTAACAATTAACAAAAGGTGTGGGCCTTCCTACAAAACAAGCCTCCCTAATCAAGCTTCCCTTCATGGGCTCCCTCTGAGCCCTGTTAGTTGGTGAGGAAGATTTTAACTCTCATTAACATGACACATTTAAAGTAGCTTTTATTTCTAAAAATTCCCTGACCCAAATAGTTGCATTTCTACTCCATGATAATCATTGATACGATATAAAGTGAGTTTTATGAAGAATGATTGTGTAATTAAAGTCCATTAAAAAGACATGCCTTTTTTTAAGTTAAATCTTATTAGAAACCATAATTTTGGGAAGAGTTAATTTAAGCATAGATATGATTCATTGTTTCAGAGAAATTGATGCACCATTTGTAAATCGATTCATAGTAATGGATACCTTGGGATACAAAGTCTCTGAGAATTCTAGTTGAGGCAAAAGCTACAAGTGTATACTATAACCAGGCATTTACTAACACTATTGGAGCAGCATCTGGAAGTGAGACCAAAAGACATTAAAGGCATGAGTTTCCCTTCCTTGCACATGCCTTGGCCACATCTGTTCCCAATATATATGTGCCTCACACATGATCCCTACATATCTATCCCTCTGTTTGTGACCTCTGTGTGTGTTATCTCTCCCTAATGATGCTAAGTGTATTTGTGGGATATGCCCCCGGGTTTATGGGGGAGATATTTTGTTACTGCTTTCTTACTATATCATTTAAATGCCATTACTTTGACCTAATTGCTGCCTTTGACTGTTGAAGGTAAACAATGGGAGCTCATGGGCTGTATTTTAGTAATGCATATGTACATAGTATCATGAACCCAGGGTAGTTCTCCGGGACACCTGACTGGTACATGTAGATTGGGGGTGGTGGTAGAGGTGCCCCTGGGGTGCTGCATTAGGGGGTGACTCAAGTTGACTGTCTCAAAATAGGACTACCTTATTTTTAAAGACTCCAGAGATAGAACTGACCTTACGTCAGCCAGGCTCTGGAAAGGTCCTGTTTCCTGTCAGTTGCCTTTATGCAGAGATCAGAGCTCTAACATGTAATCAGTTTATTTGGGAAATTTTACAGTTTGATCAAGAATTACCCTGATTGGTTTTCCTTACAAATGTATATATTTTTTAAATGAATCCTAAAGTTTTATAAGTAAATCTGGTTACTATTAAGATTATAAAATTATGAAAGGGGCACACAGAACCAAGATGGCAGAATAAAAGCAGGGATTCACCAGGGCTTTCTCCCAAATACCTATAAAAATTACTCCAAACAAATTCTAGAGCAGCAGAACCCACAGAAAGATAGTGAAATATAACTCTGGCCTGGAAAGTTGATAGTAAAAGTCTGTTGCACCAGGCTAAGTGAGATGTGCAGTCCAGCACAAATGAAGTCCTAGCAAACCTGGAGCAGGCTTCCAGGGGACTGAATCACTGGCAGTTGTGGCAATTTGCAGACTTCTAATCACACAAACACTAAAGATAACTTAGAAGGTCAGTTGGAAAGGGCTGTCAGACCCAGATGAGAGAGGACCAAAGTAGAATTCTGGCCCCAGAACAGCCTCCACCCCAGCAAACCAGGAGCAGGCCTGGGGAGTGACTGAATCGGTGGTAGTGGCTGTAATGGTAGCAGCTTTCTCTGGAGCTCTCAACTCACAGATGGTAAAGCATCAAACAACTGGTCATAAGGTGATTGCAGGAGTCTCTTTGCTGGCATTGAGGCAGGACTCTATTCTTTTGCCCATACTTGGATCTGAGTTGCAGTCCTGGTTGGCAGTCACAGAGCAAGGAGGAACACTGACATAGCAGTGGAGAGGGGAAGCCGCCTCACAATTCCAGGGCAGAAAATAGTGCTTGTGGTCACTCACAGACCATAAACCCCTCTCCTTAGATCATACCACCTTGGAAGAACTGAAAACTTAGACATATCTCTGAAAACAGCTGCACAAACCCCCAAAGCTTGGAATAGGATGCCCTCTGTAGTGGAAGCAGAGCCCTATTTTAACAAACAGTTAAAAGTCAAGTAACAGCCTTGGGAAATGAGCAAGCAACAGAAAAAAAATCAGACTATAGAATCTTACTCTTTGGTGATAAGGAAGATCAAAACATACACTTAAAAGAAGACAACAGAATCAAAGCTCTTACATCCAAAACCTCCAAAAAAAATGTCAATTGGTCTTAGGCCACCATGGAAGAGGTCAAAAAGGAATTTTAAAATCTAGTAAAAGAAGTAGAAGAAAAATAGGGAAAAGAAATGAAAGTGATGTGGAAAATCATGAAAAATGGGTCAACAGCTTGGTAAAGATGACAAAAAAAAATGCTTAAGGAAATAACACCTTAAAAAATAGACTAGACCAAATGGCAAAAGAGGTACAAAAAGCCAGTGAGGAGAAGAATACCTTAAAAAGCAGAATAGGCATAATGGAAAAAGAGATCCAAAAGCTCACTGAAGAAAATAATTCCTTAAAAATTAGAATGGAGCAAATAGAAGCTTATGACTCTTTGAGATATCAAAAAATTACAAAACAGAACCAAAAGAATGAAAAAATGGAAAACAAAACAACTAAAATGGAAAATAGGTCCAGGAGAGATAATTTAAAAATTATGGGACTACCTGAAAGTCGTAATTAAAAAAAAAAAAAGCCTAAACTCAAGAAATTATCAAGGAAAACTGCCTTGATATTCTAGAACGAGAGGATAAAAGGGATTGGAGGGCTTGAAATACGATATTTCAGAAGGCAAAGGAGCTAAGATTAAAACCAAGAATCAGCTACCCAGCAAAAGTAAGCATAATCATTGTGGGGGGTGGGGAGGCTGGAAATTGACATTCAGTGACCTAGAGGAATTTGGTACATTCTTGAGAAAAAAACAGAGTTAAATAGAAATTTGACTTTCAAATATAAGACTCAAGAGAAGCATGAAAAAGTAAACAGGAAACAAATCATAAAAGATTTGTTAAAGTTAAACTGTAAACATTTGTACACGGAAAGATGATATTTGTAACCCATGAAATCTTTCTCATTATTAGGGTAGTTGGAGGGAATATATACATATAGAGAGAGACAGAGACAGAAGACATAGGGTGAGCTGAATATGAAGGAATGATATTTAAAAAATAAAATTAAGGGGTGAGAGAGGAATGTACTGGGAGAAGGATAAAGGAAAAGGTGAAATGGAGTAAATTTTCTTACATAAAAGGCAAGAAAAAGCTTCTGCAGTAGTTGGTGAGAGGGAATAAGTGAACCTTACACTCATTAGAATTGGCTTAAGGAGAGAATAACATCAATTGGGCATGAAAACCTGTCTTACCCAACAGAAAAATAGGGGGAAGGGGAGTGAGAGAAGGGAGGGCAGATTGGGAGAGAGATAATCAGAAACAAACACTTTTGAGGAGGGACTGGGTGAAAGGAAACAATGTGACTATTATGAAAGTGTTTTGCATGACTGTACATGTATAACCTATATTGAATTGCTTGCCTTCTCAGTGAGGATGAGTAGAAAGGGAGAGAGAATGAGAATTTGGAACTCAAAGTTATAAAAACAAATGTTAAAAATTGTTTTTACATGCAACTGGGAAATAAGATACATAGGCAATGGGGTATAGAAATCTCTTACCCTCCAGGAGAATAGAAGGAGAAGGGGATAAGTGGGGGCAGTGATAGAAAGGAGGGCAAAATGGCAGAAGGAGTAATCAGAAGCAAACACTTTTGAGGAAGGACAGGGTGAAAGAAGAGAGAGAATAGAACAAGCAAGATTAGGGAGAATAGGATGGAGGGAATTGCAATTAACAGTAGTACCTGTGAAAAAAAAGTTTGAAGCAAGTTTCTCTGATAAAGGCTCATTTTTCTAACATATAGAGACAACAAAAAATTACAAAACAGAACCAAGAGAATGAAACAATTATAAAAATAAGAGCCATTTCCCAATTGATAAATGATCAAAAGATATAATCAGTTTTCAAATGAAGTAATTAAAGCTATTTGTAGCCATATGAAGAAATATTCTAACTCATTATTGATTGGAGAAATGCAAGTTAAAACAATTCTGAGTTATTACCTTATACCTATTAATATTAGATAACAGTATAGAAAAGGCAAATGCAAACGTTGGAGGGGATGTGGGGAAAATGAGACATCAATGTACTGTTCTAGAAGTTGTGAATTGATTAAACCATTCTGTACAGCAATTTGAAACTATGCCCAAAGAACTGTAAAATCATCCATATCCTTTGACCTACAATACCACTACTAGGTCTGTATCCTAAAAGAGATTAAAAAACAAAAAGGAAAAGGATCTATATGTACAAAAAATATTTATAGCAGTTCTTTTCTGTGGGTAACAAGGGGATGCACATCCATTGGAGAATGGCTGAATAAGTTGTGATGTAATACTATATAAGAAATGAGCAGGATGCTCTCAGAAAAACCTAGAAAGACTTACATGGGTTGTGGAATGTAATGGGTACAAAGTAATGGAAATATTGTAGGATGATCAGCTGTGAATGACTTAGCCATTCCCAGTAATGTAACTATCCATAACAACTCTGAAGGATTTAGGATTAAAAATGCTATCCATCCCCAGAGAAAGAATTGATGGTGTCTGAATGCAGATTGAAACAACTTTTTTTTTCACTTTATTTTTCTTGAGATTTTTTTAACCTTTGTTTTCTTTTTCTTTTACAACATAACAATTATGGATATGTTTTGCCTGACTACACATATATATCCTATGTGGAATTGTTTGCCTTCTCAATGAATGAGGGGTTGGGAGGTTGGAAGCAAGAGAATTTGGAGCTCAAAGTTTTAAAAACAAATGTTTAAAATTATTGTTTACCTGTAACTGGGAAAATTAAATACTAAATAAGTACAAAAAATTACACACATAAAAAATTTTTGATAATTGTATTTCAGTATGAAAAAAGATTATAAAATTATGTTTTGTTTCATAGGTCCTGGCAACCATGGAACAGCTGGAGAGCGTGAGGAGTTTTCAGGAGTTTGTGCAAATATTCAGTCAGTTCGGAAATGAAATGGTAGAGTTTGCACACCTAACTGGAGACAGGCAAAATGTATGTCGTTTCTAGGTCTTAGAAATTTACAGTAAAAAAACAAAATATACTTTTATTTTCATATGAAATTATATTCTTTTCTAAGTGAGTTATGTGCCCAAACTTTTATAAGCGTTTCTGGATGTGTTTGAGAAGTGAGCCAAGATGAGACAAATAAATAGAATGTTTAACCGTTGTGTGTATTGTGTGTATATATTTAAAAAAACACTTTTTAATAAAAAATTGTTACGTACCCAGGCCAGTCCACAAATGCCTGAAGAATGTTATCCAAAATACCATACATTTAAAATTTTTTCATTCACCTAATAGTATTCATTCAATAGAGGATTCATGTTTCAGATAGAAATTGGATTAGATGTGTGATCTGATCAATCACACCCTAAGATTTGGTGATTCGAGTGCTTTTCATTATCATTAATAATAATAGCTATCATTTACATAATACTTATCTTATTTAATCCTTACAATAACTCTGGGAGGTAGATGCTATTTACCCTCATTTTATAGAGGAAAAAACTGAATCTGCTAGAGGTGAAATGTTTGCCTGAGGTTGTTAAATATCCAATAAATGTTTGAGACCTCAGGTCTTTTAGACTCGCATTCTATCTGCTGGGCTACCAGCTGCCTAGCAGACACTTTAGTTTTCAGTGAAAAGATTAATAATTAGAGAGGAAACAGTAAAAATTGAATGAGAAATAGTTTTTATTCATGTCGACTACTCATACTTGAGGAAAACCAGCTTTAATTAGAAGTTGATGAGCTAGGTGATGGAATGGTGAGGGACTAGAGGTGCAAAATGACATATACATTATCAGTGGTCAGTATGTTGAATTGTTTTGCTTACATATATTTATTTGTTATGGAAGCAGAAAATTAGAGGGTACTCATGGAGATTCAAACAAAATAGAAAGAAAAGGATGTCAGTAAAATATAATGAAAATACAGGAAATAAGGAAATAAAAATTCTAAAGAGGACACAAACGGAAATTTTGTCACTATCACATTCCTGTCCTGTCCCCTTCAAAATCACTATGTTCTGGCAATCTAGGATAGAGGTTTGAGTTTTTGTTAGTGGTTATCTTTTCTGATACATAAATGGAATAAATATAAAGAAATTCATAGGAAAAATGTAAGGTTTTATATTGAATGTAAAAAATATCAACTTATAAAATCAATTTATAAAAAAATCAACAAATAAAGAATAGGCAAGTATGGCTAGGTGATAGTTTTGTGAAAAAGATAAAAGGTGTCAGTGGACTACACATTCAATATGAGTCAACCATGTTGCCTTTTGTTTATATGCCATAATTATTTCCCTTTAAAGCATTTCTCCCCACTAAACCTTCCCTTATAAAATAACAAAAGTATTTATGCAAATCCATCTGATGTTACTGTTTTTGGCTGTGTTTACCAGAGTCTTCATTCCTTAGGCTTACCTCTCTCCTTAAAGGAGGACAGTATGTGTCTTTATGAGTTCTACAGGACTGAAGTTGTTCACCATAGTTTATCCTCATTTGACTTCTTTTAAGTGGTGTTATAATTAAATAGGCTCTTGGAGGCTGGTCTGATAGTATTGTATCATTGTTTCTATTTAGGATATACATTCCAGATTCCAGTCAGCCAACTTAAAAATAAGGCTTTTGGAACACAACCTGGTGATAATTTTCAAAAATTTCTATTTCCATGTTTAATTTGATTACACATGTATAGCCTATATCAGATTGCTTGCTGTCTTAGGGAGAGGGGAGGGAAGGGAAGGAGAAAAAAATTTGGAACTCAAAATCTTATTAAAAAGTGAATGTTAAAAACTATCTTTACATGTAATTGGAAAAAATTAAATACTATTAAGTGGGGAAAAAATAAAATAAAAATGTGTTTCCTTTAATTATGGCATCTTTAAGTGCTTTATCTTAAATGAAGAAGGTTTTCAGGTGTTGAATTTGTTTCTGTAGTCATTCAAAAATGTTAGTAATTTCATTTTCATTCCATTTTAGGATTTGAAAGATGAAAAGAAAAAGGCAGAAATGGCAGCGGCTCGAGCAGTTCTTGAGAAGTGTACTATGATGCTTCTCACAGCTTCAAAGGTAATATGAAAATTAGCGGTTTTAATTTTTCAGTATTGAGAACTTAAAATTGGTAGTTTGCATTTTTCTTTTTATATTGTTTTTAAAAAAAACTTTAAATTTTAAAAACTGTACTCTAAAAGTAGAATTTTATTCAAGAAATCTAAGACATGAAAAACAGGAAAGTTCCCTTTCTCCAGAATAATCCTTTGGGTTATATTGCACAATTATAATTATCCCCATTCTACAGATAAGGAAACTGATAATTCACGCAGGAAGTATCTGTGGGTGGATTTGAATTCAATACTCCTAACTCCAGGCTCTGTCTACTACCTCTGTTTACTCCTTATGTACATATTTATTGAGCATCTGTTATGTGGTAAATAAATGAATTGCTTACGTTGATGCTCTAATATTAATCTTTTGATTCTTCATGTTACTACAGAGAGATTCATCAGTTACAAAATTTATTTATTCCTCTGCATGTTATGTAAGCATTCACCTAAAAGAAGTCCACTTTTTTTTTAAAAGACCTGTCTTAGGCATCCTAATTGTGAATCAGCCCGTAAAAATAAAGGGGGAGTATTTCACCGAATGAAACTGGCTTTGGAGCAAGTAATTGAAATTGTAACAGATTGTAGACCAAATGGAGAGAATGAAATATCATCTATCAGTATATATGCTGGCATAAAAGAACTTAAGGTAAGAATAAGAAAGAACTATAATTTTTTTTCCATTTCTATTTTCTCTAACTAATAGTCTATGGGTTCATGTTTTAGGATAGAAGCTTTACAAAGATTGGTAATATCTATGTTTTTAATGATTTACTACATTCTCACCTCTGGGTTCTCAGTTATAAAATTTGGATTTTTCTCTTTGACCAAAAAGTTGTCCTCTTTCTATTTCTCTAATGAAGTGCATATGTAGGCATGTATATGGCTGCTGTTAGAGAAGAAGTCATTAATCTCCAATAGAGGGCTAGCTCCAGGTCTAGCACACTGTTATATACTTTGAGGCTGTTTGTTTAAAAATGTGAAGGTAACTCAGTCCAGCTAGTGGTAAGGAAATACTAAATTTAGACTTTTTTTAAAAAGTGGTTTATCATAGAACAGTGATTCATACACAAGCTCTGTGCATTTATTTTCATAAATTTGTGCTCTTAATCATGCAAAAGCTATTCTCCAGTACAGATCAAATCCAATGCAGCCAGCTCTTTTCCTTTAAAAGTTCTTGGCTTTGCATGAATACCAATGAAACATGAAACTTACCTTTTGGTTTCTTTCTCTCGTGATAAGCACATGGTAAGCACACCTTTTCTGTTCATATATCTCTCTGATACCATCCTTTATGCTACTACTTTTGCATAGTTCTTGAGTATGAAAGATGTTACAACCTCATTATGCATACATTGCAAGGTCTTCTACATGAGTTACATGATCAAGAGTTTAGATGTGGGAAAAGTCAAGTGGATGATGAATTTCTAATATCTATACCAGTGGTTCTCAAACTTTTACTCAGTGGTAGAACCTTAGGTTTATTCATTAAATTATAATGTATTTTATTATTTTCAGTCAGTAAAACTCACCTTTTTTGTCTTTCTCTCGTCATTGGGAACTAAAGAAAAATGAAAGCCTTTGTTATAAATATGTATAACCAAGCGAAACAGATTTCTGCATTGGCCATCTCCAAAATGTACATGCATACAGACATATTTAAGTGACACATATGTCTCATTCTTTATTCTGAGTCCTTCACCTCTTTACTGGGAGGTACACAGCATGTTTCATTATTAGTCCTCTGGAATCATGGTTGGTCATTATCCTGATCAGTTATTTATTCTGTCAGAGTTGTTTGTCTTCACTATATTGTTGTTATTTTATAAATCGTTCTGATTTTATCACTTCACTCTCTATTAGTTCCCTAGTTCCTTTGAAATCTTAGCCCTTCATTGGTTCTTACAACACCATACTATTCTATCATGGTCATATACCATACCTTGTTTAACCTTTCTCCAATTTCTGGGTACCCCCTCAGATTCCCATTCTTTGCCACTCTGAAAAGAGTTAACAATATTTTTGTAAATCTTTAGTTAGAGCTCATTTTGCTTAGGAAACACTGATCTAGATGTGTGTGTTCGTGTTCATCCTTCATTGCTGAAAAAGACCATACCATCAGAGAAATAATGACATGACTTGCACTTGACTTTGTTTTGAGTGAGGGAGGGCTGTGCAGGTCACCAGCCTCACTTCTCCTCCAGGGCCATTTGAATCCAGTGACCAGATATCCAATCATCAAGATGACTGGAGATGACCCCAGGATGAGGCATTTGGGGTTAAGTGACTTGCCCAAGATCACACAACTAGTGA
>CM053769.1:49024529-49039641 GCA_028658325.1 Potorous gilbertii | reverse complement strand
CTAGACATCATCTTTCATGAAATTATCAAGGAAAACTGCCCTGACATTCTGGAACCAGAAGGCAAAATAAATATTGAAAGAATCCACAGATCACCTCCTGAAAGAGATCCAAAAAGAGAAATTCCTAGGAATATTATAGCCAAATTCCAGAGTTCCCAGAGAACATATTGCAAGCAGCTAAAAAGAAAATTCCAGTATTGTAGAAATACAATCAGGATAACACAAGATCTAGCAGCTTCTACATTAAGGGAATCAAAGGGCTTGGAATATGATATTTTAGAAGTCAAAGAAACTAGAACCAAAAATCACCTACCGAGTAAAACTGAGTATAATACTTCAGGGGAAAAAGTGGTCATTCAATGAAGATAGGGTCTCTGACTTGAGATTCCTTTTACCATGCTACCCTTCATCAAGACAGCCCATGAAGGGATTTTGCCTTTCTGGATGGAAAGATAGTTTAGGACAGAGCAATATAAGTTCTGATAAGTATGATGAATGCACCAGCAATACCACTACTAGGCCAGTACTCCAAAGAGAAAAAAGACCCAAAGGTACATAAATTATTTATGGCAGCTCTGGTTGTGTTTGTCCTTTGTTTTTGAAGAAGACCATGACATCAGAGAAATGATGACATGACTTGCACTTGACTTTGTTTTGAGTGAGGGAGGTCTGTGCAGGTCACCAGTCTCACTTTGTCCTCCTGAGCCATCTGGATCCACTGACCAGATATTCATCAGGATGATTGGACATGGCCCCGGATGCACTGGGAGATCTTGACCTTTTTAAGCTAAGGGCTATTCAGGAACTCACTTAGAATGAGGTAACACTTTATTTGTCATAGCAAAGAACTGGAAACAAAGGAGATACCCATTTGTTGGAGAATGACTGAACAAATTATGATATATATAACATAATGGGATGTTATCACCCTGTAAGAAATGATGAAAGGGACCTTTTCAGAGAAACTTTGGAAGAGTTGTATAAGTTAATAAAGAACAAAGTGAACAGAACCAAGATAGTAAATGATGCAGTAATGACAATATTGTAAAGAAACAAGACTTCAAAGTACTTAAGAAATTTGATGAATGAAATGATCATGCATGATTCCAGCCATGAAGCATGAAACCAATCTCCTTATAGAGAAGTGAGTCTTAAGGTGTAGTTTGAGATACATCTTTACACCTAATGAATGTGTGGATTTATTTTGCTTGACTATGCATAATTGTTAGAAGAGTTTTTGTTTCTTCATTATGGTCAAAAAAAAGTATTGAAGCATTTTTTTTAAAGTATGCAGAAGTGAACAGAAGAAAATTCAAGAGGAAACAGAGAAGCAGAAGTTTTGAAAATAAAACATTGACTTTATTATATACTTGAAAGGGAAAAGGCAAATTGCACATGATAAAAGATCCAAAATTCCTTGTACAGTCCTTATTATTTGCTCTGTTTCATATGTGGAAGCACTCATCTGGTATTTGTTAAGTTTGAAACAGTTTAAGAAAGAAAAGGCATGATTTTCCAGTGTGGACAAAAGTAAAATTTAATTAAATTACAGTTGTTTATAATTAGGTACCCCAAGAGTGCCCAAGTATAGTTTCAGTTTCTCTGATTCTTGCTCTTAAGGATATTGTCTTTGCCTCTTAGACAGTTCTGTTGTAATCATACTGTTTTAAAATATTTTGATGTATATTTCAAAAGAGTATCATTTTGATAGAAAATCTTGAATCTTGAGGTTTGTCTTTGACCCTTTTCGATTACCAATTCTGAAACAAAAGCCTTGTGTCCTTGTTATGGTGTGCTAATAAAACACCACCACCATCTTGTGGTGGTGCAGAGAACCAAGGAAAAACTAAGCCACTCTCTTTTTTCTTTGAATATATTTTTTGTCTCCACATCCAACAGTCAGGGTCAAACTCTTGTTAGCAAACAAATGCTACTCCAGTTTATTATTATAGGACATGATTTAATCCTGTAGGTGGTATTTGCATAACGTTCTGGTAATAGGAGATTATTTGTTTCTGAGGTAGGTTTGAAACCCTACGTTTTACAAAGAAATTAATTTGTCTTTTCAAAATGATCTCAAGTATGGTCTTGAGACTACCCTTTTAACTTAGCTTCCTTAAAATCAGCCCCAAATTTGGAGTTTCAAGAATAAAGCAAATGCTTACAGTGAGTAGGAGAGTCTCAGAGAGTTGACCAGAGCACTAACACAGTCAATTATGTGTCTGAGGCAGAATTTGAACCCAGGTTTTTCTGGCTGTAAGGAAAGCCTGCCCAACGTTTGACCTGCTAAAGCGGCCTACAGTCAGTATATTATGCAGGCCTGCTTTATGTAAATCCCTCAGTAGAACTATGTGAAATTCCCTTTGGGCAAGCCTGCATGACATACCACTCTTGGGCCCTATGTTGTACAGGCTGGCTCTAAGGCTAGTTTTCTGTCTGCTGTGCCAGGCTACTTGCAGGGTATCCTAAAGGAGAGAGAAATCAAAGTACTGTTGCCACCCACAGGCCCATTGGGCAAGAGGTAGAACAAGACCCCTGGGAATAATGGCTGCCATGCTTCTAGCCTGGCATCTGTAGAACACTGTTTAGGGCAAGAACCCATCTGGAGAAAGAGCCCAGCATCCTCACTGCTAGCCAACTGCCACCTGTGGGCAGATCAGCCAAAGAGCCCCCTTCCCGTTTTTCTTCTAGCCCTGAGTGGGGAACCTGCAGCCTTGAGGTCCTGTGTGGCCCTCTAGATCCTCAAATGTGGCCAAATCCAGAGATTTGTTCTGTGAAGCTTGGATTCAGTCAGAGGGCTGCTCTTGAGGACCTGGAGAGCTACATGTGACCTTGAGGCCACAGGTTCCCCACCACTGTCCTAGATCCTGTTAGTCCTACTTCAAGCTAAGCCTTTATACAAAGGAGTCATAACCCTTTTGGCCATGTAGCATGGTGTTTATAACTATAGAGGTTGCAGCTCCTAACTTCTTAGCAAACCACATCTCCTGAAGACCCAGAAAAGACAATTCTCACCACTAAAGTCAGATATGGTTTACCAGAGGCTAAAAAAATGACTCTTTCCCCATCTCTCATCCATCTCTGTTCCATCTGTTTAACGTGTCTTGTACACTTAATGGCATTCCAAATTGTCTTATAGTTTTCGTGTTTATCCCTCTACTAAACTGTAAAGTTCTTGAGATCAAAAACTTTGTTTTTCCATCTTTGTATCACCATCACCCAGCGTACCTGCGTTAAACAGGTACTTAGATTTTTTTTTAACTGAATAGAAAAATCTTTCTTCTCCCCTCTTTGCTCTACTATCCTCCCAACTCCCTCACCATCAAGAAGCCTTCCTCCATAGAACAGGATTTTTGTCCTTTCTGCATGCAATTTTAACATTTTACAGCCAGCTTCACAGTGTCTAATAGTTCTTCAATCCGAGTTAGTTTTAGAGATTGTCCTTTAAAGGGCTCAGCTTTTCCCTTTTGAACAATAAAAACAGAACATGGCAGAAAAAATTTTTAGACATTTCTGGAATGGTATAGTTTCCTCATATGCAGAAAACACTTTCTTTGTCTTTTTTGCTATTTAATAGGCAGATGCTTTCATTAGCCCTTTTAAATGAATTCTGTTATTTGCAGCTGCAAAGTTCGATCAGTTTGTTAGCCATGACTTGTTTTCTTTACACAGATGTGTGACTAAGACCCAGGAGCATTGTTTTTACCATACATGTTTTTTAGCACTGTCATAACTTGCTGTGATCTTATAAATAAATAACATTTATATGAAATTTTACTATAAAAAGCATAAATATTTTTAAGATAAATGTAAGATTTTGCATAGTTTCTACATAAAGTCATGCAGTATAAAAATTTTAGTGGAGTAGTTGTAGACAAGGTTCAGAAACAAATATATTGTCTTTTTTTTCTTCTAGGAGTTCATTAATCATTAGGAACTTTGGAAAACAATTGTCCATTTTCCAGACTTTTCACATCTTTTATGTTCCATGAACTATTCTACATGGTGTGGAACTCTTGAGTCTGACTTTGTGTCCCTTTAAGGCAGTGCTCCTTATATACTATTCTTTCTGCATATTATTTGGTCCAGGCTGTTAGGAAATCAATGCAAATCTGTTAAGACATGTTATTCTGGAATGTTGCAAACTACAGGTTACCTGCCAGTAACTTCTGGAAATTCCTTTAATAAACCAATCAAAGATTATTGGTTTCCCTTGTTCAGTGCTTTCAGTAACTATCCTTTTTCGATCCTAAGCTTTCCCTCTTTGGTGCTCTTTCAGTTACTCCACTTGTAGCAGAGAGAGTGCTGTGATGGTATTCAGTATTGTTCTTTAACACATTTTAAATTTTAGGTAGTGAATACTTGAAACCAAGATCCTGAATCTGGGAATTAGGCTGGTACCCAGATTTGTTTTTGAGGTTTAATTTTTATTTCCTTCTGGTCATTAATGCCAGCAAATAGGGATATTGATTCCTATAGCCAGCATGTTTTGTTGTTTTGGTTGTTGTTCAGTTGTTTAAGTCATACCTGACTTCATGACTCCCCCTCCCCTCGGGGTTTTCTTGGCAAAGATGCTGGAGTGGTTTGCCATTTCCTTCTCCTGCTTATTTTACAGATGAGGAAAATGAAGCAAACAGTGGTAAGTGACTTGCTCAGGGTCATACAGCTAGTAAGTATCTGAGGCCCAATTTGAACTCAGGTTTGCCGGATTCCAGGGTTGGTGCTCTATCCACTGCTTTACCTAGATGCCTTCTTCTTGCTTTGGTATATACAGACCATACACTTTTTTGTGTGTAATAATTAATGCTTTTGTGACATAAATAAGCACACTGATTCACATGGTATTTAATTGATTTATAGGTTTACCTATTTGCTAAAGTGTTTCTCTGAAAGAATGATTCCTCCTTATTAGTTAATTTTTATTTAAACTTTATTGGTTAATAAATTAGGGATAATCTTGAAATTATGGTTTAAAAGTGATTTTTTTGGAGCCAATTTCTGCATGATAGGAAGCTCTTGATTGGCAGCATTCTTATATGCTGCTTTTTCCATACATTATTGGGTCCAGGCTATGCTAAAAACAATGAAAACCTACTGGCCAATGCCTTCCCCTTTCAGATTACATTGCTCTGTTGTGTAGGTGTGTATACACATACGTGTGTGTGCATGCACTCTGCGTGTATCCACAGTGCCTGGTACATGGTAAATGCTTAATAAATTACTTGTTGACAGCATTCACACATCTGATTCTCTTCTTCCCAGATCCTGGAATCCCTGTGGATAGTGATGAGTCGCAATGTGAGCCTGCTTTTTACCACAGTTACAACATTAGTGACTATTCTTTTCTACAGTGGGACAGCCCTTCTCAATTTTGTGCTATCTTTGGTATGTATGTTCCTGATGCCTCCTTTTCAGACTACACTGCTCTTCTTATGAATCTTCTTTTTCCTTCCAGACACATCTGTGTATTTTTTAGAATATGCTTTCTTTTCATTTTCTCTCCTTCATCTCGCTAAAATCTAAAAAGGAAGAAGCCATCAAGTTTTATTTCAGTTTTAGTATGAAATATTAAAGTGACTATTTAACCAAAGGTTTGCCATTCAGAATTTCTTTTGAAATCTATTATCTGCTTGAATTTTTCAGGAAATTATCCAACTATTAAATATTTGAATTTTTCATAAATGCTCTAGAACTAATTAGTAAAACTTATCATTATTATATAACCCTCATTTACATATTTCTATATAGCTTAAAAAGAAATTTCTGCATTATGGCTTTGTTGGATTGTACAGATATTAGTATCATCAATTTACAAATGGGGAAAAAGACTCAGAAAGTCTGTGTGATCTGCCCATCATCATAGAGCTAGAAAGTGTCAGAACTTTCTTTGACTATGATACAGGACTTTGGACTCTTAAGTTCAAGTGTGGTTCTCACTATACCTCTCAAACAGTGACTTAATTTAGTAGATACTCATTGAGTACTTGCTGAGTACAGAGGTAACTTTGCTTAGTATTATGAGGAATACAGAGCCCTTTCCCTCAAAAGCTATATAGTCTGTTAAGAATAAAATTAATAGACAAATAGTACAAAGCAGATCATAATGAGTGCTATTGAAGATCTACAAAATAATATCATTTACAACTTCAAAGAGAGAAAAAATCTCTTCCAGTTCAGGGAAGGCTTCATGAAGAAAGGTCATTTTGGAGCTGGGCCTTCAGGAATGTTTAGGATTGTGATATGATGAAGGAACAATATCACTGAAGACTGAATGGCACAGAATTTCTTCAGAGAATAGTGTGTGGTTTGGCTGAAAGGAGTGGTTGGAAATAAAACTAGAGCCAATATTGTAGAGAACGTTGGATGTCAGGTTGAAGAATATTAGAGGATCATAGCTTTAGAGCCAGGAGGGATCATAGAGACCACATGGTCAAAACCTCTCATTTTGCAGATGAGAACTCGAGCCGGTCCAGGTAGGTGGATTAAACTTGCCCAGAATCAACAGGAGAGAGATAGCAGCACATTGTTTGGATATTGGAGTTTTGAGGCAAGAGAATAGCACACCTGGATTAATCTGGCCATGGTACATAGGATGTGTTGTGGAGGAGAGGGAGCCTAGAGGCCAGCTGGCAGGGAGTACTGTAGGGCAGACGCAGGGTTAGCCAGCACTTTCGCCATTCTGCAGATGGAAGAACTCATGCTTAGAGAGGCTAAGGGACTTGCCTAAAGTCTATATCTAGTAAATATCAGAGTTCAGTCTTGACCCTCTGTGTTCTGACTCTAGGACTAGTTTTCTTTCCACTAGTGTCACGGGAACCCATGGAAGAAAGAATTTAAAGAAAAGTGTGTAGTTAATAATAGCAGTAAAGCAAAACAAAGTCCTTGAATGTACAAACTAAGGAAAGGAAAATGACTGGCACCTGGCTGCTCCTTCCTGTGCTGTGTAGGTGGGGCAGTACTGCAGGGATGAGTGGACTGTTGCTGGTGACAATTGCTAGCCAATTTAGGCAAGAGATCGAGCTATACTTGCTGCTAGTCTAAACCACAGAATGATGCAGTGGTCTAGTTAATGTCCCTAGGAATCAGAGAAAAGGAGAGTATTTGAAAAGATCACAGTGGGTAAAGGGGCCTGCTTAGTTGAGAATACTCAGAAATGTCCTATTTGAAGGGTGTCAGAGCCACAATAAAAAAAAAGGTCCATAGTTGGGGTTGTTTATAAGCCTCAGTCTGAAAACTGATCAGTCAGGGCTTCAGGCCTGGCCTACCCATGAAATTGCCTCAAAGTTTCCTCTGCCTTCCTTTCTCTCTCTCTCTCTCTCTCTCTCTCTCTCTCTCTCTCTCTCTCTCTCCTTCTCCCTCTCCCTCTCCCTCTCTCGCTCTCTTTTTGTTTTTTGTTTTATTGAGTGGTGAGGGGATAGCAGTACCCCAGTATGACCATGATATAAAGACAAAAGGATCAACTTAAAATATTTTACAATTTTGGCTATCCTGTTTGATCTGAAGCCTGTCATCATCTAGTATTGTCTTCACATGTATTATTTAAGGGATTGTGTATGTGCTCTTGGTTCTGCTTTCTTCATTCTGCATCATTTTATGTAGATCTTCCCAGTGTGTCTCTAAGTTCCTCATACTTGGTGTTTTTTAAGGCACAATAATAATCCTCTGTCACAGTCATGGTTCATATACCACCATTTCAGCCATTCCCCTATCAGTAGACATACCACTTTGTGTCCAGATTTTGTCACTACAAGAAGTACTACTATGATTATTTTGGGGTATGTGAGAACTTTTCTTTTTTCGTTGACCTCCTTGGGGAGTGTTCCTAGTAGTGGAATCACTCGATCAAAGGATAGAAAGAGTTCAGTAATTTTCCGATTCTAAATGGCTCGTTAGAATAATTAGACCAATTCATCAACAGTATGTTATTGTTCCTCTCTTCCTACGGCACCTCCAAAACTGACAGTTTCCATCTTTGTCCATTTGATGGGTGTGTGATATGATGTCCATAATTGTCTTAATTTCATAGAGTCACATTTGAGATTTGGAAAGGACCTTATACTTTTTTTCTTTAATAGCTCTGAAAGAAAGGATGAAGGAGTTCGTTAGAATGGTTCAAAAATCTTTTGAGGCATATAATTTTAAATTCTTATGCCATCATAGAATTTCCTGACTCCCTTAAAATAATGTGTTTATATTCACATTATTATTTTCATAGTGTCTTCATAAACTCTGATTTGCTTTGCAGGTGATTTTCTTGACCACACTGTTTTATTTATTAAGTTCCAGTGATGAATATTATAAGCCAGTGAAGTGGGTGATTAGTCTGACCCCACTGTCTCAGCCGGGCCCTTCATCTAACATAGTTGGTCAGTCTGTGGAAGAAGCCATAAGGTAGGAAGGCAGCATCTGCTTTTCTCATCACATTCAAAAACTATTTAATCATTTGGAACTAATTTTCTTTTATTTGGTCTTCTTGTTAATATTCTTGTATTGAGGTCCCCAACAGATAGTTATGTACTGTGTTTATGAAATCATTCATGTAATAGAGCACAATGAAAAATGCAAACTTTAATGGAAAAAAAAAGTTTGGCACAATTCATTTTTCTCCTAGATCTGGTATTAATTAGTCAAGGGATTAGCTGCTTATGCCGTTAATACTGAAAAAAATGGGGAGCATTGTATATATTAGAAGAACATTATATTTTTCTAACATTTGTCTAATGAGAAAATAAAAATATATTTCCAGGAAGCAAATAGTACCCTAATAGGGAGAAGCCCATTGTTTAACTGTGCATAATGTAAGAATTCATTTCAACAAGGAAGAAATACCTACCAAGGGCAAGAATATACCCTAACCTCTTGAGGTGCAAAGGTAAAAGTGGAAAGCAGTCCTTACCTTCATGAAACTTAGGTTAGGGGTTGGGAACAGGTCATCTTATATGTTCTTTGGACTTAAGCTCTCATAGACAAATGAGAATCTCCCTATCTTTAAAGAGTTACCAAAAAGAAAGTACCATAACATTCTGTAGTAACATTCTTTAATAATAAATGGAACCTCAGAGTTGTAAAGGATTTCAAGATTCCCTAATACAATATCTCCAATGAGTGATCATCCTTCCTTCTAGAAGATCTCTGAAAAAGAGACTCATTATTTCCTATGGCAGCCCATCATGCTAAGGAAAAATTTCTTTATATTAAACTCAAATCTTCCTCTCTGCTGCTTCCACCCTTTTTTCCTCTGTGCTTTCTGAAGCCAAGTAAAGTAATTTTAGCTACTCTTCCAATCTGTTCTTCCAGTCTTCATCTGTTTGAAAACTGTCATTAAAACTTTTCTTAAGTCTTTTCTTCCTTGTGATTTTCTTCCCCTGAAGACTTTTCTTCTCCATGATAAAAATCTGCAGCACCTTTACCCAGGCACTTGCACGGCACAGTCTCTTTTGCCATCCTGGTTCTCCTCTTTTGGATGCTCGCCATTGTGTAATATTATTCCTAAAATGGGCTGCCTATGACTGAGGAACACTACTTCATCTGTGGTCTGATCAGGGCAGCGAAGAATGAGGATATCACCACCCTCATTATGGACATGTTGCCCTTCTTAATACAATATCTGATAGCATTAGTTTTTTTGGCTGCCATGTTATATGTCTGATTCATACTGAGCTTGAAGTTCACTAAAATTCTTGGATATTTTTAACATAATTTGTTTGATCCCAACTATTTAAAGAAATTTACATTTATCTCTCTTCAGTTTCATCAGATTCAACTCTTTGTTCCCTGCTCTTAATATTTTGTATATTCATCCAGTTTATTAATTATACCTCATTTCATATGCTCTGCATATTTGATAAACATCACTAATGTATATCTAAACCACTGATTTTGAAAAAAGGTTGATTAGTGCAAAGGCAAGGATACTTTTTTACAAACGTTCTTTCAAACTGACATTCACCCATTCATCTCTTTTGTTTTTAATGATCCTTCAGTCAGCTCTGAACTTTTTTTTAAAGTCTCACTTTTCACCTCTCCATCTTGTCTACAGGGAAAACACAAGATTGTCAGGTAGGAAATAAGTGTGATATAAAAAAACAAAAGATGAATAAAAAGTTAGTTTTAAAATAGTCCATTCTAAAATTTTGCCATTAATGGAAGACAAGCTCTCTGGCAAATAGTTTATAAAATAGATCCTCATTTTTTAAAAATCAGGACATTTTGTTATTACTCTCTTCCTGTCAGAAATGTCTTCTTAACATCTTAACTCCTTTTTTATAGTCTCTTTTTTTTGTATTTAGGAAGGAAGAGATAACTGACATCTTCTGTATCATGTATATTATTGAGTCACCTCTCAGAGTTTTCTTCAACTTAAATAACTTCAATTGTTTTAACTCCTTAGTTCTGTTTTTTCAGTTCTTTGGTTATATTTTTTTCCTTTCCTTAAGCCCTTTCCAAATATGCCACCTCTTTCCTAATTTATGAGAACCAGAACTGGACATTGGTATTTGCAGTAAGATTTTTACAAGAATTGACTATAGTAGGCATCATTGCCTTGTTAAACTGTCAAGTTTGCCTTTTTTAAAGTACAGTGAAAAAATGATCAGCTTAGTTCTGTTACAGCTCATAGGTTGTTTTCAGTTATTCCCAGACAATCAATTATCTAGCATGTTTTTAATGTTTACTTTTTACCATTTATTCCACTTAAGGTCATTTAAATTGATATTTTATTATGCAAGGGAGAAGCTGCCTCTTAGTATGATGTTATCTGAGAATGTAATGGTCATGACTTCTCTATCTGTGTCAACAATAAATAATTTATTGAGCGCTTTTGTACAACATTTCTGTCTTCAAGGAGCAGAAAAGGAGATGGCACATTGGTAGAAAAGAGAAAAAACAGTAAAGATGGACAATACTAAATATCAAATGAGTAATATAGTTAATAAATGCTATTGGAGTTCAGAGAGGAGAAACGACTATGAACTTTTAGTGTAATTAAGGCTCTGCTTCCTGCAGAGACTAGGACTTGTGTCAAGCCTTGGAGAAAAGGTAGGGCTTAGCTAAGCAAAGGGACAGGAGATGCTTTCAGACTGGAAGAGCACCATAGACAAAGGGTTGGAGGTGTGGAATGGGTGGCGTGTCTGGGGGATGGTAAGTGGACCCAGTTTGCCTAGGTAGTAGTTTCACGTAGGAGTTTCATGTAGGGAAGTAGGCCACGCTAAAGAGACAGAGGATGTACATGTTGTGAAAGATTAAAATATCAGGCCAAGTGGAGTAGATTGTTCTCTACTGGCTAGGAGGGAAGGAGATGGGGAGCCAGGACTTGAGCTTGTATCTAATTAATAATTAAACTACAATTCACTTGAGCACTTTTGAAGAGACCTGGTTTTTCCTCTCAAAGAATTCTCACTTTAGTATGAGAGATAAGATTACACAATGGTTATAGTACAAGACAATATAAAGGTTCATCAATAAAGATATAAGTACAGTGCTGTGAGATGCCATCTCGGGGTAAATAGAGGTCAAGAAAGTCTTCATGAGTAGGAGTTAGGGAGAGTTGGAGGGTGAAAGCTATTCTTGGAACATTTTGTAAAAGAGGAAAATTATTAAATTAGCTCAAAGTGTTGTGATCTCCCCCTGACTCTGCCCTCTTATTAATTACAACATCCCACAAGAGATGAGGGAGAAGGATTGGTTAGAAAGAAGTGTTACAAGAGTGATACCTAAAATACAGGGGGAAAAAAAGACATCTCATTTCTTTACCAGGCTCTGTGGCAACCCTTAGGACAACCTTACAAGCTCATGACACCTAATTCCCAGGCTGTGAGTAGAATGAAAAAGTCAGTATTATCAAATCTGTTCAGAAATTGCACATCTCCAGTATCTTTCTGTAATAAGAGTTTATAAGTGACACAATGAGCCATTAGGTGGTGGAGACTGTATCATAAAAATCTTCTGTATGGCACATTACACATTGTAGCCACTCTAGAATATTTAATAAACAACTAAAGTATATACAGTTACCTTGGACCTCCACTAGGATAGCTTTACTGTAGGTTCTGAATTAGTAATTTGACCATGATTTTCCTTCACAATTTATTGAGGAAGACAAGTTGGGATAAATACTTCTTCCTTGACTACCTAATGTCGGGTCTCAAAGTTGGCAGAGCCAAGCTTCCCTAGAGTTTTTCTCAACTTTTTGGTTTATATCATTAACTGATCCTTGGCAAATTATTCTTTGGTGTTGTTATTCTGCTCAGGTAAATCTTTTATATGTTGTCACTATTTCTATTAATCCTTACAGGAAGTGAAGTTGAAACAAGCCTCTGTAGCCCATATGTTTAAATTTGACACCCTCACCCCCATAACCAGTGGAAGCCAGAAAACTACCCAACTTAGAGAGGAGCAGCTGACCTTAGGATGATACTTTGCTTTCCTCTGAGTTGATTTTGCACATCTCCATAGCAAAAAACTTGATGAGCTTCACAGATAATTTTAATGAAATGTGTCCTCTATTCATTAAACTATTATTACATTCCAGAGTTAGGGAAAGTACATTTTAGTGAATGAGATTCTACATCATTAATAATGTCAGTTGCCTCTGTGCTGTCTTTTCTCTGTTGCTTAAGTTGCCATGGGAAAAGAAAAAGAAAATTATCACCAGATGACCCCCCTCCTTATTAAGGATCTGCTTTTCCATGATTAGCTTGTTGTCCCTAAGAAAGCAGCCTTTGTTATGAGGACTGTACTCAGAGATTTTCCAGCTTAAGAAGACCAACCTCAGCTTGTACTCCACTGAAATACATTCTGAGAACTCCTTACCACATCCTTACCACAGTGAAGTATTGGTAAACAGCTTTTTAGAGTCACTCAGTTCCAGATGACACTGTCAATGTAGGGAAATGCTCAGTATCAGTTTTTAGATCAAGAAAGTTGAATTTACCTTCTGGTATTCCAAACGGAAGGAATATGAGGTCCTTTGCTCAATTATGGATGAATAGACATCGTCAGAAGAAGTCAATAATGTTGGTATTGATATCTTTGATATAATCCATACCAAAACAAGGAAGGACAGCTAAAGGGAAGTAGATCTATAGGTAGTTAGTCCTTAGAGAGGCAAAGAAAAAAATAGTGAACTGGATTTTGTTCAGTGCTTAGAAGCTACAAGAAATTTTGCTTCATTAGACATTTGATCATCACATATGGCACTACTAATAATAGGTAGTGATTGGTTGTGTGAATGGAGAGAAGGGGGGAGATGTTCCCAGATGCCATGGAAGTAGTGCCGAAATAGGACAGAAGAAAAGAGATAACTTCGGTAAGGAGGATGGACCATCTCTGTCTTCTGTTGTGGTTATTTCTCCTTTGTTGTTTAAGATGACCTTGGCATCAAGAAGATGCTGCCATGAATTACAAGTGAATTGGATTTAAGTGAGAGAGGGCTGTATCACCATCCTCACTTTCTCCTCCAGAGCCATCTGAGTCCGGTGGCCAAATACAGATCCAGACAACTGGAGATGACCCTGCATGTAGTGGGAGACCTTGACCTTTTTAAGCTAAGGTCTTCCCCAGGACTCAGTAGTGCCTATTCAGGGATTAAGGATAGATAAGAAAGGAAACAAAGAATGGTATCTTTTACCTAGTTTAAAAAAGAAATCAAACTGGGAGGGGAAGAATCAAGGATTCTGACCAAAAACAGAAACAATTGCTATTTAATTTACTCAGAGTGAGTGAATCAGGCCAAAACCATGACCTCTCAGTAGAGCTTGGGCTGGGACCTATTGTTGGCCAGTCAGTGAGAGCCAGAGAGAATTGGGTTTCAGGAATGTTCCTTAAAAAAGAAATCTAGCTATAAATCCCAAGATATATAAGGGTATGATTCCCTATGTAGACAAAGGGAGAGGAGAAGAAAGGAAAGGAAAGGAAAAAAGAAAGGAGGGAGGAGCTGTGTTGCCCAATTGGAACTGGTCAGTTGGGTCCCCAGTGGGGCAGCCGGTACTTCTCACAGGTTGTTGTTTGTCCTTCATTCTTGAAGACAACAATGGCATAAGAAATGTGATGTCATGACTTGCAAGTGAATTGGATTTAAATGAGGGAAGACTTTGCAAAGTCACCAACCTCATTTCCTCATCTGGGTCCAGTGGCAAGGTGTAGTTGGAGTGGAGATTTGTAGCAGCTGTTTGGGGGAATGTAACAGTCGGTTAATTATAAAGCATTGTCATATATCAGCGAGGATCCCGTTGAGATTTGGTCATATAAATTGGTAGTAGATCCATTTGGCACCATTATATGACTTCTTCTAGCACTATTTAGCAGCATAAAAAGTAAGATAAAAGAAAATGGGTAGAGGAAGTAACTGAAAGTTCTGGGTTAACAAGTTGTAAATACTATTAGGAGAAAAGAAACAAAACATTCAGTCAATCAAGTATATATCAGGAGCCTGCTATGTACTAGGTATTTTTTCAGATGCTCGCTATGCAAGTAACAAAAAACCCTGTCTCTATACACATTGAGTGAACATTCTAATGGAAGGAACAAGTTAGAAATGCTCCATTAAATAACATCCTCCTTACTGGGCAAGGATTACGTTATCTGGTATATAATAGGTGTTTAATAAATGCTTCTGGATTGACTGCATATAAATAGAAGCAGCATAAATATAACATTAATAAATAAATATACATATACAAAAAGTTGAATAAAAGCTACTTTGGGAGGAAGGAGTGCTAGCAGTTCAAGGGAACAGGAAAACCTTCATGCAAAAGATGGTGTCTGAGCAACATCTTAAAGGAAACAAATGACTTGTTGAGGCAGAGGGAAGGAAGGATTGCATTCCAGACGTTGAGGACACCCAGTACAAAGATAAAGAGGCCAGAAATGAAGTGTTGTAAGTGAGGACAGGCCAGCTTAACTGAGTTGCAGGCTGAAGTTCTGCAAGTGATATCCAGTGAGGTTAGAAAGGTAGATGGGCTAAGTAGATCGTTTAGTTCTTTACAAACTAATCAGAGGAGTTTATATTTTATACAGAGATCCTTTGTAATAGAGCTGGGGTGGAGCTCCAGCCCACTCTGGGAGTCTCTGACTGAGCTGCCTCTGCCTCTGGCCGAGCTGCTTCAGCCTCTGC
>CM053769.1:48940408-49024029 GCA_028658325.1 Potorous gilbertii | reverse complement strand
CAATTTGAAGTCAACACTCGGGGAGGGACAGGATCAAAAGAGAGAACAGCAACAATGGAGGGAAATATAGTTAGTCTTACACAACACGACTATTATGGAAGTCATTTGCAAAACTACACAGATATGGCCTATATTGAATTGCCTGCCTTCCCAAAGGGAATGGGTGGGGAGGGAGGGATGGGGAGAAGTTAGAACTCAAAGTTTTAGGAACAATTGTTGAGTATTGTTCTTGCTACATATAAGGAAATAAGAAATACAGGCAATGGTGAATAGAAAGTTATCTGGCCCTACAGGACAAAAGAGAAGATGTGGACAAGTGAAGGGAGGGATGATAGAAGAGAAGGCAGATTGGTGATAGGGGAAACTAGAATGCTCAGTGTACTGGGGTGGAGGGAGGGGACAAATGGGGAGAAAATTTTGGCACCCAAAATTTTGTGAAAATGAATGTAAAAAATTAAATAAATTTATATTAAAAAAAAAGAAAGAAAAAAAACAAGTAACCTAGAAAACAGATCAAGGAGAGTTAATTTAAGAACTACAGAACTACCTGAAAATCATGATCAAAGAAAAAGCCTAGACATATTTCAAGAAATTATCAAGAAAAACTGTCCTTATAGCTCAGATGCAGAGAGCAAATTTGAAATGGAAAGAATCCATCAATCAGGTGCTAAAAGAGATCCCAAAATGTAAACTCCCAGGGAAATTATTGCCAAATTCCAGAGCTCCTCAGTCAAAGAGAAAATATTTCAAGCAGTCAGAAAGAAACAATTCAAATATTGTGAAGCTACAGTCAATATCATACAAGATTTAGCTGCTTCCTATCAAAGGAAGCAAGAGTTTAGAATATGATATTCCAGAAGGCAAAGGAGCTAGGAGTACAACCAAGAAATCACCTATCCAACAAAACTGAGCAAATAATCCTTGAGGGGAAAAAAATAGCTATTTTGAAATAGAAGACTTTAAAACATTCCTAAGGAAAAGACCAGTTCTGAATAAAAAATCAAATATTCAAACATAAGACTGAAGAGAAGCAGAAAAAGTATGAAAGAATAGTCATAAGAGACTCATAAAGTTATATTGTTTACATTCCTTTATTGGGGGATGATAAATGTAATTCCTAGGAACTTTATTATTACTGGGGCAATTAATAATACTTATGCAAAGGCATAAGTATGAGTCAATTTTATGAGAATGCTCTCCAAAAAATTGAAGGGGTGAGAAAGAGGCATGTACTGGGAGGAGAGGGCAGGAAGAGGTAGAATGGGGAAAAGTTTCTCACTAAAAGAGATGTGCAAGGAAGAACTGTTACAGAGAAAGAGAAAATAGGGAAAGGGGGTGGGCAATGTTCAAACCATACTCTCATAGGAACTGGTTCAAAGAAAGAAGGCTATTATTTACACACTCAGTTGTACTTAGAAATATAACTTACCCAATAGAGAAATAGGAGGGGAAGGGGTTAAGAGAAAGGATGGGATGATAAAAGACAGGGCAAATTAAGGGAGGCAGTGCTTATAAGCAAAATAGAATTTTGAGGATGGAAAAGATAGGTAGAAAAAAAGAGAGAGGAAGAGGGATAGAGAGAGACAGAGAGAAAGAGAGAAAAGGTAAATGCTCTTCATCACTACTCCTTAGAGAAAAGCAAATTAAAACAACTGTGGGGTACCACCTCATAACTACCATAAATGACAAGAACTGGAGGGGACGACAGAAAAAAGAGGTACATTGACAAACTGCTAGTTGAGCAGTGAAACGTGAAACCATTCTGGAGAACAACCTGGAACTATGTTTAAAAGAATATAAAACTGCATACACTTTGACCCAGAAATAACATTACTATGTTTGTATAAGAAACAGATCGAAAAGAAAGGAAAAAGACTTATATGTACAAAAATATTTGTGGCAGCTCTTTTTGTGGTGGCAAAGAATTAGAAATAAAGGGGGTGTCAATCAATTGGGGGATGGTTGAACAAGTTGTGGCATATGATTGTGATGGAATATTACTGTGTTATAAGAAATGAGGAGGATGGATTCATAAAACAATGGCAAGACCTATATACATTGATGCAAAGTGAAGTTAAAAGAACTGGGACATCATCGTGCACAGTAATAGCTATGTTGTAATGATGACCAACTGTGAAAGACTTGGCTGCTCTGATTAATACAGTGATCAAAGACAATTTCAAAGAATTCATGATGAAAAAATGCTATCTACCTCCAGAGAAAGAACTGATGAATTCTGAGTGTAAACTGAAGTACAATTTTCTTACTTTCTTTATTTTTCTTGCTTTTTTGGGGAAATGTGGCTAATATGGAAATACATTTTGCATGATTTCACATATATATAATCAATATCTTATTGCTTGTCTTCTCAGTGAGTACAGCAGGGAGATGGAAAATTTGAAACTCAATTTAAAAACAAAAGAATGCTAAAAAGCATAAATTTTTAGCAAATTTTAAAGCAAGAGGTCTTTAAAAAATGATCCAAAAGTTCTGGGCAGAAAGTCAACATTTATACAGACACACAACCTCTAGCGCAGGACTCTGTGGTACCAAATAATATGATTAGGGCAAAAGAAAGACAAAAAATCCTGGTGTTTTGAGGTTTTGATTAAAATTTAACTACCTATCTTTAGCTTTAGTTCTGCTGTATCTACCTTCCAAGTTTCACTCAGCTTACCCTGGCCATCCAAAACAGTTAACCTATCTGATCTCTTAGTGTTTCTAAATATCATCCCACTTACAAATAGTATCTCAAGTCTGACGAAAATCTGCAAACTGACTTATTTCTAGTTCTTTCTACTAACACTTCACTAATGTCTCAATCCACATCTCTATCTAACTCTTCTTGGGAATACTGACATTGACTGTTTGGCTGGGAAATCCACCCACCCCATTCATTCTTACTCAGTGACCTCATTTCAAGAGAAATATATACATAGAAGATGTGCTACTTATAACAACAGGAATATGTTCAAGAATTCATATACAAGGAGGAAAAGACTTGTTCTCACACCCTTTCTTAAATTATTCTTTTCTATCAAGTGCCTGATACTACAAATATGAACACTCTCATTTTCTACTAAACATTCACACATTTATTAGATTTATTTTTACAATGGGATAGAAGCGTCTGTGTTACCTTTTCTGTTATTTTGGGTTTGGTGTCATTCACTAGATAACCACATCCAGAGGCCAGAGGAAGGGCTTCTAGGTGAATTATACATGGTCAGTTATCTCCTTACACACACTACAGTCAGTCTGCCATTAAAATTACTTTCCTGCACATTGCCTCTGATTCCCAATTCCCAATGCTGATAACTTTGATTAGAAATTATATGGTGGTGCCCCAGGTTACTTCACAGAAAGCAAGGAACCTTACAATTCAAGTTCATTCAGCCTTCCAGACAACTCCAGGTCCCCATGAACATCTTAGAAATACAAATTTACTTAATAATTTAGTATTGGATGTGTGAAAAGGTATAAGAATTTGGAAAGAATCTAGGATGTTCTTAAAAGTTAGTGGAGTTAAAAAGTGGATTCTTTGATGCACATATATTTGGTCATCATTGGTGTCTTGCTTTCTAGAAGTAGGGAGAAGGCAAAAATATCTGGTTTATCAAGGGTTTTCTGCACTGATAAGTTATTTCAGAATTTCTCTGCAAGAAGAACTTTAATCACTTGACCTTCAGACTATGTTAAGAGTGGATATATTTTGAGGTTTTTTATATTTGTTGTTGTTCAGCTGTGACCAACTCTTCATGACCTTATTTGGGATTTTCTTGGCAAAGATACTGGAATGGTTTGCCATTTTCCTCTCTACCTCATTTTACAGATGAAGAAATAGGGGCAAACAAAAGGGAATTGCCCAGGGTCACACAAGCTACAAAGTATCTGAGGCTAAATTTGAACCCAGATCTTCCTGACTTTAGGCCCTGTGCTTCTAGCCACTGCACCATCTGGCTGCCCAAACTCTTAAGTATTACTAATTTCTTTAATGAATGTTCACAATTCATAAATTTCATTCTGAGTCTAACCTGTGACATATGCGATTAAAAAAAATTCCAGAGATTTAAGCACATTAATGTACTTAGAATTTTGTCAGTCAGCCATGTGAAATCCTCTTATATCATACACTCAACAATCGGGAATAAATCAACAGTTACTTTTAGATTGTGTTAATGCTTGAGTCTCTCTCCTCCTCGCCTCTACCTCTTGGAATTCCTGATTTCCCTCAAATGCATAGATTAGGTACCACTATCCTACACCCAGAGGAAATTACTGTACTCTGTGGACACTTCCTAGTCATTTTTATGTTCTCTCTCTCTCTCTCTCTTTCTTTCTCTCGGCACTCCCAACCCCGGACATCCTTTTCCAGTAGAATGGAAACTCCTTGCAAGAAGAGGCTGTTAAGTTTTATCTTTGTATCCCCTAAATGCCTGAAATAATACTCAATGTAATTCTACAATTGGGGGAAGGAAGATAAGAAAAATGATCATCACAAACACATACAAGTGAGAAGGAAAACTTGGACCAAGACCCCTTACCCCCATCCTCACATGTCAAGATCTGAGATCGTCACTGGAGAAGATTATAGATCTAGTGCTAGAAAGGACCTCAGGAGCCATAAAATCCAATCCCCTCATTCTACAGATAAGAAAACTGAGGTCTAAAGAGGTTAAGAAATCTACCCAAAGTCACGTAGAAAGTTTAGCTGTTATTTAACATTTTTATCAGTAATTCAGATAAAGGCACAGATGGCATGTATGCTTATCAAATTTACCCATGCTAAAAGCTGAGAATAGAAATTCCTATGGATGTGGGGAACCCAAAGCCTGTGGGGGAACCTGTAGCCTTGAGGCCACATGTAGTCTTGGTTCTTGGATGCGGCCTTCCAACTCAGTCCAACAAATCCTTTTATTAAGGGGATTTGTTCTCTGCAGTTTGGATTCAGTCAAAAAGCTGCACTCAAAGGCTAGAGCATTGGGACCAACCTAACAGATGAAATTCAACAGAGATTAATTTAAATTCTTGCCCTTGGGTACCCAAACTACACCAACATGAGAAGGGACCGCAGTTTGGACAGCAATTTCTGATGGCTGTCTTCGAATATCTGAAGGACTGTCAGACGGAGGAGAATTGGGGTTCTTTTTGACAGAACCAGGAGCATTTCAACAGGTTCCAAAGAGGCAAATTTAGCTTTAAAGTAAAAGCTTTCCTAAGAATGAGAACGGTCTAAAAGCGGAATACGCCGTCCAAACAGGGAGCCCTTAGACGTGAGTTCTAATTCAACACTGAACGCCAGCAAAGCAGACGCTGTCTGCCTCAGTTTCCCCATCTGCCAACAAGAATAACAAGGTAATCCGACAGGATAATAGGGCTGCTCTGATGAGCTCACCCACGGGACCCCTAGTTTTAGAAACCGGCCTTCCTTTGGAATCTGAGCACGTCTTTGACAAGCGGCCGCCAAGGGGTCCAGAGGGCTGAGGGCCCCGACGCCGTGCACGCGAACAAAGGGCGTCCGCGCAGGTGCGCGCCCGAGGGGAGGGCCCGGGGGCGTGCCCGCGCGCGCACTCACCCACAGCGTGTTGAAGTAGTCCAGCCCCTGGCGGATGAGCGCGCACGCGAAGGCCAGCAGCACCTGCACGCCCAGGTAGCTGCCCAGCTGGTAGAGCGCGTAGAGCAGCGGCGCGCCCGCGCCCAGCAGCAGCAGCAGGCGGCGGCGCCGCAGCACCTGCTCGCCCAGCGCCTCCAGGCCGTAGTTGGCGAAGAAGAGCGGCAGCAGCAGCGCGGCCAGCACGATGGGCGTGTGCGCGCGGTGCAGGCGGCGCAGCCAGCGGCGGCCCAGGCACGTCAGCGAGCTCTTGAAGGGGTGCAGGAAGGTGCCGCACAGCACGGCCCACAGCAGCGGCCGCAGGAAGGCCTCCAGGATGAAGTACACGAGCACGGCGGCGCCGCAGCACAGGCACACGAACAGCACGGCGCCCGTGTTGTAGAAGGCCTGCTTGATGGGCTTGTCGAAGCGCAGCGCCAGCCCCCCCGGGGGGACCCCGCCCCCCACGGAACCCTCCCGCAGCAGCAACGGCTGCGAGTCCCGGGCGCCTCCGCAGCCGCCCCTGGCGGCCGGGGCTGCGCCCGCCCCCGCCGGGCGATCGTGCCCCGGCGGCGCCGGCTGGGGAGGACCGGTGCTGTCCGGGGTCTCCTGGCTCGCCGCGGCTAGGCTGTCAGCCATGGTGGCGCCGCCTCGCTGGCCGGCGGGGGAGCTCTGGAGAGAGGACAGGAAACGGTATTGGCCAGACCGCTGGGGGCGCGGGGCTTCATGGGACTTGTAGTCCTGCGGGCGCTCGGATTCCGGAGTGGGCTGGAGCGAAACTACAGCTCCCTAGAGGCGCCCGGGACCTTGTCACTTTCGCCTGGGGCTCCTGAGCCCCGCTGCCTGCGGTGAAGTAACTCCTTGCGGGCAGCTGCCTTGGCAAAATTCGGGAAGCTGTCGTCTAGGGGTCTACCCTGGGGTCTGAAGTACGGACTCGGGGTGAAGCCCGAGTAGTAAATGACCTTTCCCCTATTTTCTAAAATGAGCGCACGAATAGTCGAGAGTCACGGATTAGGCAACTGTTAAAGAGTAACAAGAATGAAATTACCGATCCTTAAAAGGCAACAATTAAGGGCGTAGGTCGGTCGGCGAGGGCTTAAAGTCAGAGGCTCCAGCTTGGCTAACCTTGGTGACCTTAGGGTAGTGGGTTCACCTTCTGGACTTCAGTGTCCTCGTTTAGGAAATAAGGGGTTTGGAAAACATGACTTAGCAGGTTCCAGCTCTAAAACCCATGAGCTTTTGAGTCTAAACTGTAGCCACAAAACCAACAACCCTGATCTCCAACCTCCCGGCTGCCACTGTGTACGTATAAAATAACAGCTCTCTTAGGCTAAGCCTCGCTTGTCTCAATAAAGGGTCTGCTTTGGTGGAGCTTACGCTTATGAAAAGAGCACAAGTAAACACGCCTCATTCCTAGTCCGGCTTGTTCTGACACATTCCAGCACCAGAGACCCAGTGATAAATCTTTACTTAAAGCAACCATAGACTGCTCTGCCAATTGTTCTCTTTTCTCTCTCTTTTCATAAATATACATGTTATTCAAATATCTTTTTTATTGCGATGGGGATCCAGGAAAGGACTGCTGTGTCTTTACATTTACTTTGCATATAATAATGGCAGGATTTTCCAGGGAAAAATCCTGGACCTCTCTAAACTCTAGGACTGTTTTGTCCCCCTAATTGTGCCTAAAAGAGAAGGAAGCAGGCTCACTAGGTCTTCTTTGGGATAGGAGTGGTGGGCAGTGTTGTAAAGGAGATGTCTGAAGAATTAATCTCTCTTTCAGGCTCAGATCAAATACCCATTCTGATTCTCCCCAGTTACTACCCTCCCTACCTTCCCAAAACTACTTGGCAGTAATTTGTGCATATTTTACATCCACCTTGACTTTTACTTGCAATAAAATGTGAGCTCCTTGAGGGCTGGAAATCCTTTGTTTCTGTCTTTGTTTCATTGTGCCTTGTTCAGAGTAGGTACTGATATCATTTAAGATCATTTGAACCCCAATAAGAGTCAAAGCCTGACCTAATCAACCAGAAGAAGCACTTTGGTCTAATAGACAGCCTTTTGTTCTCTGAGTAAACCCAGCCCTTTCTGTGTCAACAACTACAAGGCTGCATGAAGCTAAGAGCCATGAAGGAGGAAGCTCCTGTACTGTTAATGTATTTTTGCTTAATGGGAAGATCTTTCCCATCCATTAATAGACCCATGTGACCTGCTTGAGTCACGTAAGTCTGTGGTGGAAAGGGCTTGCTGAATAGATGGAGTAGGACTAAGAGGGTTGGTGAGAGAAGTTTAGAGCTGAGGGAGAGAGAGGAAGCAGGCATCAAGCTGTGAATGTTTATTTGTGGGAAGGCCATAAGGGAGAAGGCTTGGGGATGGTGGTGCCCCATGCATTGTTACTGTGTATAGATTTATTTGTTGCTATGATGGATTTGGCTTTATGGTGTTGGGATTCAGCTTTCTGGTGATTGAATAAATGTTTTGGCTCTGTCTTCCATGTGGAGAGTCTGTTATATTTTGCAATTCGGAATTATACCAGCATATTCACAGCCACCATAGGTGCTGTGAATATTGCATTGGGGCTACAGTTCCTAAAACCAAGACACTATCTTGAACAATAGGCCTTTTCTTATCTAATATTTTATGGACATATACTATGTTGTGTCATATTAATGGTAAAGTAAACGCAGACATCCTGGGTTGTAATTTCAATTGACGCTGTCAACTTACAACCTTCTCATGCTATAGCCTTCACATATGGAGATCATAAATTTGAGGGACACAGACATCCTGAGTTGGGATTTCTCTAAACCACATAAGATTTGTCATTCTTTTTATCAGACACTCAGAATAAGTTCTGGCCCCATGTACATGTATTCTGCTAGCTTTAAGGGAATAAACAATATGAATTTATGTATTACCTAGCCTGTTTGCCTCTTTTAACTAAACTTCCAGGTTGACAAATGGTAGCATTTATTTAGCACTTTAAGTTTTTCAAAGCTCTATGTGTGCTATCTCATCTGATCCTCACAACCATCTTGTGAGTAGGTTTATTTATTATTTCATTTTACAAATGAATAAACTGAGGATGAGAGAATGTAAGTGGCTTTCCCAGGGTCACATTGCTAGTAAGTATCAGAGTTGGGATTTGAATTCAGGTCTCCCAAACTCCCAAGGTGAATTATTGTTGAAAATTAGGATAATTTTATTTTTTGTCCTCTTGAACTTTAAACTACTAGGAATCTAATAGGGGGAGAAAAGAAAAGCAGAGACAATTTGGTAAAGGGGGAAAAGTTCTGGCCTTGTACTCAAGATCTAGGTTTGAGTCTCTGCACTGATGTTTTCTAATGCTATAACCCAGATATTTTGGGCCAAGCACTTTATGCATTGTTTTCCATTTTTAATTAAGTGCTATTTGTTTCATGGATCACCTTGTCCAAATAAACCTTCACCTAGTGTCCATCTTGTTGGCAGTGAACCACCTCATACTTAATGAGTCATAACTATTACCACATTTGTAGTTTTATTTGTTGGTAGGATATTTCAAAGCTTGTTCTTCATTGGCATGATAACCCAGGATCACCTCCACATTCATAGTAAGATATTGGAGTAGGACTTTTGTGGAGGAAAGTACTAACCCCAAGATAATCAGTGTCTAGAATATGAAGCTTTTTACTTGTCCAGATGGATTAGAGACTTATAGAAGATTCATACCAACTAATTTCCAACCATGGTACAAGCAAAGCAGAGCAATTTTTTTTATCCTTAGCATAAAAAGAGATTATATCAGTACTCTTAATACAGTAGACCATAGGTAAATGGGTGCAGCATCCTGGGCATCTGTGCAATGACATCATCCTCATAGCTACTATTTATATAGCACTTTATTGGTTTTCAAAGTGCTTTACAAATATCTTGTTTTATTTTCTCAACCACCCTGAGAGGTAGACACTATTCTTATTCCCATTTGACGGCTGAGAAAATGGAGGCAGACAGAGCTCAAATGGTATGCCCAGGGCCACACAGTTGGTTAGTATCTTATTTGAATTCAGGTCTTCTGGACTTCAGGTCCAGTCCTCTATCTGTTGTACTACCTAGTTACTTCATCAATGTCTTCATGAATCATGTGATCAACCAGTGGTGGAAGATGAATCAAAGACTACTGTAAGAGAGCTGATCATGAGATTTGTCTTCAATATAACCATATCAACTTGAAAAAATTAAAATTAGTTAATAAAATTTAATTAGAATTAAATGGCAAGTAAAAGGGGGCATTTTCATATATACTAGAATAGAAAAAGAGGATTGCCCAAATGAAGTGATATTGAAGTAAACCATTTAGTACAATGCCTGGCACATAGTAGGTACTTAATAAATGCTTGTTCCCTTTCCCTCCCCTCTACTTGGACCTGTGAATCATGTCCCACTTGCTTTTATACACACATAAACACACACACATACATATATATAAATTTAAAAAAAAACTTTTAAGCTATCCTGTTTGTTGTGTTTATAAACTGGTTTCCTGATTCTGTTCATTTAACTCTATATTAGTGCATACAAGTCTTCCAACACACTTATTGTTTACTCATTATAACCCAACCCCAGAGCATACTCTCAACTTTATTTTTTCTATGCCAGTGATTAGTCATTTGGGATATTTCTAATCCAGTTCAACTCAGGTACCTACAGACTTGACAATGTAGGTACCATTGTGAAAATTACCTCCCCTCCCAGCACATTCATCAAGAAAAGAAATAGTGATAGAACTGCATGATCAGAAAAAAGTTGAGATACCTCTCTAAAGGTCTCTAAAAGTACGATAAAAGTTCAGACATCCTCTTCACCAACACAAATCTAAATATCTCTGCAACTAAGGAAGTAGATCTGGAGAACTGCTATGGTCACGCTATTAATTATCTGCTTCTCTCTTGAGCTCTAAACTTAGCTAGGTTTCTTTTCAAACCAGAGACATGCAATCTTTCATTCTTATTTGTACCAATAATCTTACCAAAACTTATACTCAGCTGATGCAGTTTTCGAGAACCCATTGTCACCTCCATACCCCTATGAGACATTGGAGTAGGACTTTAATGGAGATATCATGGGAAATATGAGAGCCCTTTCAATGGGGCAGATCCAGAATGTGAAAAAGGAAAGGACATTTATTTAATTTCAGCAAACATTGGCTAAGTACTTCCTGTGTGCAAGAAACCGTTGTAGATGTTAAATATACAAGAAAATATGATTTCATTTACTCTCAAGAAGTTTCTAGTCTAAAGGGTTTGAAAAAATGTTGACCCAGGAATTGTTTTGCTTAACTATACATGTTTATAATGGTTTTTATTTTTTTTTCTTTCCTTAATTGGGTAGGCATGGTGGGAGAGAAAGAAGGCAGAATAGGAAATAAAATTTAATTTTTAAAAATTAGAAAAAGGAAGATGAAAGAAAAATATATAGACAAACAGTTATGACGCAGAGAAAGGGGAGGTCCAGGCAAAGTGCTATGGGAAATTTGAGGAAGAAGAGATTACTTTCATTTGAGGGAGAGGAAGGAACAGGAATAGTTTCATGAAGAAGATAGCTTCTGAAAAGTTTTACTGAGAAGATAACTTCTAAATTGGGCCTTAGAGAAAGCAAAAGTCTAAGAACATAGTGGTTTTAGAGCTTTGGAAAACACATTAGTGCACACCTAGTCTAAGCCACTAATTGGACGGATGAACAAATTGTGGTCCGTAGAAGGGAAGTAACTCAGATCTGAGATTCAAACCCACTTCCTCTGACTCTAGTTCCTGTGTTTATTCTATTACAATATAGACTTCAACAGAGGGGTTTGTTCTGGGTAAGGGAGGCAGTGGGAGCAAAGATGTGGAGATGGGAGAGGTCAGAGCAAGAATGGGAAATGGAATCCATAAGTTAGTATGACTAGAGTAGAGAACAACTCTACATAAAGTAGAGAGAGTATGAACTAAGACTGGAAACATAAATTGTAGCCAGAAGAGTTTATATCAATTAAATAAAAAACATTTTAAGGGTCTACTGAAGGAGGCGCAAGATTTAGGTAAGACATTACAATTACGGAGATTACAACATAGTAAGAAAGAAATGGAGTGGCATAATGGATACGTAGTGGACTTTGCTACAGGAGTCCTATGTTCAAATCCTGCTCAGATCCTATCCCTCTCTTCTCCTTTCCCACGTCCCTGAGACAGTTAGGATTTAGATATAGTGTACTTGTGCAATCATGTAAAACATTTCTATATTAGTCATTTTGTACAAGAATATTCAAATAAAAAAAGGAGGAAAGAAAGAAGGTGAATGATAGCATGCTTCAGTCTTATTCAGACAATATTAGTACTTCCTCTGGAGGCTGATAATATACTTCATCATTCATCCTTTGGGATTGTTTTGGATCACTTTATTGCTGAGAATAGCTAAGTCATTCATAGTTCTTCATCATACAATATTGCAGTTATTGTGTACAAACGTTCTAGTTCTTTTCACTTCACTTTGCATCAGTTCATGTAAGTCTTTCCAGGTTAGGAGTTCTTAATCTGAGGTCTGCAAACTCGTTTTTTAAAAAAAATATTCTGATAACAATTTCATTAGGTTTCCTTTTAAATTAATGTATTTTCTTTTATGGATTTAAAAATTTTTTCCGAGAAGGGGTCCAGAGGCTTCACCAGACTGCCAAAAGAATCCAAGACAGAAAAAAACTTGAGAAGTCTTGCTCAAGAAGGAGCTCGTGTTTCCTGTGGGGTGATTGTTTGGGTTCTAAAATTTGAGGGATTGAGGGGATTAGGACCGCAAGTGGTTAATTGTGGGAATTGAGTGAACTACGCTGACTTCGTCTTGTGACTAGCTCAGTTCCCTTTCTATTCAATTATGGGTTTAGTCCAACTTCTATCTTGTGGGAAAACTTTGTCCAATTGTGGGAATTGTGGGAAAGCCTTGATGCATTGTTTGAACCTGGTCTTGTGTGGCTGGGAAACTGGACCACTTCTACCTGCCTAAGCTGAGGAAGGGGTTTGATCTCTATTTTTTTAGGCAACTGACAAGCATTGCATAATAAATTAATATGGTTGGAAATCAAACCTTTGTTTCCTTGATCATTTCATATTTCACGTGCCACAGTTTTCTTCTCCTAAAAGAACATCTTAACTATGAATGAATAAATGAATAAAAAAATTATTAAGCACTTGCTATGAGACAAAAAAAAGCCTGCTAGGGGATGGGGATGCAAATAGAAAAATAAGATGGTTCCTGTCCTCAGACTGTTCTTCTAATGGAGGTTGAGATAACACATAAGCCACTAAGTATCTACAAGATGTACACAGTGCAAATGGGAAGTAATCTCAGAGAAAAGGCGTAGGATCATAGATCTAGGATGAGGGGTTACATCAGAGGGCTTCTCATTCAACTCCTCTTCATTTTACAGATGAGGACTAGAGAGATGACGCATCCCCTAAAGTCACACAGCAAATAGCAGCGCTGGAATTATAACTCAGATCCTCTGGCTCCCAATTCAATGCTCTTTCTGTTGCCTCTCTTTATTCCTGATGAAGAGAATTAGAGGGAACACAATTGAGGTCTGTAAATAGCTGAAGAATTGTTTTTGTCAGGTCCCAAGTTGCCTTTCAGTGTACATTAATATCACAGATCAAAACAATCCATTTGCCTTCTGATGTTATCTCAGTGTCTCAGAAGAATTGGTTGGCTGTGGTAAATTAGCTGAATAAAACACTATACTTACAGGAGGAAAAGCACTATTGTAACGGCATCTATTGGCTGTTCTGTTTTTTAAGCAGTTTCTAAATCACCCAGTAACGATTTAAAATCATCGAGTGGTGTTAGATGGTAACAATGCCCCCTTTTGAAGGCGATCAATGTTACTTTATGGTTTTTAAAGCTAGGTGCAACTATTCCAGGAATGAAACATGTCCTGGCGTTATTTAATTAGTGTCATGTTGCATTAAATCCTTATGTAAAAGAAACTGTAGCTCTGCTCATTTACTGGAGCAGTGCATTGTTGATTAAATTATTAGAACCAAATTATATTGCTTTCATAAGCAGTTGATCTCATTTTTTCACTTGTGGGTATAATTTCTGTAAATATGCTCATTTTATTCTGTGTACTTTTCTAGTAACATGTTTGTGTTTTTGTTAAATCTTACTTTAAATTCTTCAATTAAATAGTCTCAAACATACAGTAGGATTGACAAGCCACAGACACAAATTAACTGTACTGCAGAATATAGGCTTGGAAGAGGTAGAGATGATGAGGTAGTCAAGTCCAAAGAAGGAAAACTCCTTTCTGGGACAGAAGGATCAGGGAAGGCTTCATTGAAAGAGGTGATGTTTGATTTGGATTGGTAGAATTTCAACAGAAGGGGCAGAGGAGGGGGAAGATTATTCCAATTGTAGTGAATTACACAAGCAAAGGTGAAAAAGCTTGGAACATATGCAGACAATAAGTTTGTCTAGAACATAAGGAATGTTGTGAGACAAGGTTTAGGCAGTAGTTAGAACCAGATTATGATGGACCTTGAAAATCAGGTGTAAGTTTTGAATTCACTAAATAGGAAATGAGAATGATTTTAGCACTCTGAGTAAGAATGCCATAATTAGTATTGTGCAGTAGGAGGATTTAGGCTAAAGTAGGACAGAATTTCAAGAATGAAGATATGGTCAATAGTATCAAAAATTGAAGAAAAATAATGGAGAATGAGGATTAAAAAATTAGAATGGAGATATGGGAGAGGAACAAAATCAGCAAATATTCGTTATATATCTACTGTATGTCAGGCTAAGTGCTGCAGATACAAAGAAAAGCAAAGAAAAAAGGAATCCTTTCCCTCAAAGAACTTGAAGTCTAATGGGAGAGATAACATGCAATCCACTATGTCCAAACAATATATATCTTTATACACACACACATATGATAAATTGGAGATTATCAAATGGGGGAATACACTAGTGTTAAAGAAGATTGAGAAAGACTTTTTATAGAAGATAGAATTTTAGCTGGAAGCTGAAAGAGACCAAGAAAGCCAGGAGTTGGAGATGAGGAGGAAGAGAATTCTGGGTTTGGAGGCCTATGTCAGTGCATTACAGAGTTGGTGGAAAGAAATAGGTGTAGAAAGACCAGAAAAATAGGAACGGGCCAGGTTATGAATGGCTTTAAAAAGAGAGAATTTTGTATTTGAACCTGGAGGTAATAGAAAGCGGCTGGAATTTATTGAATAGATGAGTAATATGGTCAGACCTGCACTTTAAGAAGGTTAATTTGACAATTAAGTGGAGGATGGATAGGGGTGGGCAGAAACTTAAGACAGAAAGATCAAACAAAAGGCTGTGAAATAATCCAGACATGAGAACCTGGATCAGGGTGGTAGCAGTATCAGGAGAAACCAGTATCAGAATCAGTAATCAGGAGAAACCAGGATATTTACAATAGATGTTATGAAGGCAGGATTGACAGGGCTTGGCAACAGATTGGACATGGGAGGAGTGAAAGTGAGGAGAGGATAACATCTAGGTCGTGAACCTGAGTGAATGAGAGACTTGTGATACCCTCAAGAGTAACAGAGAAGTTAGGAAGAGAGGGAGATTTTGGGGAAGAGATAACCAATTCAGTTTGGGGTGTATCTAGTTTAAGATATCTGGGGGACATCTAGTTTGAGATGTTTAATGGGTAGTTGAGAATGTGAGACTGGAAGTCAGTAGAGAGATTAGAGTTGGATAAATAGATCTGAGAATCATCTACATAAAGATCATAGTTGAATCCATGAGAATTGATGAGGTCATTAAGTGAAATGGTATAGAAGGAGAAGAGAAGAGGGACAAGGAAAGAGATCTGGGTGATACCTACTGTTATCAATCATAACCTGGATAATGATACAGAAAAGGAGATTTGTGAAGGAGCAGTCAGACAAGTAGGAGGTGGAGCACCTAGAAAAAAGAGAGTATCTAGAAAAGTGTGATCAACAGTGTCAAAGCCACGGAGCTGTCAAGAAAAATGAGGGTTGAGGAAAACTATTAGATATAGCAATTAAGAGATCAGTGATAGCTTTAGAGAGAAACTCATTTTAGCTGAATGATGAGTTTGGAAACAAGACCAAAGACAGTTAAAAAGAAAGTGGGAAGAAAGGAAATGAAGGCACTGATGGTTTATAGTCTTCTCAAGGAGCTTAGCCATGAAAGGGATGGAAGAAATAGCTAGTGGAAATTGATGGATCAAGTATGGGTTTCTGAGAAAGGGAAAGACAAGAGCATATTTGTAGGTAGTAAGGAAGCAGTCAGTAAATAGTGTGAAATTAAAGATTAACGAGAGAGTGAGAATGATGAATAGAAAAATCTGTTGGAGAAGATTGTATGCAAAGGGATAATTTGTGCCCATAGAAGAATTTGTGTTGATGAAGAGAAGGGCTACATCTTCATGTGAGATTGCAGTGAAGAGAGAGGTAGTGATAAAGGAATCTGAGTAATGTGAGATGAGGAGGAAGAAGGTATATGAGGGAGTCTGGGAGTGAATGGCCTCAATTTTTCAGTGGAATATTAGGCTCTTGGTTAAAGCATGGGGACAGGAGGAGACATGGGAATTTTGAGAAGGAATGAAAAGGTTTAGAAAATGCATTCTGGTGAATGAGATAGTGAATTGATTAGGGAGATATAATTGCCTTGCCACAGTGAGAAACCAGTTGAAATTATGTGGCACATTTTGCAATTTTCTTCAGCATTGTTCAGTAGCCCATGAGTAGAAGCAAGGCAGAGGATGATGGGAGCAATCCAAGGCCTAGACTTTACAGGGCAAAATCAGCAGTAAAATAATAGGGCAAAGGGCTTGAGAGAAGAGGACAGTATAAAGTTGAACTACTTCACCAAGAAGTCAAGATGGGGAAGTGAGGAGAGTACATACAGCACAGGGTTGGTGACCTGAGAAAGAACAGAGACATACAGAGATTGGAGGTCTTAGTGAGGCTAAAGAACAAGGTTAGGAGTTAAAAGGCAGAGGGAGGTAGAATAACAGCAGATTATGATCCGACAGAAAAATTTTTTTAGTATTCAAGGACATAGAACTGTAACACTTTGTAGGCATGGCAAAGTTAAGAGTATATCCATCACTGTATGTAGTTGAGGTGGATTGGAGGAGTACATCATGGGAAATAAGTTGAGGAACCGAGAAGTTAGGATGTTTGAGTGATCATCCACATATATGTTGAAGTCCCCTAGTATGAAGGCAGGAATTGGGGAAGAGAGAAGAGCAGTAAGCAAGTCACTAACCTCTTTGAGGAAGGAAGGAGAGTGTCCTGGAGGTCAATAGATAATAGTCACTAGGATCTTGATTGAATAATTGATATGAATTGAATGAACCTCAAAGGAGAAAGGGTTGTAACAGGAGATCAGGGAGTATTCCAATTCCTTTTCCATAACTAGTGATTGGGTGGGGGAGAAGGGGACATATAAATGAAAGTACTGGAAGAGATGGCCAAGGAAACTGTGTTATCAAAAGGAAATGAAGTCTGATGCCATCAGAGAGGAGTTCAGGGACCCCCTCAAGGACCAGAGTACTGGACAGGGTCATCTGGAATGAATTCATGAACTCAAACATTCTTTAAGTCAAGGTGGCAAACATTTATTGTTACGCTTTTCAGCAGGCAAAAGTTCTTAAGGAGCCTGTGACCTTAGAAGAGTATAGGTAAAGTTTATATAGGATAAACTAAAGTAAAATATGTGCCAAATATGCTAACTATGTGATGTGTGGTGGGATTAGGGAGTGGTTAAGGAGTGGTCAATTCTTAAAGGAACATGCACTTTTTGTATCAACTTTGCTGACATCTTACCTAGAGTTCACCAGGAAAAGCCCAAGGAGAGGGGTGGGGTTACATGGAGGTGTGGTTTTAGGCTTGCAACATCATTAACTCAAGTAGAGGTTAGGGCTGAATGAGGAATGCCCAGTCTGCCACCCATCAATGTCTAGTTTGACAAGATAGATATAGGGAGTATACACATATCTAAAACCCAAGGTATACATAATGAGGAGTCCAGAATGTATATAACAAGATAGAGAGGTGAAATAGATGATCTAGTGGAATTCTTACAGGCATAGCTTGTTGGTTGTTGTCCTTCATTCTTGAAGAGAACTAAAATGACATCACTATGGCAGAGCCAAGTTTCAGTGTGTCCGACTGTGGCTAATCAGACCAATATGAGCTAAGAATACTCTACCACAAGTCAGGCACAAATAGTCCTTATGAACCCTTGGGGTGAATACTCCAAATTTGCACATCCTGCTTATCCTTTGAGCTGTCTCAATTCTACTTTGCTCATAGAGAGCAGCACCTTCTCTGATGTGGGCACACCATGCTGAGTGATCTTGTGCCAGTGTCTCCCATGTCACACAATTCCAAAGTTTTTAAGAGAGACCTTGAGAGTGTCCCTGTATTGCTTCTTCTGACCACCATGTGAATGCTTGTCCTGTGTGAGTTCACCATAAAATAGTCTTATTGGCAAGCGTACATTTTGCATTCAAACAACATGGCCAGTCCATCAGAGCTGCACTCTTTAAAGCAGAGTTTGAATGCTTGTTACTATATCAGGGAGAAAGAGAGAAGTATTTGGCTGGGGTCCACTCATGAGTAATTGCTAGGCGTAGTATCCTTGGAATGGGGAGAAGTTGCAAAGAATAGTGTTTTGAAGCTAGGGAAAAATGTGATTTTGAAATTGGGGTCTGTAGCGCCAATGCAATAGTGTCTTTGGTGGCCATGAATATCCAGGTGCAATTCTGAATCATGAAATACAATATACTTGCCACATGGAAGACAGAACCAAATCATTTATTCAGACAGCAAAAAGTCAAATCCCAACATCAGAAAGCCAAATCCATCATAGTAACAAAAATCTATACATAATAACAATGCAGAGGACAGTACCATTCCCAAGCCTATGCTAGGGCCTTCCCACAAACAAAGACTCCCAAGCCTAGCTGTCTGCCTCTTCTCTCTCCCTCAGTTCTGACTGGTCTGACCAATTTCCTCTCATTCTACCCTAGCTCTGCCATATGACTTAGACTCATGTGACTCAGGCTTCCATGTGACCCAAGCAGGTCACACGGGTCTATTAATGAATAGGAAAGATCTTCTCATTTAAATTACCATTACATGCAGCCTCAAGTTCTTTTATATTCATTACATAGGTTGGAGGGCAACTGGTATGAACAGAACTCTACAACAATATAACAGGGATCACACAAGATAAGCCCATATAATAATATCTTAAGGTGGGGCTTGAGCTTGGGGTAAGGGGCAAAGATCTCTTCTTCTATAGCTACTTCCTGCTGAGATTGAGCATAGAACTGTATGATTAGGCTCATGACTCAGGCTTCCAGGTGACCCAGGCAGGTCACATGGGTCTATTAATGAACGGGAAAGATCTTCTCATTTAAATTACCATTACAGGGTCCAAGCACAGTCACCCAAGCACTGTACAAGAAGACTGAAGGAGCAATGTAGGAAAACGTTTAATATGAAACCACAGAAGAAAGATAGAACAATAGCTAGAGATGGGTAACAGTTAAGGCAAGGATTTTTACACTTTAAATATTTTGGGTTTTTTTTTCAATTACATGTAAAAACAATTTTTAACATTCATTTTGAAAAATTTTGAGTTCCAAATTCTCTTCCTCCCTACCTCCCTCTCCTACCTTATTGAGAAGGCAAGAAATTTGATATAGGTTATACATGTGTAGTCATGCAAAACATATTTCCATAATGGTTATGTTGCAAAAGAAAATACTGACAAAAAATAACCAAGAAAATAAAGTAAAAATGTGTGCTTCAGTCTGCATTCAGACTCCATCAGTTCCTTCTATGAAGGTGGATGGCACTTTTCAGCACAGGTCCATTGGAATTACCTTGAATCGTTCATAGTTGATCATTATACAATATTGCTCTTGCTGTGTACAGTGTTCTCCTGGTTCTGCTCCCTTCACTTTTCATCAATTCATGTAAGTATTTCCAGTTTTTTTTTTCTGGAAGCTTCCTGCTCGTCTTTTCTAATAGCACAATAGTATTCCATCCAGCCCTCCCTCACTCAAAACAAAGTCAAGTACAAGTCATGTCATCATTTCTCTTATGTCATGGTCTTCCTTGAGAACAAAAGATGAACACAAGTATTCCATCACAAACCACAACTTGTTCAGCCATTCTCCAATTGATGTGCATCTCCTCAACTTCCAGTTCTTTGACACCACAAAAAAATCTCCTATAAATATTTTTATACATATAGATCCTTTTCCTTTACCCCAAAATTTCCTTGAGATATAGGCCTAGTATTGGTATTGCTGGGTCAAAGGATATGCACAATTTTATAGCCCTCTGAGCATATTTCCAAAAAGGCAAAGATCTTTAAAAGGTAGGGAGGCCTGAACATGTTTGCCAATTACTAGGAAGGAAAGATTCAAGAGAAAGGGATCTGAGAGAGAAGAAGAGAGAGAAGGAGAGAGAGAGAGAGAGAGAGAGAGAGAGAGAGAGAGAGAGAGAGAGAATATGATTAATGAAGCAAAGTCATAGAAGGAAAAGGAGGGAATTTGATTAAGGGTACAAATAAATCACTTAGCCCTTGCAAAGATAAAACCAACCTCTAATAATCAAAGGAATAGAGTAGAGGATTTTAGGGCAAGAAAAAGTTTTGAGATGAAAGAATTCCTGCAGGATGACCTTAATCTTTTCGGTAAAGTAGAAGGTGAAATTTTATATTGAAGGTCTATTTAGGGATATGAAGAAATGAGAAGATTAGAATTGTTGCTGTGGAGTGTGTGAGAAGCCAATGAGAACTGAAGGGAAGGTTGCTAGATAGTACTGAGATTCACTTTAGTAAGGGCCGTTTTGACTTAGAAAGCAAGAATATCATTGATCCAATCAACATAGTTTCCCACCTCAAGAATGGGAGTTAGCTGTGTGGTCAGAAGGATTTGGCATTTTCAGGGCAAAAACAGAGTAAGGACAGAAGAACTACAGACTGAAGGGTAAAGAAGACTGCACTGTTGAAATGTTTGACTGTTGCCTAAAGGAAGAGATAAAGGAGGACTGGAAATTTTGATTAGTGAAGGGAATTTCAGTTTGAGATCTGAAATAGGCACAGTTTTATTTGATGGCAGCCACTCACATGATGATGTGGGTGATATAGAATGGAAATGAAGGCTACAACAAACTGGTAGGGTATTAGAAGATATGCAGATATGCAGAAAGATAGATGTAGAGATAGAAGGATATAGAGCATTAATTGAGTACTAACTATATACCAACAATGGTGCTAAGTGCCAGGTACGCAAATTTGAGCAATCAAGACAGTTTCCAAGCACAAAGAACAAACACTCTAATGGGGGAAACTGAAAAGCACAGTAATATAGTGTGGAGATGGGACAGAAGTGATCTGGAGACTTGACTCCAGGAAAAATAGGGCAAGATCTCAACCATCAGATCCCAGGGATATGGAGGTACAGTCTAAAGTTGTGAGGGAAGATGAAGATGATGGCTGGAATGTAGGTATCATGGTGAGGAAATTATTGGAAAAGATTATCAGTGTGTATACTGAAGCCACCAAGGACAATAGCAGGGGTTGGATTGGAGAGCAAGGTTGTAAAACTAATAGTGAAGTCATTAAAGAAGGTGGGCAAAGTGTCCTGGTAGGTGGTATGACAAAGACTGTGGCAGGGTCATTTGATCAGAGGATTTAGAGCTGGAAGGGACCCTAGAGATTATCTATTCCAACTTCACTCATTTTATAACTGAAGAAACTATGACCTGGATGGAGAGAAGTGGTAAGTCCAACATCACAAAGGAGTAAGTAAATAGAAGAACTCCAACTTGACTCCATGTGCTCTGAATCCAAAACAGTAGTCTTTTCATTGTACAACATTAACGATATAATTGGATCATATGAACTACAAAGGAAGTGAGTGAGATTATTGAGTTATGGAGTCTACATAGCACAAGTCTGTAAGTAGCAGTGGCGGGCGGGGGGGAATGTTATACCAATTCTTCTTTCCTGTCCTGTGAATCAACAGATATTAGAAAAGGAGCAGATGGCACCGGAGAGGGTGATAACTCAATAGTAGTGTGTTGGAGCCAGCTCTTACAACATTTCAAGTGTTCATTGTTAAATTTTCTTTGTGAGCATTTACACCTTGAAAATCAACAAAAACTACAAATCGGGACTTGGCTTGTTGTTTTATTAATTGTGTAGACGAGAAAATGGTAATAATGCAAATTAAATTTAAAAATGCATTATGTGTACATTTTATTTTCAGAGAGCCAGTTGTTAAACATTTATCAGCTCACCCTTAGTAATAAGGCACGTGATGTTTTCAAGAGAAAACCGAATTTTCATTAGACCTCAAAAGTGGAAAAACTACAAGAGGAAGAGATTGAGGAATGAACTATAGAACTCCTTTATTTTTCCCATGTGTATTTGTGTTATTGAATTTATATTATGCCAAGTACAAGACTTGTAATGGATTCTTCCAAAGTTTCACACCTTATTAGCTTTAGCACACCATTTCTGTCTTTTGAAATTTTTTAAGATCCTGACTCAGGATGCATTTGCTATCTCTCAGCACTGTGTCATCTGCAGATTTGAAAAATGAAATACATGCTTTTATCCAAGTGATTAAAAAAAATACCAACCATATTACAGGCAAAGACTGCCAAAGCATGGGATTTCCAACCTTTCTTTCCTAAGAATTAAATTCTTTTATTTTTCGATAGTCAAATTTTTTGATGGTGGTAAAATAAGTTATTTTATTTTAAGAAATGAATGTTCCATTGAAGTCCTATTCTGATGCTCCATCATGGTATGGAGGTGACCTTGAGTTTTTGAATGCTCTGTTAATGGAGTGTAAACAGTGGCAGGTCCTTCTAAGCTGGAGAGGCTTCAAGTATGGCTTTGGTGATGGCCTCCATGTCAGTAGTTTCAGGCTCAGCCTTGTTAAGTTCTTGGAGGTTTATCACCAAATTGGTGATCGATCTTTTGGCCAAAGCATTTTCTTTTTTTGAGACTCGGTCTCCTTATCTTGCCCAAGCTAGAAGTATGATGACTGCTCATGTTGAAGCTCTGACCTGCTGTTTTCAACTTGGTTTAGTCCACTGTCCTTAGACAGCTTGCTGGTCATTTCCCCACCCCACAAGCTATCCTAGTGATAAACTTAGTGTAAATACCCACTTACTGTTAGCTCAACCGCAGTTCAGAGCCTCTAAGTTCAAGTGCTCCGACAGCCTCAATCTCCCCAAGAGCTGGCTTTAGAGGTGAACACCATCATGCCCAGCCAGCAATTCTTTTTAAGAGTCACTTTTTATTGATATCTTTTGTTTTTACACACTTCCCAACACATCCCTCTCTTCTCATCTACCCAGAAAGGCATACCTTAAAACAAAGAATCTTAAAAATAAAGAAAAATACTCTGCAAAATTAACCAATATATGGAAAAAGTCTGAGATATATAGTATTGCATTCTCATAATGCATACCTCTCCAAAGAAAAGGTGGGGGTGGGAAAGAGATGTGGGAAGTGTCTTTTGGTATCTTTTGGGCCATACACGGGCATTATAATTTCATATCATTCAGTTTCAATTGTCCTGATGTTATTGCGGTTTTAATCACTGTATATATTATGTTCTTGGTACCGGTCATTTCACTTTGCATCAGTTCATTTAAGTCTTCCTGTGATTCTCTGTATTCATCATAGTTTTAATTTTCATCTACCGTAATTTGTTGAGCCATTCACCAGGGGCATCTACTTGGTTTCCAATTATTTCTTGCAACAAAAAGTATACCACAGTAATTCCTAAAGACTTTCTAATAAATCATCATACTAAGAGGAGCTATAATTCTTCACTGTGGTTAAATATGGGTGAAATAATCGTTATTGATATATGCATTGTAAGGAATCAATAGAGCAAAAGGAAGTATTGTCTTTGGGTTGTGATTTGATAGATCAATTATTTTCTTACCGTTAGAAACCTAGTGACCCTGTCAATGTGATGTTCTTCTCCATGAATGAGAACTTGGAGTAAGCTCAATGGATGGAATTCAGATAAATAGTACTAGAGTGGATATGATATTTCAGCTTTAATTTTTATTTACTCCTTTTACAGATACATACTGTGTGTAGGGATTTGGCACCTACATGAAGCATACCACAGAGTGTACCAAACACCAATGACCTACCACCCATCTTCCCTTGGGTAGGGGAAGAGACCTAAGGCCAAGACACCATTGCCAGGTCTCTCTTGCTCCTTTCCTGGACTCAGTTGATCTCACAACTCTATTTTCTCCCTCTGCTTCAGCAACACACTGTCTTTAATGAATTACTCTTCATTCTAATAATAATAACTTATCCTACTAAATCTACTATGTTAGTCCCCTTTCTACTCGTTGGCAAATATTTGTGAGACTTGTAAAGGGTTCTGTAAACCTTAAAAGACTGTATAAATGCAAGCGATAACCATCACCCTCCCCACCCTCAGGTTGTATCATTATAATTTCTTTATAGACTCAAACAGAATTTTCATATTTCTCCCTCCCACAGCCTTGAGCTTCTGATCCCTTTTTTTCCTCTGCCCTATCACGCATATTTAAAACTAGGATAAATTAACAAAAAATCCACACATGAGTTTTGAGAAATGATTCTTTATTTTAAAACACTAAGGGCAATAAGATGGACCGAGAGGATAACGTTTTAGCAGATCACTCAAAACAGCCTGATAGGGAAAACAACACAAGAACTTCAAGGTCTAAGCCACAGATTAAAGTCTAGACTAAAAGCAAAAGCAATCTAATAATGAAAACAGCCTAAAACAACCCAAAGTCACTCGCTGTAGGAAATCTTCAAGATACAAATAGTCATTTTAGGACAGTAAAACTCAGACCATAAGTCTTAAGGACAGTAGTCTTCAGGACAAAATAAGACATAAGAAGGCAATCTTAAAGTGTTAAGAGCAAAATGGCACGATTTAAAACACTAAAAAGCAGTCTTAAAATACTAAAACCAGTTTGGCATAATAAAAAGAATCCTAAAGGTAATCTAGATTTACTAAAAGCATAACAAAAATGATAAAGATAAGTTCTTACAATACTGTAGGTGATAAAATAATAGAAATAGTTCATAATAACAATGGCTTATGTTTCTACAGCTTCACAGTTTACAAAGCGCTTCCCTCACAACAACCCTGTGAGGTAGGTAAAGTATTTTTATTCCCAACTAACACATGAGGAAAACTGAGATTCAGAGAGACTAAATGACCTGCTGAACATCACATAGCTAGTAAGGAGCAGAGGGAGAGTTGTAGCCAGTGTCTGGAGCTCTTTCCAAGATTTTACACTGCTTTTTTCCATTCAGATCCAGGACAATGGTATGGGGTCCACCAATGTGAATAGCCTTCATCAAGAAGTTTATGATACTGTTCCTTGATCTGCAGCTGGGAGGGTCCTTAGTGATCATCTCTAGCCTGCCCCTTCATTTTATGGATCAGGGAGCTGAGGTCTAGAGAGGCTAAACTTCTGGTCCAAAGCCAGACAGATCTTAAATGGAAGAGGAAGGACAGTAGAGCAGAACTTGGGACTTTGAACTTCAAATCCAGGGCTCCTTACATTGTACTGTGCTGCCTCTTAATACTAATAACTTCCATTTCTATAAGAGCATTAAACATTTCCAAAGCATTTCCCCCACAACAACCCTGGGACATAGGTAGTAGAAATCATCCCCATTTTGCAGATGAGGAGATTGAAGCCCCAGGAGATTGAGGGATTTGCCCACGGTCACACTATTAGTGTCTGTTGGAACTAGGACATGACCCCAGATCTCTTGGTTCCAAGTACAGCTGTCATTCCACTACCTCACACTGTAATCCTCTGTTCTTATGAGGCATCTTCTTCAAGAAAGGGAGCTTCTCCTTTAGAAGGGCTCAGTTACTCTCAAGCCCCTTGTCTAGCACCCTACACAGAGAAGGTATTCAATAAATGTTGGTTGATGAAAATGATGATTATTGTTCCCAGGCTGAAAGAACCCCTTAGCTCTCGTGGTCTGGCCAATTATGAGGGCATTGCCTTTTACACCTAAGGAGAATAGGAAATTCAAACAGCTGCAGGCAGGTTCACATTTATTATAGCATACTCTTCTTTCTCAGCTTCCATCTTTATTTATGAGTAAATCTACACTTTGTAATATCATTTGAAGACATCACTTGAACAAATTATTCTTTTATTTTATTAAAGACAAAGACCTACTGTACATCACTATTTACCCCCTAAGGAAAATTTTTAAAAAACCACATCGTCTAATAGTCTACAAGGTAGAATTGGGATAAAGTCCAAATGCTGGGCTTGAGCAAGTTAGTCAGAATCATTCAGGCAAGGTCTGAACTGACTGTCTTGGCATAGGGGTTAAGTTGCTAAATATGCTGAGAATTGTGGTTTTCCCCAGCTCAGGAAAGATAAAGTTACTATGAGATCAGAAGTGGAAGTCTGAGTTTTTCTACTGCAGTGGTACTTAAAAATCTCTCTGAAGAGAGATCCAGAAAGTCAGAGAGTGAATAAGGGAGATAAAGAGAGAATGGTGGAGAATGCAGCAGGAAGAGCAGGAGGATGTTTTCTAGGAGATTGACTTTAAGATCTATAGGAGCTGGAGTCTTTTAATTTCCCTGGCTTTCTAGATGACCTTCACTTAATGTTCAGTTATTGTGAGGATTTAATGTCCTTTCTTCCCAAAGATCCCTTATTCAGAATGGCATCACCTAAGAAATAATGGAATTAGGTCATGAGGGTTTTATTCTAGGGCAGGGATTCTTAACATTGGGTCCATGAACATGGTTTTTATTTTTGAAAGGTTGACAATGATTTCAATGTATTTCCTTTGTATTATGAGATTTTTCATTTTGTACGATTAAAAACATTATTTTGAGAAAAGGTTGATAGGGCCTTACCTACTACCAAAGGGGTTTATGACACAAAAAGTTTAGGGACATCTGGTTTAAAGTATGGGTCCCAATTTCACATGGGCTTCTGTTCTCTGCAATGTTAGAAGTCTTAAAATACGTATTATTAGCAAAAGTAATAAATCTCTGGGCCACTAGTCAGTTCTTTGACTACCAAGCTGGAAATATGGTGTTCCAGCCAGTTGTATTTATTTAGTTAACAGTTCTACCTATTCCCCAGAAATGAGAGTAGGGGATGTCTTTAGCCAGATGTCTTCTGGCTATCACTAATATGAGTTATTAGCACTTACTAGAGAGGTACGATATGGGAACCAACCCCAATATGGATCAATTTTGAATTTCAAAGTCTGCCATAAAATCATGAAACATATTTATATCACTTTTCCTCTGGAAGTAATTTCCTCCCATAATACTGCCTACTCTGAAATCATGTTTTACTAAAACAATAATAGTTCATGTCTCAATCACTTTCTGCAATTTACAAAGCAGTTTCCTTACTGTGGAAAAGGTATTTGAAATTTTAGTTGGGGTATAACTACTTAGAATTTACTATGGTTCTAAGGGTGAAAAATTGGAAGGAATTATGAAGCAGGGTAATTGATAGGGTCAAGCTAGTGATCTATTTAATCATGGCATCTAGTACTATAGATCCCAGGATAATGTTACTAGTAAATGTCAAGATTCTGGGTTCCTATAATTCTGAGGTTTGGTGTAGAACAAAATCCCCAGTAAATCAAATAAGATTCCATTCAAATTCAAAATTCCATTCAAATTCAACAAAATTACTTGTACACAGAATGAGACTGTTATATTTATAACTTAGATTATTTGTTCAAATAAAATTCACTCTTGCAGTTCCTCTCATTAAGCACCTATTTAAATACTCTAACATTTTTTTGCTAAGTACATTTCTGTCAAGACCAAGATATTGAAGAGATGACCATGGAAACATTTTGAGAGGGAGATGAGTAGAGAAAGAAAGCAGTAGAAGTGAACAACTCTACTAATCTCTTCTCTTTTGCAGCAGGGCTTTGACTAACTCACTGCTCATTCTTTTCCTGTTATGTTAATTACATTTTTTCCTGCTGCTAGACACTGTATGGATTGTAAAGAGCTTAGAGTCCTAGCTCTTGCACCTACTGGCAGTGTGACAACAGGCAAGTAACTTAACCTCTCTGAGTTTTATTTTCTTCATTTGTTCAACAAGGATGATGGGATATCTACTATGTACTTCACAGGTGTGTTGTGAGGTAAGTGCTGTACTAAAAATAAAGCACTATCAAAGAATAATTATTGTGAATCTTATGTTTCCTTTCTCTATTTCAGCCTGTGGAGAATGAATGGGAGGATGTGGATAAAAGAGGCATGGGAAGGCAAGGATAAGTTGTGATCCTCAGAGTCACAGGAAATACCCCCAACAATGACATCACAGATCCATTGAAATAATAACTAACATTTATATAATGCTTTAGAGTTTCCAAAGTGCTTTGCATACACTACCTCATTAAATTCCCATAACTAATCTCCTCCTGGTTTTTGTCAGTGTCCATGCAGAATAACATACCACTGAACTGGAAGTCAGACTTCTACCAATCTCAATAGTTGGGAGCACCTCTGTGGCCCCAGAAAAGGGTCTTTGATTCCTTGAAGTAGCTGTTATACAGCTCTTACTATTAAAGTCACATTCTGTATTCCTCATTCATAACTGTATGTACTCTTGTTATTAAATAAACAAAGCGAACAAGCTTGGTCATCTGCTCACAACAGAAGAAAAAGCATCATGTTGCAAAAGAATGGTAGATAGTCCTCCTAGCAACAGGCAAAATTACAGAAGAAGTGACTTCGGATTAGCCAAAATGGAGAGAGGAGACATGAAAGTAGTAAATGGAGGAGTAAATGGAGAATTTATGCTGAAGGAATCTGACTAGTTCCAAGGGAGCTCCTCAAAAGGGAAAAGCCTTAGAGTATACATGTTCACACACACACACACACACACACACACACACACACAAACACACAGTGGTTGCAGGGGCTTCTAGAGAAACAAGAAAGAAGGGGTTACCACATTATGGTGGTAAGAGGGGGAAAAGGAGGCAGCCGTGACAAAGGCAGTGGCTATGTGGCAAGCACTGTGGATTCTTGAGAAATTGTGGGTGCCTCAATACTTTTCAGAGTTCTTGGGAGCATATATTGCATGAGACACAATGTAGACTAGGGACAAACGCTGGAATGCGGGATTAAGCTGATACTAAAGAGAGAAGCAGAATGATACTACTTTTTAATAACATACTTAAGTTAAAGGAGGGGAAAGACTACAACTGAAGAACAACTCAAGAAGAAAGAAGAGAAATTGATCACATGAATTAGAGAAAAAGGGGGCCTTGAGCTGAAAGAGAAGCAAAAGTGACTCAGAGAAAGAAGAGAAGGATGTGGGAAGCAGAAGGAAGTTGGTAAAATATGCTAAGTATAAGGAGTCACTGACACTTGTACTGGAAGGAATAGAAAACAAAAGTGTCTAGTTCCACTCCAAAACCTCCAGTGAGGATACTTTGAGTAATATGAATGGGTCAGCTGCTCAATGTCAGAGGCATGGTGGGAGGTGAAAGGAATTCACTTAAGATAACCCAACCAGTAGTGAGGGCTGAAGGCCTTTCCCCAAGGAGAGTTTGGATGGGGGGAGGGGAGAGAAATTAAGAAAAAGATATTGACAGCTGTCTGAGTATTAGCCAAATGTGGTATGTGGTGACTATTAAAAATGATAAAAATGTGTTGATTAGCTCCCAGACATGTTGCCCTGGAGCAGTTTCACAAAAAGTTAATACTCTTTCCAGGGGAAGAAAAAGCCACAGAGGCTGATAGAAAATGATAGCAGCAAGTCAGCAGAGTAGCAGCTGCAGATGATAGGTCTAGCAGATGATAGCAGGAGAGAAGCAGCTGTCAGGAGCAGCTCAAAGAGTGGCAGCTGTGGATGACAGCTTCAGCAGGTGGTAGTAGCAGCTTGGCGGAGCAGGTAACGACTCCAGTAGATGGCAGTAGCCCCTTAATAGAGGAGCAGCAGTGGATGATACTACAGTAAGCACGTGGCTATAGCACTTTGGCAGAGAATGAGCAACAGATGGTAGCAGCAGCTAAATAGAAGGAGTTGATAGTTTAAGAAGATGGCAGCAGCATTTTGGCAGAGAAGTGGCAGTAGATTGCACCACCAGCAGCTAAGTAGAGAAGCAATAATAGATGGCAGCAACAACTAAAGAGAGAAACAGCAGTAGATAATAGCTCCAGAAGATGGCAGCAGCATCTTAGTGGAGAGGTAAGGGTGGATGGCAATAGTAGCTTAATGACGAAGTAAAAGCAGATGAGAGTGACAGCTAAGCAGAGAAGCACCAGCAGAGGGCATGTAGCAGAGAAGCAGAAAAGCAATAGTAGAAGGCAGCTGCAGCTAAGCACAGAAGCAGCAGCAGATGATGGCAGAAGCTAAGCAGTGAAGCAATAGTAGATGACAGTGGCAGCTAAGCAGAGAAGCAGCAGCAGATGGTGTTAGCAGCTAAGCAAAGAAGCAGCAGCAGATGGCAGAAAGAAGCTAAGCAGAGAAGCAGCGGCAGATGACAGCAGCAGCTAAGCAGAGAAGCAGCGGCAGATGACAGAAGCAGCTAAGCAAAGAGGCAGCAGCAGATGACCGCAGCAGCTAAGCAGAGAAGCAGAAGCAGATGGCAGAAAGCAGCTAAGCAAAGAGGCAGCAGCAGATGACCGCAGCAGCTAATCAGATGGCAGAAAGCAGCTAAGCAGAGAAGCAGAAGCAGATGGTGTTAGCAGCAGCTAAGCAGAGAAGCAGCAGCAGATGGCAGCAGCAGCTAAGCAGAGAAGCAGAAGCAGATGACAGCAGCAGCTAAGCAGAGAAGCAGAAGCAGATGACAGCAGCAGCTAAGCAGAGAAGCAGAAGCAGATGATGTCGGCAGGAGCTAAGCAGAGAAGCAGAAGCAGGTGGCTAAGCAGAGAAGCAGAAGCAGATGGTGGCAGCAGCTAAGCTGAGAAGCAGTAGCAGATGGCAGAAGCAGCTAAGCAGAGCAGTAGCAGAAGATAGCTGCAGAAGATGGCACCAGTAGCTTAGCAGAGAAGCAATACTAGAGAGTGACAGAAGCTAAGCTGAGAACCAGTAGCAGATGATAGCTGCAAAAAATGGTAACAGTAGCTTAGCAAATGGTAGCACAACTCAGAAGGGAGTCAGCAGCTACAGTAGCAGATGAGTAGTAGCTCCAAAGTGTGGCTACAGATTGGCAGAGAAGCAGCAAAATGTCAGCTTTGTAAGGAAAAAGGAAAAGCAGCTGCAGAGCCGGAGTGGAAGAATTATGAGTCACAGTCAATTGCTGGAGCATGAAGAGGTGTTTTATGCATAACACAGCTCTTATAGAATGAGTTGTCCGGGGAATATTCCTTCTCCCACTGGCATCAGTTTGTGGGAGAATATATCCCTTTATATACGGATGGCAAAGAATAATTCCGTGACTTGATTTTCACTCTTGCATTGTCCTTTGTAGTTAAGAGATATGAAAGCTGTATCTGGGGTTAAAATTTTTTTCTTCTTTGTTTTTTTCTTTAACTCTCTCACTGCAATGTTGTTTTCTCGATTGCAACAGAATTTTAGTCCAGCTAAGCAGAGAAGCAGCAGAAAAAGGTAGCTGCAAAAGATGGTGGCAGCAGTTTCGCAAAGAAGCAATTTGTAGATGGACGCTCACTCTGAGATTTTTGGTTTTTGTTTTTTCCAGTTCGAGCATAATTTTAGTTCAACATTTCATGATGTATTTTTGGAAGACTATTTTCCAGATGTTAATTTTTCCATATATTTGAAAATTTTTAGTGTTTTAAAAGATTATTGTCATATTTTTTGTTTTGTTTTACTTTCAATAATTATAGCTGGATTTTTACCAGTTTGAGGTCCCAAGACATCTCAATGACACCTGCCACTTTCCAATAGCTGAGGGAGAAAATAGTCACGGATATGGATTACCTAAAAGTCTTGGTGTACATAGATGACTTTATCGATTTGAAGAAGAACACGGAGAAAGATAGATGCAAGTATAGGAATGGCAAAAGGAAACTGTCAAATGACTAATGCTAGTTTTGCACAGCTTCTCTCAAGTATACAAGTCAAAGAGTATCTCCATAAGGTATGAGCACTGATCCAGAGGAGAGAGAAGAACTCACGAATTGGGCACACCACAGAACCTTTGAGATCTGAGGACATTTCTAGGATTTAGCATTTATTATTGCTAATTATTTATTGTTATTAAAATGGTGAAGAACTATTTTGCTACTGCTAAGCTCTGGAATGTTGCCACTCATGCATGCACAATCAAAGAAAACCAAAAGCAGAAGGGCAAGAAAAGCCACATTGGTTTAAAACCTATGAAGCTATTTGGAGATCTATGAAAGGGCACATATGAAAAACTATCAAAAGTTTGGATCAACTTGTTTCATGAATATCTAAATGTTGCCTATGAAGTTCCAAGCAAACGTTTTGTCTTACACACAGATGCCAGCCTGAAGTATTTGGATGCAGTGATTTTTACCAAGAAAGTCTCAGTCACCAGGAACCAACTACATTTACAAGCTGAAGACTTAATGACAGTGAGACTCACTATGCTATAGGTAAATGGGAACTCATGACTTTAAAGTGGGTTGTCACTGAAAAGTTCAAAGACTGTGTGTAGAACTAAATTCCAACTGTGGACTAATAAGAATCCACTGACATATTTTCACAAGTACTAAGTAAACGCTTTTTGTTGCAGATGGGTAGTAGCACTAGCCAACTAAGAACTCAGCATTTACTAACAGCTAAGGGAGACTAATGTGGACATAGATGCTCTTTCCTAAGGGTCACATAACATCAAAGCTACAGTGATACCTAAGGAGAGAGTTTAGGACTATATGTGATTTCCAGACAGCTGGGACATTGTCAAGTTATGGTCAGTGGCTTATATGAACTTGTTTCATTGAACTTTCTTTGCCTCAATTGTCTTTAGAAGACTGCCAGTGAAAGCGGATAGCAGATGTTATACAAGAAGAGTTATAAGTCAAGAAGTATGCAAGTGAGGTTAAAGGACTTTAAGTTCCTATAAGTTCCTAGTTCACTAGAAGTTCTCTTACTGTTGAAACAATAGAAAACGTTAGACTTGTGTAGTGGAATTCTATATTGGACTACTAGTAATCCTGCACATGGTACCAAAAAGCAAATGGTGCCATTCAGTGCTTATCACTCTATGTCTATCACCATTTGGACATATATATCAAGAAAGAAGTCTAGAAGAATAAACAGATTTTACTGGCCTGAATGGTAGCAGGTATTACTAAGAAGTGTGAGATGAGTTCATTATGTACAAAGAAAAGCTACCAACTTGTACCTCATATTTGAAAAACATAAGCACAATCAAACCTTGGGAATTTGTCTTTACTGCCTATCTCTGGAAGAAGAGAGCAAGAACATAAATTATATTTTAGTGGTGACTGATCATTTCACCAGGTATGCATAGGCAATATGCAATTGCAATCAGAAATCAGAAGCTTCCATGGTTGCTAAATTGTTGTAGGAGAGTTATTTCTCAGGATATAAATTCCTTGCTATGATTCATCATGACCAAGGTAGAGACTTTGAGAGCAAGCTGCTCAAAAAAATGCTAGCATTCACAAATATCAAGAAGTCAAAATATACCTTACCATCTTCCAAAGAGACTCATAGCCCAAATGTTTTCAACTGTACACTGTTAAACCTGTTAGGACACGGAAACCAGAACAAAAAATGAAGTCAGGTCAACAAAAGGTATTTGTAGTACATGCATACAACTCCAGGAAGCTATACTCTTTAAAACATACTTGCTAATGTTTGGGCAGGAGTCCTGACTGTTTATTTATTTGTGCACTGCAGTCTCCAAAAAGAGAGGAAATCCAAACACTCATAAGAAGTATAGTTATCAGCTGAGAGGAAGAAGAAAGTCTATGAATTAAGCTTGACTTCAACTTGGAAGAGCTGACAAAAACAAATCAAAGTGTGATGGCCAAGTTTGTTATAAAGAGTCTTGCTGAGAAACCTTGGTGTTCAAGGGACACACAAGTTGACAACTTGACTATTTATAGTAAGATTCAGAGAGTGGTTGGGGCCTGGTAGAAACAATTAATTGCAACCACCTATTATCTATAGCAAATTCAGTTGGATGTTCAGTTCAGGAGGATGGAAATAATAGACACTTACCTCAATGAACTCTTAGTAAGAAAAATCATTAACCAATTGTACAAAAATGGTCTGAATTGGATCAGAATGAAATGACATTTTCAGCAAAGGAGACACTATATATTGTAACTCAACAACTTTGCCTTACTGAGAATGTAGAGAAAAGATTCAACCCAGAGAGAGCACCTTTCCTCCTTGGAACTTCATCTGTAGAGACTTCTAGGGTCCAGAAACAATTCATAGAACCTAGAAATGCTGATAGCCAGAGTCAGACCTTCAAAACATTCAGGAATAGGAATACAGACTTATAGATCTGATGGCAATGTTGATAATTACTATTAACCAGCTCAGGTGAAGGGCCAGAAAGAACAGCGGAATACAGGATAACTAGATCTATCTGACCTAAGTAACCTTTGATGTTATTTGTGACACTGGAGAAATGGTTTTACATTTAACCAGGCCATAATAGTAATGTTTGCTCATGTGAGTTGCCTTGCTTTTAACTGCTTATGTTTACTTATGCACATGTCAATTACTCTATGTTCAATTTTATGCCTCAGTTTTATTATTTTATTATTTATGTGCTAGTGTTATACATATAGCATAGCAAATCTATTAACTAGGTATTGTTTTGCTGCCTATTTGTGTATGTGCAAATGCTCATGCATTTTCTAAATTATTATACAGGCCTATCTACATTGTTATTTCTAGTTTTTTTTCTATTTATGCATATTTGTTTGTATACTGTGAATATGCGTAATCTACCAGAATATGTTCATATAATATGTTCTGAATAGAGAGTGAGTCATTACAACTGCTTTGCACTGTCCTTTACTCACTGAATGTAATGCTGTTATGAACATAAAGTAATTGTATTGTTGGATGATTACCCAGGATCCTGGGATAATTATCCTTGTTATTTTAAATGCTGATATTTACCCTGATGCTTGTGACATATATTTGTAGAGATCAAGTGTACTTCAAGTGATTTTTAAAAGAGGCTACAAAATTTCTGGTCCCGGGGAAGAATGCAGTGCAGATTTTCCATGCCCACAGATTGTTTTCTTTTGTCAGCAAGCCATATAAACTACCCAGAGTTCCTGAAGTTTTGTGGTCTTTCCTTTGCCCTTGGCTGGACTTCCAAGAAGGAAAAGACAATAGGGTGACCAGAGAGAAATGCCACCCAGAGCTGATGGGATCACTTCCTCTAGAACACTTTTCTAGGAGTCTATTCCGTATTGTTCTGTTGGAGGGCAGAGTGATGACTGAGTGAAGTATGAAAGTGGAATAGAGAAAGATATATAATCAACAGATTATAGAGGGACTAGTGAGATGAACATAACTGGTCCCTCATACTTTTGTTTTCCTTTTCTCTATTACTGGCTATATATTTTGTCTTATGATTGCCAATTCAAAAAAAATTCCTGGGACTTTATTTCTTCCCTCACTCCCTGATATTGAGGGAAAGGGGAGAAACAGAATGGAAGGGAGAAAAGTCAATTTTATTTCCTATCCATTGCAGCTCCAGATAGTAAGATTTCAGATGAACTGTCTTCTGATAGTTCATTTAGTTTTCATGTCTTAATATGATGGCTACAAATATGAACTACTTGCATTGGTAATTACGTGCACAGAGAGAAAATAAGAGGGAAGATCCCAGTCCCTAAGAAAGGATAGACTGTTTTCCCTTAGCACAAGCTGGAAGGTAGGATGAGGAGTCAAAGAGAGAAAGAGTGTGAATTTTATAATCTTGCATTGTGTGCATGAGTTAAAATGGTACCGTAGACAAAGAGTAAGAGAGAAAGACATATTTGCTGTGAGTCAGAAGGCTCGCTTGTTGAAGATGGTTATTTTTCTCTTGATAGAATTTTATGAGTAATTGGACTTTTTTTTGGTATAGCTGTTTAGCCCAAAAGGGAGGGAGAAATGACTTTGCAGGTGAAATCATACATTCTCCCTGGCAGTGGCTAGACAAATTGACTTGAAAGTATAGGATTTTGCTCAAGCAAACAAAAAATTGTCCTTCAAAATGAAATAGGATGCTGATGAATACATTGATAATCATTCTCTATCTATAGCTATTAATCCAAGTTTGGTCTTTATCCTAGGGATACTGAGATGAAACTCAATAAATTAAGAAAGTCAGGATGATATAGATGTCCTAGATATGGTCTCAGAGTCAGAAATACCTTGGTCCAAGTCCTGTACCTACATACTGGCTGTGTATCCCTGGGCAAATAACTTCTCTGTGTCCCTCATTAAGATACTAGGTTGTACAGCAATTATCCATCTGGACTGGTAGAGGAAGTTTCCTCACTGGTAGTTCCCTCTGCCAATGAAGTCTTAAGTCTGAACAAAAACAAAGAAACCCTCACTTAACTAGAAGACTTTGAGAACAGATGGTCTGGTTAATTGAATTTTATGGTCAACTCATTTGTTTCAACTTGTTGAAAGTCTTTTCAAGATGTACTAGTCTCCTTCCTTGCCTTATGTAAGTAGAATACACTGAATGTGATTTAGTCTTTCTTTAAAGATCAAAAGTTTGATGGACCTTAAGGGAATAGTGCTTAGTTCTAATAGGTTTAATAGTTTTAAATGTTGTAAGATAATGGTTTGAATCAAAGTTAACCTCGGGAAACAATCTGGAGGTTGGTTTGAAGTTACTGATATGAGTTCATTTTCTTTCATTTTCAACTTTCTCCCTAAACTGAGTAGCTAGATGGGGGAACAACACTTTACTAATTAAGGATTCTAGTTAGTGGGGGCAATAAGGTCTTATTAAATATGTGTAGACACGTTGTGTGCATTTTTGCATTTGTCAGTAGTTAGTTCCTTTAATTTAGTAAGCACTGATTATTAAATGGGGCTGAAATGTATATGGTTACTTCAGTGAATCTTCAAATTTAGGAGGTTGTTCAACTGCGGTTTTTTATTTCCTGGCATCTCTATGTTGGGAATTCATGTCATGGAATAATCATGACATCAAATACCAGCTAAAACCCAAAGTAGGAATGATCGTTTTGTAAACTCATACATGATCTTTGCGTTGATGCTTTAAGATCAAGAGCTAACTATTGGCTTCTTTAAATAATGGCTTTATGGGTTGATTATAGATGTCAGCATATGAAGCTTTGGCGGAGATGGGCTTACAGGTATGAAATGAAAATATACTTGTAACATCCTAACTCTACACACAAGTGACTTGTAAGCAAAGTAGAAGTTGTCAATGAAACAATTAGCTTATTGCTTTGAAACGTAAGTGGGATGAAAGTTCAAGAATTTGCTAATTATTCTTCCGTACTGCAGACAGGTTAGCAGTAACACTTATACAATTCAACATTTCAAGTATTAGTCGACATATAAAATAAAACAGAAAAATCTTCCCAAAAAACATTTTGCTCTTACATAAAGGGCAGAGGGGGCCAAATATATATTTGTCTTTACTATAACCTATACCCTAGAATTTGAATAATAATAAGTGTTCTTCTTGGACTCAGTTTAAAGGAATTTAGTTATCAGAAGAACAGTAAGGACTTCACCATAGCAAGATCTAGCAAATGTCATAAATTCCAAGATTGCTGCTAAATTGCCTTGGTCAAGACAGTAAACCTGATCTTCGTTAATAGGAAGTGTGACTACCACAGTGAAAATTACCAATACAAAGCACTGGAATCAGAACAGATTACAAGAAGTACTTAGAGATGGTAATATACATCTATAGTCATATATAAAAACAGTGTTGTAGAAATGACAGGTTGGGAGTCAGGATGAACTGGTTTCGAACCCTTTTCTGATACTTTCCGGTTGTATGACCCTGGGCAGGTAATTTAAACTCTATGTGTCCTGTGCAACTCTATAGGATTCATCCCAAGACATAGATGGTTGTGGTCTATGATACATATGGTCAAGTGGAATTCCTGGAAGGGACATGCCATGCTGACAAAATCACAGATTCTTCTCATTCACGTATGAAATAAAGCAAAGCAGTATTATTATATTGGCTGTCTAGGATACAAATATATATTTTCAAAGCAATGAAATAATTCTTGGTATATTCCTTTCACCATTAAGTTTTCTACTTCCTGATGAAATAGAAGACTATTCATCTAAAGTAAAGTTTTTCTCATATAACACTGTTTCCAAGATATAATTGTGAATTATCTTGAATGGATCTTAAACACCATTAAGATGGTTTGCTTCTTATAAAATTACTTCAGTCTGGTAGGCACCCTTGAAATGAGTTCTGACTTTGACAATAAGGTGATTTAGACCTAAAAATGACTACTTTTTTGTCAATTTAAAGATAATTATAAATGAACATCCTTGTTTCTTAAAGTAATCATATGGTCCTCCAAATTCCAAACTTATAAAATTGTTATTTTTAATCCAAAATATAATTTCATTTTCTATTGTCTCACTAAATGCTGAACACAAAGCATTTTGCTTTTTTTCATTAAGAAGGGAAACTGGAAATGAAATAATAATCTATTTTGATTTTAATATTAGCCACACTATTCCTCTGAATATGGTGGTCTCTTAGTAAGAGAATGACAGTTAAAGGGATAAATTGTGCTTGAATTACAAGAAATGTAAAAAAACTTTCAGAGTAAGTTTCAATATGGTAATCTTTTAAAAATTTCAATTTTCCCTTTCAAAGACTCATTTTAGGAGAGCAGCCTATTTTCAGAAGCAGCTTTGGACCCAGAAAAACATGTTGTAATATTGTAATATCTCTTTTCTTCCTTTCATCATCAATATCATTATTTTGAAAGCACTTCTTCTTCACTGACTTTTGGAAGTCTTTTTGTATAAAAGGTCAACCTTGGTCTAATGATCCTGTGATCTCACAGCAATTCATTGTATATTCTCTGATGATTCTTAAGCAACTTTGACGGAACCAATAGGAAACAGAAGTCCAAAGACCTTGCTCCAAATCTTGGTTCTCTCATGAACTGGTTATGTGTCTATGGGCAACTTACTCAATTCTCTGGGTCTCAGTGTCCTCATTTTTAAAACGGTGATAAAATCCTTGCTCTATGTATCTCCCAGGGCTGTAGTGAGGAACAAACGAGATAATGTATGGGAAAGTTTTTTGATGAAAAAGAAATACTATACAAATGTAAGGTATTATTGTTACCACAAACCTCTTCTACCCAGAAGATAAGCTAGATAACTGTTTTCTGACAAATTTAGGTGCTAAAAATGAAAATTTTTTTTAAAGGAAACAATTATATTGAATTCTACTAGAAAACACACCACAATGAAGAATTTCCAGTTAATCCACAAGATGTTCTTTCGGCTTTGCTGCTGTGGTTACGGGGTTCCCATCAATAAGTAAAAGGTCAGCGCAACAATAAGAAGCAAGCAGAACGGAGAGGAGAAGGTTTGATAGGCAGCTGATGGCATAAAAATGTCTTCGTACTTGTAAATGCTGACAACGCGCTCTGATGTAGGTGGTGAATCTATGTCATGCCGAGTTATAGATCCTTTAAAAGAAAAGGATTAGAAAAAAATAAATACTTCAAGCAAAATACCTGAACAGCAAAGGAATCTTAAAATCTTCGGTGCCAAGTAAAGGAGAATCAGCAACTTGACTTACACTCGTATCCGTGACTGGATAATAAAAAAATGGAGTTGATCACAGGAATTAAATGAAGTATCTCTTGAATACTACTTAACTAAATGAAACAGGCTGTTTTCTCATTACTCTCTGACACTCGTCCCCTATCCAGACATCTTCTATGGGACAAACTCTACTGGCCTCTCAATGATTTAGTCATCAGGGTAAACTACTCACTTACCTTTTCTGGCTGGGCTCTGAGTTCTACCAGTTCTACTGATTTAAACTTATTGATACCATACATGGCTCCTCAGAAAACAAAAGGCTAGACAGTCAGACTCAAAGATCAAAAATCTATATAATTTATTGACTGTGAGTATATGCTAGGATGGTGCTGTAGTGCATGGTAGTGCCTTATTCTCTCTGTTTTCCTTTGAGTGTTTTGTATTGTCTATACTCCCATCACTGTATTTTTCAGGGAACTCCAAGAGTGGAACTTAGTTCTGTAGCCATAAATGGACCATTGCATAAAAGTCTGACTAATAGAACTTTTTTTAGAAAGTAGGAAAGTGATTATGTAGCCTGTCTACTTATAGTTGGCATAGAACTTTTGCAAAAGCTTGATAGGAATTTTTCACTTTCAAGATGAATATTAACAACTCTCTCCCAAAGATAATTTTAAAGGGAAGAAACTCTCAACTCTGACCTCTATGGAAGTCTCCCCTTTCTTATATAAATTTGCTCTTAGCATTGATAGGTCAGAATAGGAGACCTAACTGTACTGGAATTAGATATTGGAGGTGCTAATGTGCTGGCTTTCCCTTTGCCCTACTTTCTTAGAGAATCCCCTAGGATTACTGAAATATATTGACATTTCCAGTGAAGCATTTTCCCACGACCATAGAGAATGAGAAAATAAGAAAACCTTTAGGAGACAATACATTTTTGAAGGGATTTGGGGGAAGAGGATAGGAAGGAACAAGAAGAGAGATGGATGTGTTATGTTTTTAACACAGTGTAGTTTACCTGTTCTATGGAACCCAAATGGGGAAAGCGAGTGAGAAGCATGTAGCCAACACTATCTCATGAATCTTTATATAGCATCATGAACTTGAGATGCAGGCCACTCTAGGTACAGAACTCAAGAGACAATACTTGTTAAGCTTTTTTTGGCCATGGATCCATGGTGTATTCTGTATTGTGTCTCTTTTGACAAAGGCCTCCTAGTTGGTTTGCTGTCTTGAGTTTCTACCTGTTCTATGACACCCTCCATACAATAGATTCATCCTCTTAATTACTTTTATAATATAACTTTTTGGCTTAGTAACCTATAGCAGCTCCCTATAGTCTACCAGATTAAATAAAAACCTGTCGGGTTGTCTTCCACTTGTCAATTTTATTATTCCCCAACATGGCTCCTCCTTATATATCTTGCTCACAGACATCTTGCTCGTTCCATCTTCTCTTGTCAATTGAAATCCTATACTTCCTTCCAGAAGCAACTCAAGTTAATTTTTCTCTTATATGCCTTTTTTTTTTTTTACTTTTTTCATTCTCATAGGAATTTTTCTATTCTTTTGTATGTTATTGGTGGATGGAGTACTCATATCTATGGAACCATGGACCTTTTGAAGTATATCAAGGAAAAAGATATGATAAATGCTCACATTGGTTTCTTGATATATTCCTAGTCTCCAAAAATCTTTTTCTTTTCCTTGACCACTGATTTTCTTATCTTATCTTTCTTATACAACCTTTGTATCTATATGGAACAGTCTTTCTTTATGGGATCTTTCCTTACTCTACATTCTTTTATAAGCACTATAGTAATTCTTGGTCTGATCCACTGCAGAATCCATTACTAAATAGACATTGATGGAAATGGCAAACACTTCAATCTATGCAGTTTTTAATGGAGAATGTTGACAAAATAAAATGTCAAAGTGAATTCTGAATTACTCCTAATTTCAAAGACTGAATCAGTAAAGTAACATGAGCAGGTAGGAAAAGGGTAAATATGTCACCAAATCTTTTAGCTGTATTCCAAAAAAACTTTCTCTTGATTTTTCTATCCATTTACAGCCACTGTCCCAGCCTTCTCCTTCCCTTAATAACCAAATTCCTTAAAAATGTAACTTCCATTTAATACTTCTGCTTTCTCACCACTTATTCACTCTCATCTCACTCTCTTACAACTGGGCTTCTATTTCTACCATTTTACTGAAATTGCTTTTTCAGAAGTAACCAATGAGTTACCTCATCACTAAATCTAATAGCCCTTTCCTAGTCTTCATCCTCCTTAATGTCTAAGCAACATTTGCCACTTTTGATTACTTCTACCTTCTGTAAAATCTTTCTACCTTTGGTTCTCAAAATACCACACTCTCCTGGTCCTCCTCTTAGCTAACTGTCCTCCTGTCTTTGTTGGTTCTTCATGTTTTTCCTGACCCCTTGATGTTTATATTTCTCAAGGTTATTTTCTAATCCCTCTACTTTTTTGATACTTTCTCCTTTGGCAATGTCATTCTCTTTCATGGTTTCAACTGTCTTCTCTACACAGAAACATTTTCCTAAATCTAGAGCACTGGATTTTGAGTCAGAAGACCTGGGCTTGAATCCTGGATCCTGCCAGGTTATTACCTGTATTACCTTGAAGAAGTCACATTATTTTTCTGGCTCTCAGGTTCTATATCTATAAATTAAGGGACTGAACTAGATGACCTCTGAAGTCCCTTAGAGAGAGCTAGTTGGCGCAGTGTATACAATGTTAGGCCTAAAGTCAGAAAGACTTGAGTTCAAATATGATCTCTTGATACTTACAAGAGTTAAGTATACAACTTGCAATCTTTTTCATGCTTCCTTGGTTTCACATTTTGCTCAATTGTTCCTTGTGCCTATAAAGCTTTTATTTGTTGTGGTTCATGGCAGCTGGTCCTAGGATTATCTCTGTAAAGCATACCCACAGTTTCTGTAATAAGAAAGCCTGATGCTCATGTGATGGACAAGAGATGAGTGAATGTAGCATCAAACATAAAGCAGTGTAACACAGACAAATGTCAAGTCCTGAATTGAAGTTTGGAAAATCAGTTGCCCAAGTTTCAGATTGGGGAAATGTAGTTAGATGGAAGTTCATGTGAAAAAAAAACCAAACCTGGGGTTTTAGTTAGCTGCAAACTTGTTAGAATCATTGGGAGTTGGCTGTTAGGATGTCCAGTTGTGAAAGTGATATCAAAATGGAGGGGAAGCCAAATTTACTAGTAATCATCAATATAGGAGTGTCTGGCTAAGTAAAAAGAGGAGAACTGAGGTGTCACAGCCAAGATAACAACCACAGTTAGATGCCAAAATTCTGAGTCCATAGAATGGTACAAGAAGAGGTGATGAGTTTGATCAAGAGAGAACTGGAAACCAAAGGAGGCTTTGAGTCAGGATCCCCATGAAACAAGAAAGGAACTTCTGGGATAGATCACTGTCATGATCTCCTGGTCAAATGATTGACAAGTTTCTTTTATCAAGGTGTGGTAGCCCCACCCACCCACTCTTGTGCCTTACAGGAACAATGGTTTTGTAAATCTAGATTAGGGTTCATGTTTTATGTTTCTTTTGTATCCTCTATTCCTGGACACATAGAAGGAACTCATTAATAGCTGGAGTATTTTTTTGGGAGCAGTCACTTATGGTGTTGAATTCCATTAGTAACTATCAGTTTACCTTGAATTGCTGGTCCCCAAGCAAATAAGTAATACCAGCTCAAATGAAGATCCACTATTGTTTCATCTCTGGGAACGTTCACGGGACGTTTAAATCTGCAGGTCACACGATTATTTTCGAAGATGCCTTCTTCATCCCTGGCAGGGTTTCTCTGGATCTCTTTGGCCCACTGGCCAACATTGTAAAAGTGTTGTATGCGGACTCTGCCATTATCATCATGGACACAGGCCATGACATCATCACCACCCTAAAACCAAAACAATTCAAGGAGAAAAAAGAAGTCAGAGATGCATCTTTTTAAAAGATCTTCCCCAAAGAAAGTTCAACTGGAAACATAACTGCCCATTCATACCTAATCCTAGATAAGAAGAAAATAAAGAATTGAATTGGGATAATCCTTTGGTCATATTTTTTGTTTTGGTTTTTGGTTGAAGGTTGGTAATGTTAGTTATCCCTTAAAACAACATAGTCAAACAGCTTAATAAAAGTTAGAAGGGATATTTATAGTTTATGTGATAATTAGATCACAAAACCATGATTAGAGCTCAAAGAAACTTCATAGACTGGCTAGTCAAAGTCCTTGTTTTACTGACAAGAAAGCTGACATCTAGAGGGATGAAGTAATTTGCCTGAGGAAACATAGCAAGTAAGTAGCTGAGCTAGGACTAGAATTTCTCATGACTCTCTGTCTCTCTTTTTCTTTTACCCAAAAAAGATCTAACAACTTCAAATAACCAGAAAGTACTGCAGAAATGTAGCAACACTTGAATAACTGAATGAAACAAATATTTAAGAGCTTCTCATGTGCCAAGCGCAAGGGGATACAAAAAAAGCTAGCCACTCCCTACTCAAAGTAGAGAGGAAAACACTCAAGAAAACCTATGATTTACTCCCAGCTCTATCACTATCTATCTATGAGGGCTTGAGTAAGGTCTTAAGCCTCAGTTTCACCTTAAGTAAAATAAATGGGGTTTGATTAGGTACTCTCTAAAGTACTTTCTAATTCTAAAAAGCTACATCTCATGGTTAAGTGTCTCATGGCTTCCCCAAAGTGACCTTCACATAAAAACATTTGCTCCAGATTATACTTAGGGATGAACAGTTCAAATTTAATTAATCATGAAAATACTGGAGTATGGTCCCATTAGGTTTTTCCACTCATCACAGGTGGGAGGCAGAATCTTTGTTGCTGTTTAGTTGTTTCAGTTGTGTGACTCTTTGTGACACCATTTGGAATTTTCTTGGCAAAGATACTAGAGCAGTTTGCCATTTCCTTCTCCAGGTCATTATACAGATGAGGAAACCGAGGGAAACACAGTTAAGTGATTTGCTTAGAGTCACACAGAGTCACTCTAGTAAGTGATGAATCTTCCTGGCTCCAGGTCTGGTACTCTATCCACAGTGCCATCTAGCTGCCCTAAATCTTCACATCTATTCTTATTTGGATAAGATAAGAACAAGGGAGTCTCCCTATCCAGTTTGATTTCTCTTTTCTTTGGATCAATGCTAGGTGCTGGAGATCCAAATAGAAAAAGGAAATAGTTCTTGCCCTGAAGGGGTATACCTTCTATTAGAGGAGACAACATGTCTCTAATTATCTATACAAAATATTCATCAAGTAATTTTTTATGTATGGGGGAAGTGCTTAGAGGAATTAGGGGTGGTACAGCAAGTAGTCTTCCCCATCAGATTCCTGAATTAAATAGTCCACGATTGAGAGATAGCATGGTACAGCAAGGACAGTGCTGGACTTGGAGTGAGGAAGATCTGGATTTGAATCCTACCTCAGGCATTTATGAGATGTATGTTTCTGAGAAAGCGACTTTAGTTCTCTGAACCTCGTTTTGCTACATCTGTAAATAGGATAATGATAGCACCTCCTGCCCAGGACTGACGTAAAGATCAAATGAAAAATGTAGATAAAATGCTTTCCAAGCATTAGAATGTGATATAAATATGAGCTGTCATTGCTATTGTTAACAAAATGAGTTAACTTTCTCTCTCTATGTCTCTCTCTCTCTCTCTCTCTCTCACTCTCTCTCTCTCTCTTTCTCTCTCTCTCTCTCATACACACACACTGGTTTTTTTATCAATCATTTATTAAGCACTTATTATGTGTCAGATATTGTGCTAAACTCTTAGGATGCAAAGAAGAGCAAAAACTGCCTCTCAAAATGAGTCACTACTTAAGCCCACAACTGAAGGAGCTCAGCTTGCAGCTCTGCTCTGCTGGGATAAACACAGCATAAAAATAGCCCCTATGAGCAATAAGCGGTCAGGGTTGAAGACCTGGCCTTGTCACTCAAGGGCTCTTGAAAAATCTGCTCCAGTGAGAAGAATGTGACCTGGAAGAAAGCTCAAAGGAGATTTCCAAGTGTTTGTCAATGAGAAAGTTCAGGACTGGTAAGATTTTTTGAGATACTGTGTTTCAGCAAATGGATCCCATTGAAATGAAAAGTTTGATTTGTCTGAAATACACTTTTTAAAAAATGTACCTGCATATTGCTAGTCAAATCTTAAAATACTCACTTCGATTTTATCTAGGATATTGCCCTGCTAAGAAAATTCTTCAAAGTTCAGTTTGTAAGGGGGGAAAATCCCAAACAAATGAAGAACCACAAAAAATCAAACAAAGGGCATACTGCACATTTAGTAGTAGGGAATGAAGTCTGGACAACACAGTTATAATTTCAAATTGCAAATCTAGCAATAATACAATGCATCAAGATTCCAGCCCTGGTTTTAATCTTACCATTTTCTTGTCTGAGGAAAATCCAACTGCCACCCAGCCATCAGTGTCAGCACTTAACTCAAATTCTACATCAGCTCCTATCATGCGGTAACTAAGGAAATAATCACAGGTTTCTGCAGTACATCCTGGTTTCCCATACCTAGAAGAGGAAAGTAAGTCTTACTTCTTCTAAAACCTTGAACATAAACATTCCCTTTTACCTGCCCATCTGTGGTTTAGCTGTTTACCGACTTTAGTATCTTCAGGGTCTATACTATTGTCTATGTGCACTGTCCCTTTCTTGCAGATCTTAATGCTTATGTAATTTTGTGGCTGGGAAATTTTTTAAAGTATTTTTGTACTATTGACTTTCATTTTCACATCACATTTATTTCAAAATAAATACCTCCCCACTCTTCTACCCAGTGAGCCATCCTTTATAATTAAGATTAAAAGAGGGGGAAAAAGCAGTTTAATGAAACTCCCCAATAGATTTATTATTTCTTACAGCATATCCAATATTCCACAACAACTATTCTCAATCTCTGCACTGAAGGGAAGGAGCCATATTTTTTTAGTTCTTCCCCAGAGCTAATTATATTATTATATTATAATATGCAACACACAAGGTTTGGTTGTTCTTTTCACTTATACTGTCCTCATCCTGAAACCTCATTTCAGCCCAGGAATTCACACATCAAAAGCAGCCTATGGCTGTTGGGCACTACTCTTCCTCTGACTGGTAAGTCCTCACAGAATGTCCTTTTAAGGAGATTGCTCAGGGCAACTATGCCTCACTCTTCTTCTGTATTTAGGACTTCCTCTACCATGCCCTAGCAATGGTACATGGTACCTTTATATTCCCTCCCACCCCACCGCTTTGTTTTTCAGTATAGTTTGAATTTCTGGAGTGCTTTACAGTTTACAAAGTACTTTCTTCTCTCTCTCCACTCATAATTCTGAACTCTGGGGAGTGTGCTTTTTTTTTGTTATTTCTCTCTGGATTTCTGCTCTCTTACCAACTATCCTTAGCTCTTGACTTACTACTTGGATTATGGACCTACAGCTGCTCTGACTTCCAACAACTGCATTCCCTATACTACTTTCTGATTCCAGATGACTCAGATCACAACTCTTGATTTGCTGCTACCCAAGTCTCTGCCTAGTATGGTCACATAGGCTACAGAGAGGAGCCAGAGAGAAAGATTCTTAGGGGACAGCTGCCAACTCTGGAGGATTGGAAGGGGCTTAAGGAATAAATTGCTTTTCCAGCAAATAAAATGAGTCTAAAAGCTTCAGACCTTCAGGCTTTGGGTGGCAGAATCAGAGTAAACTAGATCTAAAGAGTAGAAATAAGGTGCCTCTCACCCTAAGGGTCAAGGGTCTCTGGGACAAAAAGACTTTGAATTAAAAAGGAGATGCTTGAAAGGAGCTGTTTAATCCCTTAAATTTGTGCCACTGAGTAAATTGAGACAGATTCAATTCCATTAGATGTAAACAGTTTTTAATCACCTATGAGTTTACATATCACTGGGGGATAGAAAATGTACAGAGAAGTAAATGGATAATTTGAAGGCCAGAACATTGGTGGTGTTGGACAATAAGCAGAGAAGGCCCCAGGGGACATCTGAGTTAAGTCTTATAGAAATGAAGAGAGAGCATGGGATGCTAGGGGATCAGATACTGAGTTGGGTGGGGGGAAGCTAGCAGACCAATTTGACTGGAATACAGATTACATGAAAAGAAGTAAAATGAAGGATATCTGGAAAAAATAGGAGGAGTTTTAAATGCTAAGCTGTGGTGTTTGTATTTTATCCTAGATGCAATAGGGAACAATTGAAATTTTTAAACGAGGGTGCATTGTACATGGTGCGTTGAAAACATCCCAGTGTATTGGGAAACTAATCTGACATATGTCTAGAAGATTAATTAGAGAAGGAGAAGAGACTAGAAGTGGGCAGATCAGTTAGTAGGACCCATCTCAGCAGCCTAGCAGAGAGGTAATGAGGGCCTGAAAGAGGGTATCAGCTTTGTGAGTGGACAACACAAGGCAGATTTAGAGATATTATAGAGGTAGAATTGATCAGACTTATTAAGTGAAAGGTTTTTCAAAAATTCTTGTTTTTATTTATTTACTTACTTTTAGGAAGGAGTCATGTTTGTACATAGTAGTGGAGATGTCAGCAGATAAGGAAAGGAGATAGGGTGTGGAATGATTGAAGGGGCAAGAGGATGGAATGAAGCACACAAGGAGTGGGGCTGACCTTGATAAGGAGAAGGCCTACCTTCTTTTCACAGAATGAAGTCAAGAAGGACAAGACAGGGAAAATATAGAATGGGTTTGATGTGTGTATAGAATAGGGGAGATGAGTGATATACTAAGGGGGATTGGAGTAGGGAGTTCTAAAAGGGGTGTGAAAAGAGAAGAAACATTTTGGAAAAACTGCTAAGGGAAGCATAACAGTTAGGATTGTTCTGTGGCAGTAAGGATGGGCTTTAGACCTGATAAAGGATTGGTAGTAGGACCCTGTAATTCCTGATATGTCCAGAGATTTTGTCCAGGCTAATTTCCTCCAGTGGCATTTGCTTGCATGGGCTGTAACCAAGGCTTGAGAATCAGCTGAACTTGTCAACTATGAGGCCAAGATTTTAAAGGGAGGTTAGAGCAGAGGTAATGTACTGGGAAAATAGGGTATAGTAGAGGGACTAGAGGTTGTGGGAAGGTAAAAGAGATAAGTTTAGGAAGGGTAAAGCAGAGAAGTAAAAGGAAAGACTAATCAGGAGAATTTCAGAGCTCACGATCATGGAAATGGCAGTTTTAGGTGATTATGACATCTAAGGTATGACTGCTCTGTGGGTGGCTGAGAAAAGACAGAGGTCATAGGAAATGAGGAAGATGATGAAAAAGGAGGCCAAGGGTACACTCCTGATTTCAGTGAAGTCCACAAGTATGAGAACAGGGATTTTAATGGAAAAGAAGGCAGGTACTGAACTTGTTGAGAACTAGGATGAAGAGGAGGCAGCTACATGGCTAAGAGGACAGAACACGAATTGGAGTCAGGAAGACCTGAGTTCAAATCCAGCCTCAGACACTTACTAGCTGTGTGACCTGGGCAAGTCACTTAGCCATGTTTGCCTCAGTTTCCTCATCTGTAAAATGAGAAGGAAATGGCAAACCACTCCAATATCTTTACCAAGAAAACTCAAAAAAAGAGGTCACAAGGAGTTGGACACAACTGAAAATAGCTAAACAAACAAAAAACAAAGATGAAGAGGAAATGGCAAATGAGAGTGCGCAGATTTCAAGGAGCTCAGTGGAAGGGGAGGGTAGAAGAAAATGGAGACTCAGAAATAAATCCTTATAAGCTATATATGAATATCAGAGGGCTTCCGGGGGAAAAAAAACCTTGTGTTTTTATGATTAACTGAAGCTAGAGTACTGGGGCAAGACCATAAGAAAGGAATGTTCGGAAGGTGAGAAACAAGGCTCTCCAAAGGAAGAGTGTTTTAAGCCCGATGGAGCATCCAAAAGGAAACATCTCCCTCTTGTGGTGAGGAAAAAGATGTCAAATGACTAACCATGATGGTTAACTGAAAGAGAGGCGGAAAGAACTCTGAATTTGCAGTCAGATTCACATCTCAGCTTTGCCACTTTATACCTGGTGGGGATAACAGCAAGAAAGACAAACGACGAGCATTTATAAGTGCTTTAAGGTTTCCAAAGCACTTCATAAATATTATCTCATTTTATTCTCACAACAGAGCTGGGAAGTAGGTACCATAATCATCTTTAGTTTATAGATAAGGAAACTGCGTCAGATAGGAATCAAGTGATTTACCCAAACTCACTCAGCTAGCAACCGTCTGAAACTGGATTTGAACTCAGGTCTTCCTGACTGCAGGTCCAGTTCTCTAGCCATTAGGTCCTCTAGCTGCCTTGTATGATATGTATGAATACATATGTAAGACAGGAGCATGGGTTAGAGCATGAGATCTAATCTTCGAGTCAGGAAGATCTGGGTTCAGGTCCTACCGCTGATACATAATGGTTATGTGACCTTGGACAAGTCACTTAATGCCTAGTCCAGTGATATAGCTAATCCCTGCTAATATACATGCATATATGTGCATGTTAAATTATATTATATCATGTTATATAATATTAGCCGCCAAAGGGATTCACAAATATATATATTATGTATACATACACATACATACACACCCACAAAGAGACTTTTCTCAGAGATCGTGACAATTTGCAAGATGGCAGTAGGAATTTCCTTCCTTACTTAGGTATTTGCATATGAAAATTAAAGTCTATTACTTATAAGGCAGTGGACAAATGGAAACCACACCACAAAAGGATCTGTTGACCGAACTGGGAATATTTAGCTTGGAAAAAAAGAAGATATAGGATGGATGTGATAGTGGCATTCAAATATTTGAAAGGCTGTCTGTCATGTGCAAGTATGTTTGGGTTTGTTCTGCTGGTCTAATAATATCTCTCTGACTTCTTCATTGTTTACTACTATGGCTCTTTCTTTTCATTTAGAAGCAGCTGGGTAGTATAGTGGATAGAACACTGAATCCAGAATCAAGATTCAAATCTGGCCTCAGACACTTTCCAGCTGTGTTACCCTGGGCAAGTCATTTAATGGCCCTCTATCTCAGTTTCCTCAAATGTAAAATGACAATACAAATAGCATCTACCTCCTAGGATTGCTGTGAGGATCACATAAGATAATATTTGTAAAGCACTTAGCACAGTGCCTAGCACATAGGAGGCATTTAAGAAATGTTTATTTCTTTCCTTCTTCCTACTCCCTCATTGTAGGCATTCATAATTGGATCATAGCTATAGAGCTGGATGTGACCTCATAGACCACTGAGTCCTTTATTTTACAGATGAGGCACGTGAGACAACAGGAGTTTAAAAGGTGTGTTGGGTCACTCTCTAGACACAGCCAGTAAAAGCCCAAGGCAAGATTTGAACCATGGTCTTTCTGACTCCAAGTCCAGCCCTCTCTTAGCTTTGTTCTTAATATCCTGTCTTCCTTGAGGTTCATAACTTCAAGCAGATCCTTTAAATTGGCAACTCCCACATCTATATTTCTAATTCTGTTTTTTCATGGAGATACAATTTCAAATCTCCAACCACCTCCTGGACATTTTCATTTTGGGATTTCACCAATAACAAAAGCTTATTGAATGAATGACTGAAAATTAATTTCTTTCTTTGCCTTCACTGTCCCATCTCATTCAGTGGCACCATTATTTTCCCAGTAACCCTAGCTTGAAAGCCTGGAACCATTGGATATGTCTGTCTTCTTCTTTCCCTCCATTTAGTCCATCATCAATTCCTCCCTATTCTCTTCTCAAAAAATTTCAAACACTTCCAATTGCCTTCTACAACAGTAGTGTCATACCTGAATAGAAAGTTTATTTTGCCCAATATTATTTGTTCAATATTTTGTATTAATATGTGCTAAATATAGAAATGTAAAACTGACATTTTAAAATGTCAGGATTACATTTTAGTCTGGTTTGGAACTTACTTTGGATGTTTCAGGTTGCAAAGTGGCCTATTTGATACCTCAGACCTACAGCATCCAATTTCAGGTTGCAAAGTGGCCTATTTGATACCTCAGACCTACAGCATCCAATCTAAAGTGGCTTTCCACACCTAGTCTTGTCCTTTGTAATTCAGCTAATTTCCTACCCTCTGCTCTTGTCAGGATAATCTTTTCATCGTCCCTTAAGTGAATCATTCCTGTTCCTGTGTCGATGCCCATAGTCATGTTGGTTTTCTACTTATCTTCCAAAGACAAGACCTCTCTTCTCCATGGAGAATTCTCTAGCTTTCCCCTTCTTTGATTTCCATGATATATTACTGTGATACTTCTCGTCTTCCTCCTATTGCTCTCTCTCTCTGACTTTCCTTTCTCCTCAGCCTTACCAACTTCATTAATTCATTTAACTAATATTTTTTGAGTTTCCATTATGCACAAGGTACTATGATGTGTGAGTACTTTCTCAGTCCATTTATTTCTCATTCCATCCACTTTTTGGAGATCCCGCCTTGTATCTCTAGCTATTTAATGGAACTGTCCACATAAATGTCCACCTTCAGGCTCACCAGGGTCAAAACCAAGCTCAATTACTCAGATACTTATTGCCTATATCATACAATTTATAACTTAATTTTGTGTATTATTATTGCACTATTGTATAATTGTACTATGACCTACTAGGTTAGTCTTTCTCTCCCCACCTACCTTGCAAGTTTTTTGAAGCCAGGAATCATGCTTTACATATCACTTCCCCCCACCCTTTCAGCACAGTAATAAAGATGGATCATACTCATATTGAATAGCCATAGGCTATAAGCATTCACTTACAGAACCTACGTGCAATTGAAACAATATTGGAAAAAAATCAATATAGTTTACAGCCTTAATTTTTTTTTTTACTACAAACCTAAAGCACCCCTTAGTCTTTCCACAGTCTTCCACTTTGATTTTGGCAAATGGGTCCACAGGAGGAGCAGTAGGGAAAGGATAACCTGGGTAATCAGAATAAATGCTTGTTAGAATATCAGAAGTACAGGGATGGCTTTTTCAAAAAGCATGTACTTTGAAAATGTAATCTCTGTGTATCACCACACAAACATCTAGAAATGTGTATACCTTCTAAGACTATCTTCAGTTAGTCTAATTCTCTCTATAACAGAGATGAGAGAGGAAAGGAAGACACATGCCCTTATTGAATCAGTCTTATGTACAAATAAATTTACCCGTACGCATAGGCCCTGCACTAGTGGATAAAGGCAGAGTGTGCCCTGCCATATAATAGCTATACCCCAAAGAGGATACAGATATGGAAAAGAGCCAATGCTCTTTCAATGCAGCCACTTGCTGTGGATGGAAGTTTGTGTAAAGGCTTACCTTAAGAAAGGCACATGGCTGGGTCACGGTTCCAGGAAGAGTTAGCATACATTGCCCTTCTAAAGGAAAGCTTTCAGTAGGGTGGTAAAGACTTATTTCTCTGATATTCCTAGGAAACTTAGCAATTTTGTGTCAGTCCCATTTTCAGAGGGCAGTGTGAATTCAAGCAAAGTAGGGATAGGTCCTCCTATATAATAATCCAGTGATTTCAAGATAGAGCTGCACAGGGAAAATGCTCAATCAGTAATCTTTTACAATACCCTTTCCTTTGGGTCAGGCATTACAGGGAATATCATACATTTTGGATAAAAATATATATATGCATATATTTCTTTTTACTGAACATCTTTTGCCTTCAAGGATAAAAAAACAAAAACAGGGGAAGGTTCCTTTCTTGTTCTAACTCTCCATTTGTTACAACTTTAATTCTATAAGAAGTCCTGGATGCTTAAAGTTGTGATATGACAGCTCTTCAAACAATAAAGAGCAATAGTTAGTATTTCATTTGTGGTTCACATGGCCTGACAGCTGTTCATGGTGAGCTGGATATGTGGAAATCCTCAAGCTAAAAAAAGTTCTGTCTAAGGCAGTTAAGGCCTTTAAAGTGGTATGGTTCTGGATCACAGCTGGCCAAGGAAAAGCCCAATCTTGTGGAAAAACCAAAGTGGACTCTAAAGTTATCCTAAAAATCTAAATTATTTTGTGGCACTTAGGGATGTGGGAGAAAAACTCTTTACTCTGTCTATCAGAAAAAAATGGATTCATTTTGAATTGAAAGTGTTTCCTCCATCTCCTTACTCAAGTGAAAACTGTGGTTTTCCTGAAGAGCCCTCTATCTTCTACTATCCTATTTCATCAAGATTTTGGCTTTCTTTTAACCTTTTGCATTAGGGGGAATCTTCTTAGTCTTATGTGGCAGACTGGGTACTCCTTGAGAATAGGTGCTGTATTTTTGCTTTTCTTTTATTCTGAGCTTTTAGTGCAGTGTCTGGATCATAAAATGTACATAATAAATGCTTGTTGATTGATTGATTATATCACAGATTCCTCACCCTTCTCTCTACTTTTCGCTGCTAATATATGTCATTTACCCTTATCACCCTCATCATAGCATAGCTATCATTGCCTCCTCCCTTTTAAGTCCTCTTTCCATCTTCCTACATTATCTTAGCAGCTGACTCATTTGTTTTCTCTACATTCATCCCTTGAAATAATTCCTTAATGACTTAAATTTACATATGAATCTTATAACAATTGAACATGATTAGTCAGAATAATCTTTCTGCTAGCCTAATCTTTCTTAACATAGAAGTAGTCAGAAATTTTCAGGGGCTCCCTATTGCCTTGTCAATAAAGTTCAAAATTCCCAATATGATATTCAAGACATTCTATAAACTGGCATCACCTTATCTCTATGCTTCAGCAAATTTAGACTACTCTATACCTTCCAAATATTCGCTATACTTTTCCACCTCTCTGCTTTTGCCCACACTGTTCCCTAGACCTAGAATGACATTTTTCTCCCTCCTTTCCTTTTAGATTCCTAAAACTCTCAAAGTCCAGCTCAAGAGCAGTGTTTTCTAAGAAGTCTTTCCTACTCTCTGTGGGCCTTTCTTCTTCCCTGTCCCCTGCCCCAACCCTAGGACAGTTATAACCTTCCTCCTCAGACTTTACATAATACCTTGTTTTGTAAATCAGTAACCTACTTGTCAAGTTTTATTATGCATTGTAGCTAGTACTATCATCTACCTAGACCCAGATGGCCTATTTTCTTATCCTTTCTTACTGTGTTAATAGAATTTTAGTATCTAGTTTCTTTCCTCTCCTGGCCACCTTTATTCTCTAATCATCTTAGAGTCAAGCTTACAAAACCCCACATACATTATTTTTCTGATCTTATTCACTGAAGACACAAAGGAGCAAAAAATGAGCTGCTTTTTACATTATACATGTGAGTCATACTGAGCTTTCATTTTTCATTATGTTGTAATATGATATTTAGAATTCATCTCAGCAGCTTTTATATGCATTGTTTTCACTAACAATGTATTTTTCCATGCTTTGTTTTAAATAGCTCAGTTCATAAAACTATGTTTCAGTGATGGTCTTTCCCTTTGTTTCTGGTGTATTGAAAGACCACAATTTTGTCACTGACAAGATTCTATGCTTTATCTGTATTATTTTTCTGTCTTGTTCCACTCTGAGATTAAACTATGGCATGGACATTAACACTACATTCTTGAAGGCTATGAAAGCAGAGAGCCAGCCTTGGCAGGGTCTATCATGCCGGAAATAGCCTTTGAGAATAGTCCATTGACAGACTGTGTCTTCTGTTTGAGGATTTGCATAGATAAGTATGTAAAGGCTCATTACCAATAGGCTATCCACATGGTGATGAATTCTCAGTCCATAGTAACTCATGAAATAAAGAAAAATACAAAATAGCTCTTTCTTGAGCCCTTCTGATTCTGTAGCACTTAGGTGGCATGTCCAGAAAGGGCTAGAGGGTGCTAAGAATCATAATTTTTAGACCATCCATAAATATTATAATATTATTCTATTGTAATAGAGTACCAAATATTAGTAATTTAGATATGCAATTCTTGTCTAAAAAATGGCACATCAACTTACTGCTGGAGAAATTTAATTATAGAAATATGATATTACTGCTATAATAACTCCAAAAGATATAAGGACATTGCAGCTAAATGAATAAGGTTTAAAGGTTTTCCTGGGAGAACTTTGGAGAGGCAATAAATGAAGTGTTCTATCCAAAAGCATCAAGGAACATCATTTCATGGGACACTTAGTCATCTGTCCTTGCTGTGCTCATGATGAAAATGGACAAAAAGATGACAGTGAAGATAACTTTAGCTTACGTACCCAATATTTATTGCTGAAATGAGGAGGCAGAAAATTCTATGAAAAATTCAGTAAGAGCCTCAAAACAAAATAGATGTATATGCCAACACTTGGGAACTTCAATGCAGAGATGGACATAAGGAGCAGATAAAAAATATGTTGAAAAAATGACTCATGATAGACGTGAAAAAGGTCAAAAGCTAGTAAAAATTCACAAAATCAAAAGGTCCATATATCATGAAAATTTTTTTTCTAGAAGACAATTAGAAGGTAATAAACATTGAAACTCTTCTTCCACCCCCAATGAAATGAGTATATCTTAACAGACAAGGAATTACACATTAATATGAGAGTCATTTCTAAATCATCCATCTGTATAATACAGTTAGACCACTGACTTGTTAGAGCAAAGATCAAAATTAGTATTTGACAGAAAAGGTGAAGATGAGAAGCTATGACATGCAATTAATACAGTTTAAATCTGATCTCTTCAATCAATTACTGATGCTGAAAAATGGGAAAGAGAAAAGAAAAAGTCAATGACATGAGCTGTTATTCTTTCTTATGAAAATTTAAATGATGTAAAACAATTCTCAAAATGAAGAGGCTAAAAGAGCCTCATTAAATAAGTACTTGATTTCCTTATCAAGTAGAGGAATGTGGTGGCCAAGTACAACACTGGTTTAAAATATAATGCGGTTCACTAAACCTTAAGGAAGAGTTAGTGGAAGATTATGTCAATATCCCGATAAAACTGCTAGAAGTATTGGAAGGAAATCAAATTTGCAAAAAGTTGGTGTGAGGTCCAATTAATCCAGATCATCCACAGAATATTTAAAGATGAAACTGGAAAAACAAAAAACTGCTGAAAAGTGGAAAATATTTGTCAAATTTTTCCTGTAATAATTTCCTTCATCAGTGAAAGTGGAACAACTATATTTGAATTCTAACACCACAATCCCTGATTGCTAAATGAAGAAGTAGCAATATCACTAAAGAAAATGAAAATGGAAAGAGTGGTGGGTGCAGATGTAATATACAAAGGATATCTATGATGGAAGCAACAAAATTTTGAGGGCACTGAGGGATCAATTCTCAAGACATTTGGAAAAGACACAAAGATTGGAAAAAAAAAATACGGACAGTATTACTACCTAGAAGGATACTTATCCATATACCTGCTTTCCATCATTAAACCTTTTCCATTAAAATGATCTACATGTATCCATGGTATCTGAGATGCAAAAATGAAATGAGAATAGGTAGGCTTTTGCAAATTATATACTGTAGCAGACCACATGACACACTTGACAGGAAGGTGTAGCAAATACAAAGTAACATTGTATTTATTTTTTGTCGACAATTATTTAATTATTTTAAAGGCTCTTCACCAACGAGATGTCTCCTATGCATATGTTAAGTGCACACATGATACTTTAATAGATGTAACCACAAAATTACTTTTTAAAATAAAGCTCTGATTATTAATATCAAGTTTAGAATAAAACAGGGAGTCATATGCTCACCAAAAATGTTTGCCATTTTCATGGACTATGTCCAGGAAAGAGTCCAAGTGGAAGAGGGATTCCTTAGAGATGGTGAAGTCCTCCAGATGTTCCTGTTTGAGGATGATATTGTGCTGATTGTATCACATCCTGGAACACTACAAAGTCTCCTAAATAATATTGACAATCACTTAAAATAAGTTTGGTCTAACAACCCATATAGGAAAAATCAAGTGGATGAAGAATGCCTAATTTTCAGTCTATGATACACAGTTAGATGCATAATCCATTTAGATGGTTCATCAATATGTATATCATGGACAGACATGGCAAATGGATGATGAGCTGGGACCAGAATTCAATGGTAGGAAGAGAATGAACTAGATTTGTTTGGAGAAATTTCTTAGTATATTCAATGCCCAAAAGCTTTTCCCTAAAACAAAAACTTTTTATCACTATTTCTATGGTGATGCTAGATGTTGGTGAATCAGGGAATACTACAATATCCAAAGCATCAAAATTGCAGGTTATCAGGAGGGCAAAGGAGAGATGCATTGTGGGTGTAAACAGGTTGTATCATATAATCACTAACAACTTGCAGGCAATATATTATATGTGGGATGTATCCTTGGAAAAGAAGGTGAATGGTCACGTAGAGAATGTGAGGAAAAAACAGATGGACAATCTGCATGGTGTCCTGTCACCTAGAGGGAGGTCCCAGCATGTTGTACAGACCTTTAATGGAGGATTTATTGGAAAACATGTATGAGTCACACATGATGACAAAATGTGGCTAGGTCGCAATCTGCAATGTTGGAATGAGATCACAAATCCACTGAAATATTTCTTTGGAAAATACCTATACTAATGGAACCATAAGTCTAACCCCATGTTCCTACTTAAATAGAGTCACTTTTTGTGAAGTAGGCAGAAAAGGAAAATTTGTGTGTGTGCATGCATATATACACATATACACATACAATATATTACACATAATGAGTACAACAACATAAATTACAAAAACTAAACAATCAAAGCTACATGCTAAGAAATTATTATGGCCACACTCGGCTGAAGAAGAAATGTTATAATGCACCTCCCCCTGCTTCTTTGCAAAGGTGGGTGATCATAGGTGTGGAATGTTACATATCATGCCAGATTTTTTTGATATGTTGGTTAATTTTGCTAAACCTTTTTTCTCTTCCTTTATTTAAGGGAAGCTCTATGGGAGGTAGGGAGTGATACAGCGGGAAATGTAGGTGACATAAAAACAAAAATATACATGAAATCATCTTTCTAAAAAGAGCCATTTCTGGAGAGAAAGAGAAATATCCTTCTGTCCTTTTTGATCATGTGTTTCCATATTATCTTTCCAGACTATTCCATTGCATCACCACAAATTTTATTTGGGGGTAAGTAGTGCTTGGTCACATTATCTTCAGTTTTTATTACTATTAGTATTTTCAGTTCTATAAGGAAGTTAATTACAAGAATTATTAGTTTGATAAAGTCCTGAAAGCATGGAAAGTAGAGAGAAATACGCATTGGGGTTTGCAGAATGTACTTTTGCCTTTCTGCCACTACCAAGCAACTGTTATCTATGTCCTCCTAGAAGAAAATGTAAAGTGGGTCTCCACTCTCCAAATAGTGAGTGAATTTAAGAAATGGAAGGAGGGCTTCAAAAATAAAAAAAAAAAAGATTTAATGTCAGGAAGAGGAATCTTATCAAGTGGTTAGAGGGTGGGGAGGATCTTACACAGAGAAGAAAATTAAGGACCACTGAGCACTTGGAGCTAAGTGATAGACATTAGGCTCTTCATGAAGAGCTAGGCCCTGTGAGGTGAGAGGTGCTATGTGTTTTCCATGGAGTGATGGAGAAAAAGTCAAAAGAAAGATAGATAAGTACTAGGGATTAGTAAATCTTTGCTGATAGGGTCCCAAGACAGATTTATGATCACGTGACAATAATAAGGAAGTCTTCTGTATTTTTCTTCTGTATCCTCACAACCAGATTATGGTGGTGAACTTCTCAAGACTTGTAAAAATAGATGACTACTGTTCATTTCATCTGATTCATACAGGCAAAAATAATCCTGCTAGAAGGAATCTAGACAATGTTGGGAAAGAAATATGAGACCTTAGGGATATAGGTTCTAATTTAGCTATTGCTGCATAGTAAAGAAAAGATAAGAAAATTTGGGCTAAGCCGATGGTGTCTGAAAATGGGTTTGTTATTTCTGGACCATGACTTAAAATATGGGAATGTTAGATTCTTGGGCAAGGATGGAAGATTCCTAACAAGAAATCGTTTAAAATGTATTTGTTTGGAGCATAACAAATCAAATCTAAATCAGTTTATAAGAAAAAAGGAGGAGGGAGAAAATTGCCTATGTTTATCTACCAAGCTAGATACTATAGAAAGTAGTTACAACATAAAGTGAAGAATTACAGGACAGACACCCCAGATATTCAAAGACAAGTAAATCTAAGAAAGGAGAGAGCAATAAAACCCACCACTACAGATGTACTTACACAAATGCAAAAAGTATAGGTAGCAAATGAGGTAATCTAGAAAGTTAAAAATGCAAGGAGGCAAATTTCTTTTAAAAAATAGTTCAATGGTAACTTGAAAAGAAGTGGTTCTCAGGGATCTATCCTTGGCTTTACTATTTCTAAGAATGACTTGAATAAAGGCATAAGTAGCATGCTTATCAAATTTGCAGATGACACAAAACTAAGAGAGACAATAAACATATAGAGTCAGGATCAAAAATCATCTCTACAGACTAGAACATCAACTGAATCTAATAAATAACTTTCATAAAGTTTAATAGGAAAAATGTAAAGTCTTACACTTTGACCCAAAAAATCAACTTCATAAATACAAGATGGAAAAGACATGATTAAAAAGTGATTCATATGAAAAAGATCTGAGCGTTTTTAGTGGACTATAAGCTCAATACATATTAATAGTTAAAAAAAGCTAATATAATCTTAGGTTGCATCGAGCGGCAGTGTCTAGATTTAGAGAGGCGATAGTTGCTTTGTATTCTACACTGATCAGACTGCATCTGGAGTACAGTATCCAGTCTTAGTTATTGTATTTAAAGGACATTTGTAGGTGGGAGACTATTTAAAGGAATATAATTAAGGCCTCTTGCTGTAAAAGAACTGCTTAAAGGGGTTAGCATGCTTAGCTTAAAGAAAAGAAGACTTAAGGAGAGTCAGAAGGAACAAATTATCTCCAAGTGTCTGAAAGTCTATGGTCATGTGGAAGAGAGATTTAACTTACTCTGTTTGGTTCGAGGGGACAGTATTAGGAGTGATGACTTGAGGCAAATTTAAGTTTGCTGCAAGGAAAAACTTGTACCTAATAATGAGAACTTTCATAAATGGAATGGGCTGCCTTAAGAGGTAGTGGGTTCCTATTCACTAGAGATCTTGAAGGAAAGGTTGTTGTACAGCTTGTAAGGTATGTTGTACAGTGGATTTTTGTTCAGGCATGACTAAAGGACCTCTGAGATACTTTCCACCTCAGATAGTCTGTGATTTGGAATCGAAGCATCTATATTTCCTATTTCAGAGATCCTTTCATAGAAACCATAGAATCAAAGACTGGAAGGGACTTAGATTTTATCTAATTTAACTCCCTCATTTTATAAATGAAGTAATTGAGGCAAAAAAAGTTAATTGACTTCTAAGCCACACAGACATTAAGGATCAGAACCAGAATGTGAACTCAGTTGCCGTGATTCCAAATCCATTATTGTTTCCATTGTACCATCATGCTTCCATCCCTCTGGTCCTCAGTTTCCTCATCTCTAAAATGAGAAGGTTGATCTATTGAGGAGTGGTTGAACAAATTATGGTATATGAATATAATGGAACACTACTGTGTTATAAGAAATGATGAAAGAGATAGGTTTAGAGAAAGCTGGGAAGACTTGTATAAACTGATGCAGATGCAGACTGAAGTGAGCAGAACCAGGAGAAACATTTCAGAAATGAACAATTATGAAAGATTTAAGAACTCTGATTAAGGCAATGACCAATCATGATTTTAGAGGACCAATGAGAAAGAATACGATCTGCTTCTGAATAGTGATGTGGTGAATTAATGTGTAGACTGAAACACACATTTTTGGATATGTCCAATGTAGGAATTTGTTTTACCTGACTATGTACATTTATTAAAAATGTTTGTTTTTCTTTTCTCCCCACCCCCATCCCAGTATTGGGGAGAAGGAGATGTAGAAGAGAGAAAAATGAATGCATGGTAATTTAAAAAATAAATTTGTTTATAATTTTTAAAGTGTAAAGTAATTTAAAAAATAAATTTGTTTATAATTTTTAAAGTGTAAAAAGAAATAAGATGAAGGGGTTAGGTTGCATGCCTACTATGGTTATCTTCAAGCTCTAAATCTATATCCATACTCCACAGATGATAATCACATGTTTCTTTTTATTGTTAGCAATTAAAATACATGTTCGAGGCAGTTTTAGCTACAGTAAGCAAATTTTGGCTCATCTTTTTTATTTCCAATTACAACGAATGTTTAAAAAATTAAGTTTCCTGTATATATTTGGTTTTTTTTAATTTCTCAAACCTTTTTTATTTAGTTATAGAATTAAATCCATTTACATTTGGTGGAATGTTCTATTTCTCTGCTCATTGTTTCTTCCTCTTTTCTCTTAGAACAGAATACTAAAGCACTATTAAGCAGCATTTGTTTTATTCTTGTGAATACTACATCTTCAACATCTCTCATGCTTATCTCCTTTCCACTCACACCACAATCATGCCGGTCCAAGCCCTCATCACCTCTCACCCAGACTATTATTAAAGCTTCCTAAGTGGTCTTGGTATCCAGTCTTTTCCTTCTCTGTGCACACAGTTGCCAAATTGTGCAGACCTGAGTATGTCATTCCCCTTCTCAGGAAACTCCAGTGCCCCCCTTTTGCAAATTTGTGTGTATGGCACTTAAATTCTCTCACAATATGACTCCACCCTATCTTTTTAGGTTGATTATATAATATTCTCTTTCAAATATTCTATATTCCAGCCAAATTAGCCTTCTTTTCTATTCGTCACAACTGACATCTCACCTCCATACCTTTGCATAGGTGATTTGTCAAATCCAGAATGTCCTCCCTCCTTACTATGACCTCTCAGAATCTCAGTTTTCCATCAAAGCTAAGTTCAAGTTTCAACCGCAGAAAGAGGATCTCACTAGACGTTTGTGTCTCCTTCTGAAATGAAATTTCATTAATTTTTAATGTATTCTGTGTACATGTATTTAGTGTATATATGTATACATTGGTTTCCCCCAGTGGAATATAAACTTTGAAGATAGGAACTGTTGCATTTCTGTCTTTGTATCCTTAGTGGCTATCACAGTGTCTAGCACAGAGAATATATTTAATAAATGTCCTCCCAGTTCTGTTTCAAGCTTTCTAGACTTTGCCACCATGGCCTTACCCTGGAACTTTCCTCAGTGCTAGGGTCTCCTCATCCTGGAACATCTAGCCACTGCTATACTTCTGGAATATCTCTCTGCATTGATGATTCTCTTCTCCTATTGGTTAGTTCTTCATTCTATGCCATGCCTTCCTCCCACACTTCTACTTCCCCATCTTTTCATCTCTCTTTTGTGTGTCCTCTTCCTTCATTAGAATGCAAGCTCTTTGAAAATAATCATTGTCTTTCATTTTTGCTTGTATTCATATCCCCAGTGCTTAGTACAGTCCCTGGTAAAAACAGCTAGATCCTAATTAGTATAAATAATGAATCGCCAGAAGTGGTCATATGTATTTGAATTTGTTTCATTAGAAGTTATAATTATGTAAAATATGATAGATGATACCAATTGAAATCTGCAGGGCAAATTCAAAATCAGAAGAAAGCAAACACTTCAGGGGATTCATTACTCCCACTAATCAGGACCTAGCTGTAGTTAGCATTTAATAAATGCTTGCCTTCTTGCCTTGTTGCCATGGAAACTGGCTAATCTGTTTGGCATTTAAGGTCCTTTATAATCTGGGTTCCAATTTATCTTTCCAGGATGATTATACATCACTCCCCTTCAAATATTATATTTTAGTCCAATTGACCTTGCTGTCACCCACATATACGACATTCCGGCTCCATGCTTTTGCATAAGCTGTTTCCCATGCTTGGAATTCTCCCTTATCACCTGTACCTCTTGCCCTTGAATAAAATATGAGAAAAATAAATCACCATAAACATAAGTTGAACCTAGAATAATTCAATAGCTTCCTAACAGGTATTTCTGACTCCAGCCTCCATCCTCCTCCAATTCAGCCCACACACTGCTGCGGGATTTTTCTTTCTCAAATACGACTTTGTACATGTCAGGCTCCTAAACAAGAACCTAAAATGGCTTCCAACAGCTTACCACATCCAGGCAACCTACGCCCTTCTGCTTTTTCAAGGCTGTATTCGTATTCATTCCCACCATTCTCTAACATGAAGCAATCATACCAGTCAGAAGCCCCTCCTTGTTCTGTATGCCGCACTGCAGCCCCTACTCCATCACAGATCACTTCATACCTGCTTTCAGTGTTCACTCATGCTGTTCTGCCTCCCTGGTTCATTAATGGCCTATATTCCTTACGGCTCGCTCCAATCCTACATTCCGTTGGAATCCTTTCCTAATCCAATCCACTCTGATGTTTTTGTTCCTTTCGCTATTTTCTGTATTATACAATTATTTAAGCCATTTAAGCTTTTGACTAAAACTATAAGTTATAGGAAAATTGCCACTCAGCATTAGTAAAGGGAATTTTCTTATTGAAAGTCCCTTATGAAATCGCAGTTCTGGCCTGTCACCAAAATAGTATTTATGTAATTTTGTCATGTTCACAGATCATTTTATGGGAACGTCTCAGTCCGTAATCAGGTGGGTAAGAATAATGCCATGCATTTTGGGGGTATGCTAAAGCACCTAGCAGTGTGTTAAATTTATAGAACATAACTATTTATTGATTAATTTCCCAAATGGACCTGCTTGTGATCATTGTTTGTGGTTATAAATGTCCTTTGTTATCAACAACCTACATTTTAACCTCAAATTTTTCTTTTTGCATTTTATAGAAAATGAACAATTTTTAAGATGTCAGGGAGATATTAAATGTTGTTCATATTCTTTGTAAAGGTAGATGTATTTTTTACACAGTAAGAATTGTAGGCTTAGGTCTCATTATCTGAGGCAAGCAACCTTCTCAAAGACTCGCTAGTGAGAAAACCCACACAAAGGAAATCTCAACTAGATGAACAGGGGCTGGGCTGGTAGCCCTGAATGATGGCAAGGACACACCGAAGGTGGGTAAAAATGCTGGAAAAAATTGGTGGGAAAGGGGATGGGGGGGGTTGGAAGCAGGGAAGGATGACATGATGTGATGTCTAAGGGAGAAAACAATGACAACATGATATTAAGAAGATACTGTAATAAGAGGATGTTTTAAACAATTCAAGGAAGGTAAAGGATTTTTATTTTCCCCAAAGCTCCCGACAGTCAGGGATAGGAAAATGCAGCTTGGATGAGGCTTGGGGAGAACACTGGCAGTGAACCTAGCCTCAGTTCCCCCGCACCGCCCCCGGGGGGGCTGCGGAACGGGGGTGGGGCTCAGGCAGTGCAGCCAGAGCTAGCTCCTCAATCTTTGTCGCTAGCCCGGACAACAACCAATCCATGCCAATGCTGCAGAGGATTCTACGCTACCATCCTCCATCTCTTTCTCCCCCCCCTTCCTCCTCCGCATTGCAAAAAGCAAGGGGAGAGAGACGGAGGCTCCAAGCGCATCTGATTCCCAATACCACCCACCTACTCCTTCCTCCCTGCCCCCCTCCCCAGTAGCACATCTCTTTCCTCAGTTCCCCCAGCCAGAAGTCCCCGGGGCCAGCTCGCCCCTCATCCCAAGCCCCCTGCTCCATCTTCGCCCTCCGGGCCATTGTCCCTGGGGATCTCCGAGTGGCCTCCCCACCCCCTTCCCCTTCTCCTAGCCCCACATCCCTTCCTCCCACCCCCTCTCATGCCCTGCTTCCAGTCCCCGCTTCTTGCCCCCCACCCTTGCCCATCCCCCGCCGGGGCCCCGCAGCCTCACCCTCCTCGGACAGGTAGCGAAGGTCATAGAACTCGCTGGCGAAGGTGCCGTAGCTCGAGTCGTGCGGCTGGCGCTGCACCTCGTCGCTCCCCGAGCTGGAGGGGTCCCCTCTCCGGGCGCTGTCGTCGGCTGGACTGGCCGACGAGGCTATGGGCCCCGCCAGCAGCAGCAGCCAGGCGCTGCAGCCCAGGCAGTGCAGCAGGGGCAGCAGGGGCAGCTGGAGCATGGCAGCGAGGGGAAGAGCCCGCCGAGGAGCTGGCACCGCCGGGTGGCTGCACCGGCTCCGGGGCTCCGTCTGCCTCTGTCCCTGTCTCCGTCTCCGTCTAGGCAAGGCTGACGCAAGATCAGCCGCAGCCGCAGCCGCAGCCGCAGCCCCCTCGCCTTTCTTCCCCCTCCTCAGCCCCCCTCCCTTATCCCCCCGCCCCCGCCCCTCCTCCCCCCTCCCCACCCGGCTCCCTCTGCCTCATCCCCTCTCCTTGCTGCTGAATCCCTCCCTAGCAAGTTCAGACTGAACACAAAGGCAGCCCGGAATGAGGCGTTTTTACCGCATAAAAGCGGTCCCCAGAGACCTGCCAATCTACCCAGGGTTTGTCTTAAAAGCGTGGAAAAAAAGCACTGTGAATGTGCTTTGTGATGAAAAAATGACCAGAAAAGAAAGTGGAGAATAGCCTTCCAGAGTGAAGCATTTCAAGGATTGGGAATTTTGCATGTGTGGCAGCTGATGTTCTTTAAATACAATGACGTCCCCATATTCAACGATTTTTCTTTGAAAGGAACATGAACGCTTGTTCCAAACTGCTTCCCTGCAGGTGATGTTTTCAGCCACCTTATTTTCGATCATTCCTCATTAGAAGCTCGGGCAAATGATGAGATGTTAAATTATGCGTTTATTTGTTTTTCCCTTGGAAACTGCTTCTTAATAATCTGAATAACTTAATTTACCACATTCTACCTAGCAGTGCCTTCATTTCTGGATTTGCTTGCAGAATATACAGAGCACACTCCATATGGAAAAGCTAGTAGTAAGGGTTCGCAGTTTATAATCATATATATGTATACACACATGTTGTGAGAATGTTACAGTTACAGATAACCATATATACATATACACACATATGCATGTCGTGAGAATGATGCATCCGAATGTAAAATTGAAATAGAATGTGGTTTCTCATGGTTTGAGAATGAGCTAAATACTAAATGAGCCTATTAGTTTCCCTTCTTGGTCTCTCCCTTTCTTCTATTCAGTTAAATCAATTCAATTACACAAGAATGTGCTAAGTGGCCATTATGTGGGATATACTGTTTAGGTCTTTAGGAAATATTATAATAGAGATGAGGGCAGGACCGGTGGTTTCATTGATATAAGATATTCCCTAGGTGAGGGCACTCCCTCTACCAAAGCAGGCTAAAGTCTCATTAGAATGTGAATCCCTTAAAGGCAGGATTTTATTTTTAAATTAAGACAAGCTTTCTCTCCTTTCCATCTCCCCCTCCCCATATAAAAAACAAGAAAAACAAACCTCCTGTTACAAAAATGCGTAGTTAAGCAAAACAGATTCCTACATTGACCCCCCAAAAAAATCTTAATATGAACTCTGAGATACCATCACCTCTCTATCAGGAGGCGGACAGTTATGTTTTATCATGAATTCTCTGGAATTATGAGGCAACATAAAATCTGAAATTTTTCTTTATTTAGTATTTTATTTTTCTCTGATTATACATAAAAACAATTTTTAAAATTCATTTTAAAATTTTAAGTTGCAAATTCTCCCTCCTGGCTCCACTCATTGAGAAGGCAAGCAATTTAATATAGGTTATACATGTATAGTCATGCAAAACATATTTCCATATTAGTCATGTCAAAAGAAAACATAGACCAAGAAAGAAAAATCAAGAAAGTAAAAAAAAAGTATGCTTTGATCTATATTCAGACTCCATCAGTTCTTTCTCTGGGAACGGATAGCATTTTTCATCATGAGTCCTTTGAGATTGTCTAGGATCATTGTATTACTGAGAATAGCTAAGTTATTCACAGTTGATCATCTTACTATATTGCTGTTACTGTGTACAATGTCCTCCTGTTTCTACTCATTTCTCTTTGCATCAGTTCATGTACATCTTTCCAGATTTTTCTGAGCACATCTTGCTCATCATTTCTTATAACATAACAGTCAGTATTCCATCACAATCATATACTGCAACTTGTTCAGCCATTCCCCAATTGATGGGCATTCCCTCCATTTCTAATTCTTTGCCACCAGAAAAAAGCTGCTATAAATATTTTTGTACATACATATCCTTTTCCTTTTTTTAAAATCTCTTTTGGGATATAGACCTAGTTGTGCAACCTAAAGCCTTAAAGAGTTTCCTGGAGCATTAGAAGGTTATGTGTCTTCCCCTGGGTCACATAGCTAGTTTGTGTCAGAGGTAGGATTTGAAGGCCTTTCTTTCAAGAAAGTCTTCTTTCTTGGCTACATGACTGGTATCCATTATATCATGTTGCCCCTCTATGGGAAATATAAAAACAAATAAAACATAATTCCTGCCACTAGGGAGTTTACAATCTGATAGAAATCCACAAATAGCTAGACATGAGGACATGGTATATTTGTTACATTCTAAAGAAGTCTATATTGCTTATCTACCCAAGGCTTTGTATCTTCCCTATACCAAATACAATTTGACTTATGCTAGAGGTAATTAACTATGCCATTTAAAGTAGAATTTTCTGAAATTAGAAATATATGAAATTATAAAAAAGTAACATAAGATCTATTCCTCAATTAATCCCCTATGAACTATATTTTAGAGATGCTTACCTATTTTGTCTATCCTCAGTCCTAAACTTGTAAGATAAATATCATAAAAAGAGGGCAAGTGCTATCAGGGTTCAGAAGAGAGAGATTATGTCGGGTTGGAAAGATCAGGAAAGAAATCATGGAAGAGTCAATACATGCAAAGAAAGTATAGGCTTTTGACAGGCAAAAATTGGGATGGGTGAAGGAAACAAATTCTAGGTGGGATAAAGAACATGAGTAAAGACATGGAGGGAGGAAAGTAGACAGCAAGATGATGAAAGAATAAGTAGTCTAGTTTGTAAATTGCATAAAAATGAGCAATAGGAGTAAGACTTGTAAGTTGTTAGTCATATTTGCAGAAGCCTTAAAGTGTCTGGTCTTAATTTAAAGAACCACTCAAAGTTTTAAAATTAGTATGATTGGAGTAGTTGTGAGTAGGACAAATTGAAAAGGGGAAAAGACTAGTGGTAAGGAGTACAGCTTATACAATTCCAAAATGGTGTCACTGGAATATGGATGTTGTTTTGTGGTATTTATTCTCCTATAATCTACAAAGAACTGGATGAACGACATAAAAGGGAGGACCTAGGTAAATATGGTGGTGATCATAATTTGCTTTGATGTGTTCTGTATTGTTCTTCTAATGATAAAAAAATCGAAATTCAGAGCTTGAATGAACGTCAGAGGTCATCTAGTCAAGCCACACCTAAAAATATCCCCCCAAATAAAAAAACTACAACATTCCTAACAAGTAGCCAGCCAGCCTTTTGCCTTGTAGTCCTCAATTGGAAATGGGTCCAAGGCAACCCATTTTACTCCAGAATAGCTCTAGTTCTTCAAAAGTTTTCCCTTCCATCTAAACTAAATCTACTTTTCTACAGCTGGTTCTCATTATTGCTTCTAGTTCTGGCCCCAGGACCAACGAGAACAAATTGAATTCATTGGCTACTTGTTAGACCTCCAAATATTTAAAGCTAGCTATGATATACCTCCAGTCCTACTCTTGGTTAATCATTCGATTTTTGATAGTGAAGGAACAGAATGCCATGCACTGGAGATTTAATTCTGTCAGTTTTGCCTGTACTTGTGTTATCAGGTAAAATATTTAGTTGGGAATCACCCAGATGCTATTCACAATGAATTCTTTAGGAAAATATGGGAGCAAACGTACAAGAAAGATTTGCAAAGTAGTATGGTAGTTCTGCTGCAGTGGTCTAGCATTCTATTATGCTTTCCTCTATTTGTGGGGTTTGGAAACTGACCCTCAATCCTCTCCAAATTTCCATTAAAACCTCTATCAGTCCACTTGTGTGAAAGTGGTAAGCTATCACTCTGGAGGAACTTTGTTGCCATAGCCTTCCATAAACAGCTCAGAATTCCAGACAGAAATTTAGAATGTTAATTAAACAATATTAAAGGAAATTTAAGGTGTAGGAAAATTTTCATCAAGAGCCTCTGTTACTCCTGGGGCTTCCCAAGGTAAAGGTCAAGACTCTCATTGAGAGTACCATGGCAACGGTGATGCTATAGAGGAGGAGATCTTAACCCTTTCTGTTATGGATGCCTTTGGTTGTCTGGTGAAGCCAGTGGAGTCTTTCTCTAAATAATGTTTTTAAATACATAAAATAAAATACATAGGATTAAAAAGGAAACCAATTATATTGAAATAGTTATCAGAATTTAAAACACACATACACACACAAAAGGAAGTTCATGAACACCAAGTTAAAAATCCCTGTTTAAGGTGGCATCATAGCTGGCACACTATTGCCATATATGAACACTGCTTTGAGCAGGTGAGCACCAGGACAAACGCTCATCTCTCTGATGCTTGGCATCAATGCTGCTTAGTGGTTTTGGCTCTTGTTGCTGTTGCAGGTTTTGCAAGTCACAATCTGCACCGAGGACTAGATTTTGAATTAATTTATGGCAGCAAATCCTGTTTCTTTCGTTGCCTGTTAAGACTTGGTAGTCTGATGAACTTTTGGATTAATCTAATATAGACTCTATTTTTCTCTCTTGGATTGAGATTGCCCACTTTTCCTTAGGAGACTTTTCACTCCCTTTTAATTGCCCTTCAGTATCCATCTGTAGAGGCCAGCCCTTTAACAAGTTTGTTCTTGGGATAACTAGTGATAAGGTTAACCACAGCCTATATAAAAACGGCTTCCCTTTTCATGGAGCTCTGGAGGTGGAAATGGGGGTGTTGGAGGTGCCTCTAATATCCATCCCCTCAAGTGGAAGTTTAGCTTGACCACTTTCTCCCATCTATTGACAAACCTACCAAGTTTTATAATAATTGGGTCAATACCAGGCTAGGTGGATTAAAGAGAACTCAACCGGAACCTCTGCTCAATTCTCATCATTCCAGGGAGTCTCAAAATGGACAGAGCTGACATCAACTTAAAAAATTTCCCTTATGGAGAATAGTGTCTCACCAACTCCTCTGTCACAAGGAGTGGTCAGTACTATAAGGAATCCTATCTTAAATGCTGCTTCCATTTTCTTTAAAGAGAATTTCTTGGTATGTTGCAATTTGCCTCAGGATTTGGAGGGAAAATGTGGAGACAGAATCCCAGGTAGTAAAATGGACAATTGTATCAAGTTGAAAAGCTTTTGCAAAAACAAAATCAATGCAGTTAGAATTAGAAGAGAAATAGTTAACTGGGGGGAAAATCCTGGCAGCAAGTTTCTGTAATAAAAGTATGACATTAAGGATACAGAGGGAATTGATTCAAATTTTCAAGAACAAGAATCATTTGTCAATAGATGAATGGTAAAATGTTATAAATAAGCAGTTCTTGAAAGAATGAAAAAACCACCAAACCACACCAAAACATGTATCAAATGACTCGTAAGAGAAATGTAAATTAAAACCTCGGGATTCCACCACACTCTTATCTGATTTGGAAAGATAGCCAAAGAAGGAAAAGAAAATGTTGTGGGGATATGGGAGATTAAACATACTAATGAAGCACTGCTGGAGTTGTGAACTGGTTTAGCTATTATAGAAAGCAACTTAAGACTATAGTAAAAAAAAAAAGTAAATTGTGCCTATGCTTTGATTCAGCAATACCACTATTAAACCCGTACTTCAAAAATATTAAAGAGAATGTCAAGATCCCTATACCAAGAACACCGCTGTATTTCTACTCCTCCCTTTTTGCTATTTGGAGACAGACATCCTGTTTTCCAGAGCTTAGGCCCAGGAAGCAAGCATCCCCTGAGCTTGGCATAACAACAATCCTTTGTTCTCACCTTCTGGATGAGCTCAGCTACAGCAAAATCTCAGAAATGTTTCATCCCAGCACCAGGTGGTCTCTGGGCTTGGACACATACCTGCAGTCCCCATGTCCCAGTCATGAAGCCCTGCCCTTCACTGTCAGGGCTACAGCTTACAGAGTAGTCACTAGTATACGTACTGAGACTTGCCCACACTAAAGTGGGTCTCTTGCTAGAGGAGGGCTTCGCACATGGGTTTAGTTTCCTTTCTCCAAAGGAGTAAAGAAAGTTTTTCTGCTTGTGACCACTGTTGGCTCTCTGGTTTTATTTTGTTTTTATTTTTTGAGTTAACTATGGATGTGATAACCTGTGAGAGTTCTTTGGTATTTTTAGAAATAACAGCTACAAATCCTCTGTGACTTTTGGTCATTTGTTTTCAAAGTTGGCAAGAAAAAAGGACTTATACGTATAAAAATATTCATAGCAGCAACAAACTTGAAATGAAGTGGAAACGAATCAATTAGGGAATGACTGAACAAATGATGGTATATAAATGTAATGGAATATTATTGGACTGTAAGACATGGTGAAAGGGATGGATACAGATGATAAAAACAGCAAGTCATGGGGTGATAAAGAGTGAAATGAGCAGAACTTGGAGAATAATTTATACAATGCCTGTAACATTGTAAAGAAAAACAACTTTTAAAAGACTTAAAGGCTCTGATCAATGCAGTCACTGAGGAGGGTTGGAAAGGGGAGGGATGGAGGATGCTGGGATTCCGCCCCCCAAAAGACTGAAATACAGGGGTGGGCTGTCCAGAATGAATTCACTGACTCAAGAATTCTTAAAGTCAAGATGGTAAAGATTTACTATTATGTTTTTTGAGCAGGCAAAAGTTCTTAGGGAACCTGTAACCTTAAAGGGGTACAGGTAGTTCACAAAGGATATTCTATAGTATAACATGTGCCAAATATACTAACTAAGTGATTCAGAGAGGGACTAGGAAGTGTTAGTTCTTAAAGGAACATGCATTTTTAGTACCTGCTGTGCAGATATTTTACCCTGAGTTCACTGGGAAACAGCCCAAGGAAGGGCTACATGGAGGTGTGGTTTTATGCCTGAAACGTCACTAAATCAACTAACTTTCATAGCAGAGAAATAACCAGGCTGCTCCCATTAACGTCTTGTTAGACAAGATAAACTTAATATATATGTCTAAGTCTAGGATACACATGATTGATCAATGAGTAGTAAATATCTTTATGACCCAGTACACAGCCAGTTCAGTCAGTATGCAGCTGGTTCAAATTAATAAATTCTGTAGGTGCAGCAGGCTACTGTATCAGGAAGAGGAATCTACAGCAGGCTGTCCTTGGGCTGGGGAGAAACTGCCTGGGACAGTGTTTAGAGGCTAGGGAGAGATGTGATTTTTAGAGACATGTGATTTTAGGATTGGGGTCCAAGCACAGGCACCAAGGCATCTCATCATGACCACACATTACTCCAGAGGACAAAGCAGGCTTAATAGAAGGTATCCTGCAGTGTCCTGTGAAATTAGTTGTTATATTTGGGACTATCTTCCAAGATCTGAAGGGCTGATTCTCATCAACCTTGAACACTTAATCCTCCCTTGGGAACCCCACATGGGTTGTGGGGGCTCATCTGACTTAGTTTGCTTTCATTTTGGGCTAATATGCTTGTCCTATACTTGGGTAGATTTGGACTGTCATTTGAAATGCCCTGTTAATGTAAAAGGGATCCAGTGGAGAAAAACAGAAAGTTCTATGTGTTATAGTGACCTATGGAGAAATTCTGAGTCTTTACTTGACTTGCTCTATAGATCACGGATCCATCATTCATGGGGAAACTGTTACCATAACTGGGATTGTTCTATGTCTTGGATTTTCACCCAAGGTGCTTTGGTTTCTCACTTGGGTGTGTGTGTGCATATATGAGGAACCTAATCCTTGCTAGTAGAGTTCCATATACTCTAATTTGGAGCTAATTTGTGATTATACTTTTCCTCTGAGAGGGAAAACTCATTTTTCCCTTTCCTTTTCTTTATTTTGTTTAGTTGTTTCAATTTTTTCTTTTAATTTGTGTTTTTTCTTTCTTTTTTGTATTGAGACAGGCCCTTCCTTACAAGTGCTAGGCAGATAGTAAAACCTGTAATCTTCAATGGAGTGCTACAGTAACTTTAAACCCCAAGTGTGCAACTTCTCCATCCTAGAAAGTAAAGGAATTGACACATTGGATTTCAAGACACAAGAAAGAATCAGATCTTGCCATTTATTTGCCCAAGTCTGGAGTCCTGAATGAGTAAAGGTCAAACGCTCTTAAGTCTCTTATGGAAACTGTGTATCATGAAAAAAATCAATGCACCTGTTTGCCTATGGAAGGTTTCTTCTTAACTTTCCTGATTTGCTCATCTGCTTGGCAGATCCCAGCATCTGTGACTAAAATGACCCATACCCAAGAGTTCCTTAACCTAGGACTGGCTACATTTTAGATCCTCTGGTTAGTTTCTAGTTTACAATTACATAAACTACTGGTGGTCCTGGTACAATATCATATTTCTGGTGTCTCCTTTTATCTATATAAGCAATTTGGTCAGTTGAATAAAACATCAGCACAAAGCAATGAGATATCCATGTCAGGACCAAGGTTAAGTTAAGTACTCTGCACTTTGCCAAGGCCTAATAATTCAAGGCTTCTTAAGCTTTTTCCACTCACAGTCCCTTCAGTACTTCTTAAACTGTGGGACCCCATAAGGGGTTGGTACCCACAGTTTTAAGAAGCACTGTATCAGCTGAATTTGCTGGGGCTAATCTCTTTTAATCCTTGTTCTTTGTTTTAATTCCTAACATTTTACCTAGCACTGACATTACCACCTAGTATAATGACATTACTAGTAATGTTAACACTTACTAATATTACTACTAGTTAGTAGTAATAAACATTACTCTGTAGCATCTGTAATATTCCTACCCCAGTGGATATATACCTGTATACCTATGTAGCCTGGTTTCCTAAAGCAATGGCTTCAAACTCCATGTCTGCTGTAAACATATCACAAAATCCATTTGCACCAATACTACTCAAATTTTTGTTTTTCTTCACAGAGACTTGTTCATCTGACTATATGTTTGATTGGACAAAAAGATGGAAGATGTTCGGGGGCTGGAAAACAGTCACTAGGTTTGAAATCCCTACTCTTGGGAAAACAAAAGGGACAGAGCATTGGACTTGGGAGTTGGGAAGACCTGGCTTCTGATAACTTATCTGAGTGACTATGAGGGAGTCACTGGGCCTTAATTTCCTCATCTGTAAAATGGGGTAATGATGTTGAGAGTCCCTATTTCACAGGGTTATTGTGAGGTTCTATACATAAGCCACTTTGCAAACTTTAAAGTGCTGTACAAATGTTAATTATTTTTATGTTACCATCATAGCACCAGCCATGTATCTTCAAAGGGAGTCTTTTCCTGTACCATTCATCTCTTACACTAGGACCAGTCATCTCCTCAGATTAGCAGGGGCCCTATGGCAATTTACGTATGGTTATTGATCCTTCCCAAAGCCTCAGTGCTGGATAAAGTGGTTCTTGAAATCTTGAATAAAATGTGTGCAAGTGTGTCATACCACATGTTATATCATAAAAAGAGAGAATTCCAGTCTCATAGTCCAGGAAAATTCCAATTCTTTCAGGATCATGATCTATTATTATCCGTGTCCTTTCTCCATTATGAAATGCCCAGTATTCTAGATCAAATCTTTTTAAACACCAAGACTCTCTATTAAACCCCAAACGACTGGCTTCAGAATTTCCTTTGCGTTCAATAGAAGGATAGGCCACCCCTATCCACCATCCTATCCCAGACTTGAGTAAATCCACCTCCCAATAATGACTCCCAGAAAAGAATGAGTCCCGGCTCAGCACCTGCCACAGTTTATCAAACCTCTGGGGATTACATAATTGAATCTTGCCAATCAAAACAGAGGTCACTGTCAAACGGTCCTCAGACAGTCGCAGCCGGGGATGCATCGTGTCTGGTTCCAGGGTTGGGATTCTGGCATCTATTTAAATAAAAGACAACACCCCAAACAAATCATCCATTCTTTCCAAAATATAGTAAAACAACAACAACAAAATATCTGAATAATTTGAAACATTTGGAAAAGGATGTTTTGATTAATCGTAAATTAATCAGATACTTGGTTTTATTTCAAGCTGTGCTGAAAACCTTTCTAAATTGTATCAGTTGTTTTTGACGTTTTTGTTTTTTGCCAATGAGAAAAATTTGGCTCTTCCTTCCATAAATGAGAATCGTGACATCATTACAGACATATCATCATGAAGAACTATGATGATTAAATGGTGTGATGGAAATGGTATAGAAGTTTCTGGTCATCAGGGATTTATTAAGTTTTGTGACTTATGTTTTCTTCCTTCCCCTATCCTGGAGTACTTATACTATACTTAGTGCTGAGTCCCACATTTTGGGATTGATATCGATAAGCTAGAGTACACCCAGAAAGGGAGACAAGGACAACGAAGGATCTAGTGATCATGTTATGTGAAGATTATTTGAAGGAACTAGAGATATTTAACCTGAGGGGAAAAGCCTTGCAGATTGGAAGAGGGTGTGAGTATGCAGGGCAACAAATAATAGCTTTCCTCAAGAGTGTGAAGGTCAATGCCTCTTAAAGTGGTTATTACCATACTCATTTTACAGTTTAACAAACAGAATCAGAGAGGTTAAGTGAAGACTAAGGCTACACAAGTAGATTTGGGACTCAAACTGAATTCTTTTGACTCCCAAACTTGGACTCTTTCTACTATGCGTACTGCTATCACAGAGGAAAATATTGCTCTCTTTTTTTTGGGTGTGGGGGTGGTAATTCCTCCCTCCCTCCTCCCTCCCTCTCTCCTTTCCTCCCTCCCTCCTTCCTTCCCTCCCTTCCTCTCTTCCTTCCTTCCTTCCTTCTTTCCTTCTGTATTTCACTGGGATAGCAAACCCCTACTGAGGAAATTCCTTCTCAGTTCAGATGGGCTTCTGCTTTGCTTTTATAATCACAATGATTTGCCTGTAGCACTGAAAGGTTAACACACTTGCCCAGGATCACATAGTTGGTATATGCCAAAGGCTGAACTTGAACCCAGTCTTCATGACTCCACAACTAACTTTCTAACCACTCTACCACACTGTCTCTAATAATGTCCTTTTATGGTTATACCTTGGTGTCACTGTGAGAGGTATAAGCCTGAGCTGGATGAGCCATGAATCTGACTCAGTGTGACATTATTAAGGTTCTTAAAATGTTAACCTGGGTATGTGCAACCTCTTAAGCAATTTTTCATACTTAACTAAAAGGCAATTCAAAACATTCTTTCTCTGTCAGAGCTATGAAGATATAGCTTCTCTTCCCATGAACTCTTCCCTTCAACTCCTTCCTACTCAGGACATAGTGCATCAGTTCACAGAATGAGTTCATCTTATCTTCCTCCTCCCTTTGACATCATCACACTCTAGATACTCAGATATTTTTACCTGGAAAGCCTTCAAAACTTGCAATGATTAACCAGAGCATGCATGAAATTATATTTAGATTCACTCTCACTAATGCCACCCTAAAGTGGATAGCACAGTGACATGGCAGAAAGAGCACTGGAAAAGGAATCTGGACGCTTGGATATTAGATTTACTTCTGCAATTTGTTTATAAGGTAATCTCAGGCAAATTCCTTATCTTAAATCTTAGTTTTTATAACTCTAATACACTATGATTTTATCTAGCACCCACATTTAGGTCTCCATCCCCTAACTTCCACCCTACTTCAACCTATGTCAGTACATTAAAAACTGGGCTAATATATTCTTTATTATTGTCCTTTCATCATGTGAACCAGAGTAATTACTAAAGATCATTTTATCTATTTGCTATGATGTCTTTTGAGAGATTTAGGGCTTTTCTCGGGAAATGATTTGTATCTGTGCCCTATGTTCTCTTTTTTGGTGGGGGGTAGATCTGGAACAATGACTTCATCAGTAGAAGATTTTCCCCATGAGAAAATACATTCTACTAATAATAAGATTATTCATCGTCCTTCTCTTTATTATTTTTAGACCTGGACCTATGATTTCATTAGGTCAGAGAACTCCTGGGGAGGAAATTCCTTCTACCAATGCTCATCAACTTTTCTGCAACTTCAAGTACTGAGAAGTTAAGTAATCTCTTTTGGGTCAGTAAAGGTCAGAGGTCATCCTAATTCCAAGGCTGGCCCTCTATTAAGTGCTGCCCACATGTAGCATAGGTATATAATCTCATGCTGCCCATATGTGGTACAAGAACATAAAAGGAAGAATTGTGTTTGTTTCCATATCTCCCTGTTTATCTCAGACTTCACAAAACAAGGATGGAGTCATAGGCTCTCTCAAACAGAAACCTTGGTAGGTACTCACAAGGGTGTAACAGCAAGCAAAGTAAGATTTTTGTTTTCTTTTTTGGAGTTAAGTTTCCCAGGCTCAGGCTAAATTGTGAGCATCTGAAGGCTCAATCTCCTTTGAACCCTGATAGTTCACAGCTGTGCTGAGTCATGTAGATTTCATGCCTACTGATTCTGAGCCAATTGGGAGCTGAGTCTTTGGTGTATATACTGGAAAGCTGGTATTTTACTTTGGGGGCTTGCTTATGAAAAGGATCTTGTCATTCCCTGGTTGAGACTTTGAGTGGCTGTATGTTCAGAGCTCCCCAACTGCTCAGATGTAAAGGCTTTCTAGATCCAGGGATGTATGTAAAGTGTGTAGCAATATTGTTTTGATCCATGCAGTAGAGCCCTGTCTGTTGGTCTTTATTTTTCTGCTGATTTTTTTCTCTGTTTATATTTTCTGAATGTAATTAAAAAAGGATTGTTGACCCCTTACACAGCTATCTTTTCTAGTCAAGCAGATCCAAGAACCTGTACTAACAAGCCATCCTGGCTATGACTGCATGGTTGCTGTTACAAAGGCATATAAGAAATTACCTTAGGCCAAAGAAGTGTTGCTAGACCTGCCTTTCTATACTAATTAGCCAGGGGGACTAGATCTGAACACTACACAGTATTTATTACCACATTCTCTTTCTCTGAGTAACTCAGGCCTACTCTAAGAAGGCCCACACCTTTTGTTAATTTCTAATGAGGCACTGGTTCTTAGGGGTGGTGATGCCCTCTGGCTTTGAAAAGTGTATATACACTCTGAGGTGAGATTTTACTTTGGGGCTTAGTTTTTGGAAGAAGGTTTGTGTGCTAGTCACAATGTGTTTTTCCTTTGTTCTCGAAGAGGACCGTGACATCAAGATGATGACATGGCTAGCAGTTGATTTTGATTTGAGTGAGGGAGGGCTGTGCAAGGTCACCAGCCTCACTTTCTCCTCTAGAGTCATCTGGGTCCAGTGGACATGTTAATCAGGATGATTGGAGATGGCCCAGGATTCAATGCAATGCAATGGCCATTTTAGGCTAAAGTCTTATCAGATTCTTACTTTGAGTGAGATATACCCATTCAATGAATAGGCATCTTTAAGTAGTTACTCAAGGGATAAATAAAAAAAAGTATGTATTGCTTATGGTCAGATAGTTGGAAGATAGTCTATTGATTTTTATTTCTCTGTTCATATTTTCTCTGAAGTTCAGGGTGGTAACATTTCCCCCGGAACTAAGTGAATGATACATGTGCTTGATTAAAGTGATTGTTGACCCTAAAAAGTTGCTTTCCTTTTGGAAAAGCAGATCTAAGAACCTGTACAGCTGGCCCTCCTGCATATGCCGAGGTCCTTGCTATTACACTCTGCCATGTTGGTCTCTTTCTTCCATTAGTGAGTTGTTCCTTGGGAGCTTCATTTTGGAATGGGTCCAGATCAGCCATGCTTCATTCCCCTCCTAAGTGTGGTTCCGACTATCTGAACTTAACCGCCATCCTTGTCCCTTCCCCTTGTGAGAACCTTCTCCCTCCTACTCCCCACTCCCTTTTCAGTTCCCTTTTACGTGTTGTTTTCACTTTAAGAATGGAAACTTCCTGAGAGCAGAAATTGTCTTTCTTTTTGTTTGTACTATATTTTCGTCTCCTGTACCTGGAATATAGTAACCATATTTCACCATGTATCTACCTTCACCACCTAATTGTGTCACCTCAGTTTTTTTTTCCAGTCCAAAAATTGATTTATAACCTTTTATCATGTAATCATCCCATGGTTTACTTATGTTCCTCATGCTGCTTAAAGGTACACAGAGCAGCACTGTATTCACCAGAGCCCTATGGACATGCATTTATCGCTTGTGCATTGCAAGCCCCCAGCCTGGAATTCTCAGTGCAGGCACATTGTCGGTATATTTCCAAAAGCCAACTTGTATGATTTGTTTAGAATGCTGCAGTACTAACAGTACTGTTACTCAACCCATGGAAGAGATGTAGTCACAAGAGGAGCAAGTGGGCAGGCAAAACTGCCATGACTAAGTCTTGTGATATGGTAAGACTTGCATCTTCCTGAACTAGCTAAACTGTACGTTTGTCTGCCAGTGATACAGTTTAGTAAGAAAAATCTTTAGAACTAACACCAGCACAATATTTTTTAAAAGTTTTACATAATGGTCACACCCCACCTTTTTGCAAAAAAAAAAAAATTGGCATAAAATTTGCAATGATTATACAGAGAGATACAGTAAGTACTCAATAAATGCTTACTGCCTTGTTGCCTTACCAAAGCCTTCTCTTTTCCAGGTGAAATATCTTCAGTTCTTTCAAACACTGCTTGCATCACATGGTATTAAGTCCCCTTTCTATATCAATTACTCTTCTCTTGACTAGGCTCCAAAATCATAGAACTGCAGAGTTAGAAGGGAACTCAGAAATCATTCTGTCTAAATTCTACCTGAAGCACTCCATAACACATGGGGAAATATCCAAGTAATGGCCATATAGTATCTAACACTCACTTGAATACCTTGAGTAGCCTGCTGTCTCCCTTGAGGCAGCTCATTCTGTTTCTGGACAAGTTCTCATTCTTAGGGAGGTTTCCTTTACAGAATACTGACATGAGAAGTTTCTTCCTGTAATTTCCATCCATTGGCAAAATTAATGGCAGCCTTCTTCCATATGATAAACTTCAAATATTTGAAGACAGTCATCATGCCCCTTCTTTGTCTTTTCTCTTTGCCTTTCTTTTTTTTGTCATGTCTTTTCTCTTCCAACCTAAATTTTGGGGGATCTTTAGTCTGATGTCTTTCACTATGTTATCTTTTACCCCAAATAGGGCAGCTAAGTGGTGCAGTGGATAGAGCACCAGGGAAGGAGTCAGGAGGGCCTGAGTTCAAATCTCACCTCAGACACTTGACACTGACTAGCTGTGTGACCTTGGGCAAGTCACTTAACCCCAACTGCCTCATCTTGGGTCATCTCCAGTCACCCTGATGAATATCTGGTCACTGGATTCAGATGGCTCTGGAGGAGAAGTGAGGCTGGTGACCTGCACAGCCCTTCCTCCTTCAAAACAAAGTCAAGTGCAAGTCATGTCATCATTTCTCTGACGGCTTGGTCTTCTTTGGCATCGAAGGATGAACACACACACATCTTATCCCAAATGAAAAGAAGTATGAAATGATGGAAACAACACAATTCATCGATGAATAGGTGTTTAAATCCCGGGCTTGTCACACACACACACAAACACACAGAACTACCCCAATTTTTATTCCCACTTTACAGATGAGGAATGGGAACTTCTTGCTTAGGAGCAAAAAACATTAGATATCTGAGGTGGGATTTGAACCTAGGTTTTCATGCGTCTAGTGTTCATCCTACTCCACCAGGCTTCCTTTAATCATGTAGCATTGTTGGACTTCGGTCTCTTTACCTCTGATGTGAGTTAGAGTAGACAATCTATAATTTGGAATACTATGAGATCAATTTTTCCAACCAATACACACGCAGTATGATTTTGAGCCATTCTTTATCTGGTTGCTGACCTATGAACATGATTCAGCTTATCAATTTCTCCTCCAACCTTTGACCCTTAGAATTGGATACTTTCAGATGTGTTCTCTCTAGGGAAAAGTGGAATGGAATGATCACATCTCATATTTCAGACATTATACTTCTGTTTATGTATATTTCATTAGGTTTTTTTTTTTACTACTAAGTAGCATCACTAATTCAAATAGTGCTTGCTGTCCACCAAAATGGGTTGGTTATCTCACGCGGAATAGTTTCTAACCTATGTCACTTTCTTCCTGTGCCTGCCCAGTTGATTTTTCGAGCCTACATGAAGGGCTTTGCATTCATCACTGCTAAATTTCATCTCAGACTTTAAATATCTTTTGGGGTTAGGGGTATTATGGTCCAACATTTTTTGACTTTCCGTGACTATATTGATACTAATGCTTGAAGATGTAACTAAAATACTTTGTTTCAACAGGGAAAACATTTTAAAATGATGAAAGGATATTCTGTCTCAATTTGTAAGTAAATATAGAAAGTGTCACAGATTTATGCCAAAAGTCTGTAGTCTTATGCTAATCTATGATCTTTTACATACTAATGTTACCTTACATTTTAAGAAGAGTGAACGCTCAGGTGTGGCTGTTGTTTTCAGCAAGGTACCAGGTTTTGACTTGGAAGATACAGAAAGCTGACTGTAGATATCTAGAAGAAATTGTAAGAGCCTTGTTAAGCATCCAGAAAAACAACTCACCTATTCCAGGCAGTTTGTAGTGGTTTTGATTTTTTTTCTGATGTAAATTTTAATTGTATTATGGGTTATTGAGGAAGAAGTTAGGATGAGAAGAAAAGAGTATTTACTGGTCCCAGTACATGAAGGCAGTCTCTGTCTGTACCAGATGATAGGTAGAAAGAGACTACTCTAGTCAAAAAGCAAGTCTTGGAAACTTGAACAAGAAGGAGCTAAGAGGAGCTAATAGTACCTAAGAAATTCAAGTGAAAGAGAATGGTTGGGCACCTACAAAATAGCAAGATGGTATAGAGTTTTAGAGATGAGGGAGGGTCAGATGACAAGCTTTTGTTACAGGCAGATAAATTTAGGATTAAGGGCATGAGTCAAGCCAGTGGTACTTGGGTGATACTGACACATGCTTTTGTAGCTCATCAATGAGAAATTACAAAAACAAGTGGTAGAATCTGCTTTTCTCCTCTCCTTTCTTCTCCCCTCCCTTCTCCTTTCCCCACTCTTCTCCTCTTCTTCTCGATCCCCCCTCATTTTCCTTTACCCATTTCTTCTCTTCTACTCTCCCCTCCCCATCTCCTTTCCTTTTCCCCCCCCATTCTTCTCCTCTCCTTTTGCATCTCCTTTCTCTTCCTTTTTCTATTCTTTACCATTTTCTCTCCTCTTTCCTCTTTTATTTTCCTTTCCCATTTCCTTTCCTCTTTCTTCCTTTCTCTTTCCCTTCCTTCTTTCCTCCCCTCCCCTCTCCACCTACCCTTCTCTTTCTTTCCTTTGTCCCATCCTTCCTTTATTCCCTCTTTACTATGTGGAGAACACTGTTAATTTTGTTGAATACTCCCAAAGTGTTTGGAGTAAATCTACATTTGCTTTTGGTTGTCTTATTGTTGCATTATTTAACCTTCTGGAGTCTTCTCACTTTCTTTTACCTCTCCTCCAAAAGTTTATGTATTGTGTACCCTTTTTTTCTCTTTTTTTCCCTTATTCATTATTTCAGTTATCCTTTTGATTTTTCTGTAAAGTACTTTTCCCCAGGAGGATTCATTTAATTTCCCTTCTGGTTTTATCTTCTTGTTCTTTTACTTTGTTTACTAAAACTACTTCAAACAAATCTGAGAAGGAGCTGATCCCAAGTATGCCAAATCCTGTCCACAATTGGTATTTTATAGGTTTATGAACACCAGAAGAACATAAACCCCTTAAGGGCAGCATCTCTTTTCATTTTTAATTGAATGTCACTTAATCAACACTTGTCAAACTGAATTGAATTTCTAAAAGTAGAAGAGTCCAAGATGACTCTTCTCTTAGTTCCAATTGTCTTAACATTTCTACTTACGAAGGAATATTAATGTTAATACTTCCTCCTTTGGAGGCCTCCATAAATGTTTACTGAATGAATGAGTGACTGAGTGACAAAGACAGGAAACACAGCATGAGCCGAAACAAAAAGTATGATAACTAGAATAGTTGGGCTAGGGCAAAGGATTTTTTTAGAGGAGCAGCAGGATAGGATGGAGGGAAATATAGTTAGTCTTACACAACACAACTATTATGGAAGTCATTTGCAAAACTACACAGATATGGCCTACATTGAATTGCCTGCCTTTCCAAAGGGAATGGGTGGGGAGGGAGGGATGGGGAAAA
>CM053769.1:48922023-48939908 GCA_028658325.1 Potorous gilbertii | reverse complement strand
ATGGAAGTCATTTGCAAAACTACACAGATACGGCCTATATTGAATTGCCTGCCTTCCCAAAGGGAATGGGTGGGGAGGGAGGGATGGGGAGAAGCTGGAACTTAAAGTTTTAGGACCCACTGTTGAGTATTGTTCTTGCTACTAGGAAATAAGAAATACAGGTAATGGGGAATAGAAAGTTATCTGGCCCTACAGGACAAAAGAGAAGATTGGGTAAGGAAAGGGAGGGATGACAGAAGAGAGGGCAGATTGGTGATATGGGTAATTAGAATGTCCCGTGTATTGGGAAAGGGGGAGGGGACAAATGGGGAGAAAATTTTGGAACCCAAAATCTTGTGAAAATGAATGTAAAAAGTTAAATAAATTTATTTGAAAAATAAAATAATAAAAAAAAAAGAGAGTCAAATTTTCTATTCAGCTCTGCTCTTTTCATCAAGAACGGTTGAAAGTCCTCTATTTCATTGAATTACCATTTTCCCCTTGAAGTATTATACTCAGTTTTACTGAGTAGGTAGATCTTGGTTTTAATCCTAGTTCCTTTGACTTCTGGAATATCATATTCCAAGCCCTTCAATCCCTTAATGTAAAAGCTACCAGATCCTATGTTATCCTAATTGTATTTCCACAATACTTGAATTGTTTCTTTCTGGCTGCTTGCAATATTTTCTCCTTGACCTGTGAACTCTGGAATTTGGCTACAATATTCCTGGGAGTTTTTCTTTTTGGATCTCTTTCAGGAGGTGACAGGCGAATTCTTTCAATATTTATTTTACCCTCTGGTTCCAAATATCAGGGCAGTTTTCCTTGATAATTTAATGAAAGATGATGTTTAGGCTCTTATTATAGTTTTCAGGTAGTCCCATAATTTTTAAATTGTCTTTTGTGGATCTATTTTCCAGGTCAGTTGTTTTTTCCAATGAGATGTTTCACATTGTTTTCTATTTTTTCATTCTTTTGCTTTTGTTTTGTAATTTCTTGTTTCCTCATAAAGTCATTAGCTTCCATCTGCTCCATTCTAATTTTTAAAGAACTATTTTTTTCAGTGAGCTTTTGAACCTTCTTTTCCATTTGGCTAATTCTGCTTTTTAAAGCATTCTTCTCCTTACTGGCTTTTTGAGTCTCTTTTGCCATTTGGGCTAACCTATTTTTAAAGATGTTAATTTCTTCACCATTTTTCGGGTCTTCTTTAGCAAGCAGTTTACTCACTTTTCATGATTTTCTTGCATTTCTCTCATTTCTCTTCCCAATTGTTCCTCCATTTCTCTTACTTGATTTTCAAAATCCTTTTTAAGCTCTTCTATGACCTGAGATCATGGCATATTTATTTTGGAGGTTTTGGATGAAGAAGCCTTGACTTTTAGGTCTTCTCTGATGATATGCATTGTTCTTCCTCATTTGAAATGATGGAAAAAAATACCTGCTCACCAAGAAAGTAACCTTCTATTGTATTTTTATTTTTCCCTTTTCTGGGCATTTTCCCAGCCAGTTACTTGACTTTTGAGTTCTTTGTCAAGAGGAAGATATACACTGGGGACCTCTAAGTTTTCAGTTCCTCCGAGGTGGTACAATCAAAGGAGAGAAGTTTATTCCTCTCCTGACCTGCACTCTGACTGGGAGCATCTACAAGCACTCTTTTCTTCCCACGATCTGCCAGTAGAATTCTCTCTCCAGAGCCTCCACCAACTCCACCATGCCAGCCAGCATTCCTCCTCATCCCAGAGCTGCCACTCAGGGCTGAGATCCAGATCAGTAACTTAATTCCCCCTGGGTTTTTAGGCCAGGGCTCCAACAATGGAAGCTGCTGCTGCCTGGGGCTGGGGCTAGGGTAGGAGGACCCTGCTCCCTTCTCACTCAGGTAAAAGAGCTTTCTTACTGACCTTTGAAGTTGCCTTTGGCATTTATAGGTTAAGGAATCTGAGAATCACAGCTGCTCTGGTGGTGCCTTGAAGCTTGTTCCAGTCCTATCCTTGCTGCAGAGTGGCCAAGGCTGGGCTGCACTCCTCTCCACACCTGGTGTGATAGACCTTTCCTGTCGGCCTTTGGGGCTGCCTTGGACTGGAAATCTCTTTCACTCTGTCGTTTTGTGGCTTCTGCTGCTCTAGAATTTCCTTAGAGTCATTTTTTCAGGTATTTTATGGGCTTTGGTGAGAGACCTTCTAGAGGTGTGTTCTTCTACATCTTGGCTCTGCCCCATCAACCTCCTCCATTCTAATTTTTTAAGAATTCTTTTCCTCAGTGAGCTTTGGACCTCTTTTTCCATTTGGGTCATTCTGCTTTCTAAAGAATTCTCCTCATTGGCTTTTTGGACCTCTTTTGCCATTTGGATTAGTCTAATTTTAAAGGTATTACCTTCTTCAGCATTTTTTTGGGTCTCCTTTAGCAAGCTGTTGACTCGTTTTCATGATTTTCTTTCCTCACTCTCATTTCTCTTCCCAATTTTTCCTCTACTTCTTTGAATTGATTTTCAAAATCCCTTTTGAGCTCTTCCATGGCCTGAGACCAATTCGTATTTTTTTCTTAAAAGCTTTGGATGTAGGAGCTTTGGGTTTATTGTCTTTTTCTGGCTGTATGTTTTGATCTTCCTCATCACCAGTGTTGTAAGAAAGTACCTCCTCACCAAGAAAGTAAGAATCTATAGTCTGTTTCTTCCGCCCCATCATTCTTGTTTGCTCATTTTTCCAGCCAATTACTTGACTTTTGAGTTTTGTTAAGTGGAGGGCTCCCAAAGCAGCCTCTGCTTCAGCAGTGGCTGCCATTGCCCTGGGGCAAGAACAGAGGCTGGTCTGAGGCTGGACCATGCTCCCCTCTCAGCCAGGTGAGAGACCCTTCCCACTGACCTTTGAAGCTATCTTTAGGGTTTGTGGTTGAGAAGTCCCAGCCTGGTGTAATAGACCATTTTGCTTCAGGCCATCATTTTGTGGCTTCTACCGCTCTAGAATTTGTTTAGAGTCATATTTTAGAGGTTTATTGAGGGGTTTGGGGAGAGAGCTGTATCAGGTCTCTGTTGTGTGTTCTTAAGATTTTCAAAGTTGTTTTCCTATACAATATGATAATAATTGAATAAATTGTTCTACTGTTTCTACTCATTTAACTATACATTAGTTCATACTAATCTTCCCAAGTTTATCTAACTCTATCTCTTTGGTCATCTTACAGTACAACAGTATTTCATTATAACCATGTATTGTAATTTGCACAGCCATTCCTCATTTGATGGGTACATATTTTCTCCTAGTTCGTTGCTATAATAAAAGTGCTACTACAAATTCTTCTTATTTCTAAGAACAACTTCATTAATGCATCTTATCCACTGAGCTAACTATAGCCTCTCTCATTGCCAAATAGCTTTAAAAAGTAACCTACATCTAGTGTCTCTGTTGCTTAGCTCCTTCTTACTTTTTAAACCCTTGCAATCTGGCTTCCCTTTGTTAAAACTGCTCCCTCACAATTCAGTGATGAGCTCTTTTTTATAAAACCCTTTGGCCTTTTCTTAGATTTACCCTTCTTGATTTTCTTGCAGCATTTGACCTTCTATCTATCCCCTTTACACCCAAACTTTGCATTTCCTTGGCTTCTGTACTCCCTTTGCTCCTCTGGAGCCTCTCAGATCATGACTTCTGTTTCTTTCACTGGTTCTTTAAGTTTGTATTTGTAATTCCATTGGTGTAGGGAACTCCCTGGAAGGATCCTATGTGTACCTAATGCAGATTGGCAGCTGTTCTGCAATTTAGTTTTAGAGTTGCCTATAAGCAACAGTGAGAAATTAAGTGGCTTGTCCAGGGTCAGAGGTAAGACTTGAATCCAGGTCTTTCTGACTCTGAGATAAGATTTCTATTCACTAAGACATGCTGCCATTTTGCTGGCTCACATTCTTCCAAAATTCTTCCACAAAGGATGACTTAATCGATGTAAAAAGTGGGTGAGTAGGGAGGCTTCCTCTGATTTTTTTTTTTGGACATTACATATATAAAAGCCTGAAGTATACAGGCTCTCCATCTATTGTCCATAGCTCTCACAAGATGATGTTAACCTACATTGGTCATATATCTCTTGGATGAGATCCTTTACATTTTTTCTTACATCTAAGTCATCACTGACTTATTGACTTATTTATTATTTATGCAACTTATTTATATGTCAACCACATGTCTCTGTCCTAAATGTGATCTACCATTACTTGTTTGTCCTAGGAAAATTAGCCTCTTCAGCCCCTATTACTCCGTAGCATTATTTATCCTTTTCACATTATTTAACCTCTGAAGCATTTTCTATTGCCTTTAAGAACTTCTCATGCTTTAATATGCATGATGTTTAATTACATAAGCTTATCCCACTTAATTGCAGGTTTACTGAAATCAAGGACTACATCTTATTCATCTTTGTATTGTTTCCTCCTCTATACTCACCCTGTCCTTCTCCATGTCCCTAGATCTTATCAGAAGCATAGTGCATACTAAGCACTTAATATGTGTTTGTCAAATGAATGCGTGAATGGCTTATCTTCTTTCTCTAACTAGACTATGAACTTTCTAGAAGATAAGGACTGTAATTTTTTCATTTCTTGTGTATACCTCCTCAGCATCAACTTTGGTGCTATGACTCAAAAAATTCTTATTGAATAAATGAATACATGAATGAATGAATAATATTAGAAAGTTCTAATATCTGTACTCATTTGCCTTGTGATTGCCCAGATCCATTCCTAGGGATGAGGCCTAGTTTGTTGGTGATTCTTACAAAGAAAGAGTCCTCTCTGATAGAAATCTATCTTCCAATTCACAAACAGTAAGTAGACATTCCCTCCCATACCCCCCATGAAAAGGTCATCAAAACCAAGCTAATTGTTATATAGCCTAGTCCTTTGCCCTATTGAATCCTCTCCTGTGTTCTGCTGTGTTCTTGGAAATGTTCCTTTTTTTTTTCTTTTCTCATGTTGTATTTAAGGTCAAATTGAATTAAAAGTTTAAAAAAAGAAAGACACGAATAAGAATCACACGGGATAAGACGATATGGATGGATTATTACCAGCCTTAGTGAGGAAGCGCCCACCACTATGAGATCATAGATGGAAGGATCAGATTTAGAATTCAGGTCAACCTTCTATTTTGGGCATATCTTTTTGGACTTTACCTCTGTCATCTATCATTTCAGTCTCCTAGTTTCATGTCACCTGCACACTGGACAGGCATATCATTATATAGGGCTAGGGACTGATTCTGTGACTTCATTGGTATGGGGGAGAGCTTGGATAACTTTTTGAGGTCACAGACAATACATGTCAGAAGTAGGACTTGAGCCCAGGTACTACTGGCCTTAAAGCCAGTTCTCTATCCATAGTTAATAATAGGCATCAGAGGTGGGATATGAACGCAGGCCTCTGGAGTCAGTGCTTTTTCCATTGTATGACTAATAGTAGACAAATTTACACATATCACTTCTGATTATTATTTATCTCAGTTACTGATAAAAATGTTAAAGAGAACAGAGTAGAGGCCACAGATTAAGGTCATTGTTAAAAACTTTCATAGAGGTTTAAATTAATTCATTAATCAATATCCTTTGCATATAGCCATTCTATAAGCTATGAATCCACCCAACTATAAGCTTATACAGCCCACACTTCTCTGGCTTTTCCATAAGGATATTATAATAGACTATCAAATTCCTTTAAAAGAAAAGCCATGTAAGAGCACATCTAAGTCATTTCATTGATTGGTAGTATGTCATCAAAAAAAACCCAAGAAAGTTTGGCACTCATTATTCTTTATGAATCCATGCTTGTATCCTGTCCTGGCTATCCCCTCTTCATGTCAGGAATGGTTATGAGGCCATCCAGTTACCTGAATTACCCTCCACAAGGGGATATAGTTAAGTCTACAATCTGTTTTTGCTATGGGATGATGAAAGCAGGAAACTTAAAAACACCTGGAGCCTTAAATCAACAGAAACAATCCAAAGGCCAGAGAAACTGTGGCAGAGGCGAGGAAAAAGTTTATTCACAAAGTAGCAAGCCCAGGAGCTAATTCTGTTGTAGTTAACAGGGAGATAAACAGAGCAGGGTTCAAAAGGCCAGAGGAGAAATGAGGCTGGTGACCTGCACAGCCCTCCCTCACTCAAAACAAAGTCAAGTGCAAGTCATGTCATTATTTCTCAGATGGCATGGTCTTCTTCGCAATGAAGGATGAACACAAACACACACACACACACACACACACACACACACACACACACACACATTGATTTCAATAGTCTTTGACTTGATCCTTTTACAGCCTGGGCAGCTCTAGTCACCCTTTTAAGCTACCATGCGGACCACATGATCCTGCCTCCCATCACTTGCCTGATGAGTAACATCTCTCAATGGAGGTAAAAGGAGAGCCGGTTTCTAGTGAGTCATTGTATATAAGAGTTTACAAACTATCCACTTGATTATAGAACTTTACCAAGGATTGACATTTAGGCTCAATGATCTGTGGAACTGACTTTCATTTCCTTTTGAAAACAGACTTCTATTCACCTCTAGGGATTGCAATACGATTCATGTTCTCTCAGTTATTGACTCAAAATCCCACCCACAAATGTTTCTTGAACCTTGAGATGAGAGTAGTGTAGTGTGATGGAAAAAGTATTGGATTTGGAATCAGAGCACCTAAATTTGATCCACCTCTGCCATTTATAACCTATATAAGCTTGGGCAAATTTCTTATCCTTTCTGGATTTCAGTTTCCTCATCTGTAAAAATCAGAAGGTTATGATTTCAAGTTCCTTCCTGCTCTTAATCTGTAATCTATAGCTCACTTCTCAAGCACTGGGCTTATATGGATTGGATTAAACCCTGGGATCCTTCACAAAACATTCTATTTGATTTGTGCCCCATACCTTGGGTCTCCTTTACAAACATCAGAATTTGGTTTATTTTGCTCTCACCCAGGAAACATTAAAATATACTTTGTTTCCAGATCTCTAGAGAAAAGATCAAAGGGTCCCTATCTTTTATAAAAGTGCAGCATCTGACAATAATTCATGTGAAGGATGGGCTTTATTTAAGTGGATATATAGTTATATATCTATAGCTGTAGGTAACTGGATGTATAGTTACACATCTATATAGATATCTATTTATATCTATCTAAAACATAAAGTACATACAAATAAATCTGTGAATAATCAAAACAACCTGATTTCCTTCTCCAGTTGGAACTCTTTTTTCCCAAGGATCCATATGTTCCCATAGATTTATTGTAGTGTTCTAAGGTTGAGGATACTTCTCTCAAAATGGAAAAGCACTGAAGGTAAAGGGAGAGGCAGAGAACTGACCACTTATCACTTAGACCTGCGAAGTCTACTTAACTCACAATATTAGTAAAGGGTGGGTTTGCTCCTCCATATCATGGGTCTGTTTCTTATTGCTCTTTCCTCTTTGTTCTAGAGCTCCTCCATTTGGTCCAGAAATTTGACAACATCCTGGAATTTCTCCTTTTTCACACATGAGCCTTGGTTCAAGAATTCTGCATTGTTGTGAACAGATACAAACATTCTGAAGGACAACTTGGATCTATGCCCAAAGGACTATAAACCCTTTGACCCAGCAACACTACTATTAGGTCTGTCTCCCAAAGAGATCAAAGAAAAGGACTCATATGGGCAAAAATAGTTTTGGTAGCTCTTTCTGTGTTGATAAAGAATTGGAAATGAGGGGATGCCCATCAACTGGGGAGTAGCTGAACAAGTTGTGGTATGTGATTGTGATAGAATGCTATTATGCAGAAAAAAATGACAAAAGGGATGGTTTCAGAAAAACCTGGGAAGATTTATGTAAGTTGATGCAAAGTGAAGTGAAAAGAAAGGGGAGAATGTTGTACACAGTAATTGCAATATTATAGTGATAATCAACTGGGCAAGACTTATCTACTCTGTTCAAAACAATGACCCACGATAATTCCACAGGACTAACAATGAAAATGTTCACCTACAGAGAGGGAACTGATGAACTCTAAGTACAGACTGAATCATATTTTTTTGATTTTTTTTCTTTTTTTTCAACATGGCTAATGTGAAAATGTGCTTTTTATGACTTTGTGTGATAATGGGAATCATTCTTCTTGCCTTCTTAGTGGCTGGGGGAGGGGGTGGAGGGAAAAAGAGAACTTGCAAGTGAAAATAAAAATTGGAAAAAATTTTTTTTGCATTGTCCAGGAACTCCTCCTTTTCTCTCTAGAAAGCCTTGTTCAGGGGCTTGGGGTTGTTCAGAAAGTCCTTTGTGTCCACAAAGCTTTGATGAAGTAATTTCTCTCTCTCTCTCTTTTTTAACTTCCATGACTCTGTATCAGCTGCCATCTCTGAGGTTACATGTTTTTCTTCTCTTATTCTCTCCCATTCCTCCTCTTCTGGATTCATATTTTTTTCTCCTTTTTTCAGACCATGTGGTTTCTAGAGAGGCCTTAGAGAAGTATAGGCTTTCTCACTGGCGAACTGAGTCCAAATTTATTAGGTGTAGCCTCTATCCTATTTGCATTGTCAGCTGTGGTTCTCTGTCTCTGAGGCACTGATCGGTTTGTTAATTGTTTTTTGTTTTCTTTTTTTTAAATTATTATATGGAATGGCTCTCTGGGAGAGGTAAGGGGGAAAAATACAAGGGAAAATTTAGGTAATATAAAAAGAAAAATAGTAGTAATTTTAAAAACTTGTCCCTCCTCACCCATATTCCTATAGCATTTTTGTTGCCTTGGCATCTTTTAACTCACTAGGTTTGAAATCTGAGTCATCTTTCATTCTTCCCTCTTCTTCATCTCCCCTCCCTGCCAAATTAGGCATCATAAATCCCTTTCTATCTTTTGCATCTCTCTCATGCCTTGCCAAGGGCCTGATATAGGCCCTTATCACCTCTCACCTGACCTATATTATAATAGTCTATTTATTTTGTTGTATATATTAGAAACACTTCATTTGTGAATGCTTAGAATTTCATTTCCCCCTTCCAAGTCAAATGTTATCTTAGACTCTCACAAACTGTTGGACCTGGAAAGAACTTTGGAAATCAGGAATCACAGATCTGGAGTCAGAAAGAACTTCAGAGGCCATCCAGTCTAATCCCCTCATTTTACAATGAGAAACCTCAGGTCTAGTGTATCTTACATTAGTAAAAAGAGGTAGGAAATCACTAGAGGTAGGAAATGCAATCATAGGTTCAGACCCATTCACTCTCTCTCTCTCTCTCTCTCTCTCTCTCAACACACACACACACACACACGTGTGTGTGTGTGTGTGTGTGTATTATATATAAATATATATATATATATATATATATATATATATATATATATCCCTATGGAAATGTCAGCCGATGTCACTTCCTTATTAAAGATCTTCAATAGCTGCTATTGAGTCATTTCAATCATGTCTGACTCTTCAAGACCTCATTTTTGGGTTTTCATGGCAAAGATACTAATGGCAAAGGTTTGCTATTTCCTCCTCTAGCTCATTTTACAGATGAAGACAACTGAGGCAAACAGGGTTAAGTCCTTGCCCAGAGTCATGCGGCCAGGAAGTGTCTGAGGTAGGATTTGAACTCAGGAAGATGAGTCTTCATGATTCCAAACCTAGTGCTCTATATATACTGAACTACTAGCGGCCTTTCAATAGTTTCTTACTGTCTACTAGATAAAATTCAAATTCCTTAAACAGACATTAAAAGCCCCTTTGAATAATAAACATGCTTGACATTTATATCATTCTCTAATGTTCACAATGTACTTTATACATCTAATTTGAGCCTCATAAGAACACTCTGGGCTAGGTACTAGGCAACTTGCCTATTGTGCAGCTAGTACATACAGAAGACAGGTTTGGATCTCTGCTTTTCCTGACTCCATCATTTCCTGCTCTCTACCATATGAACTATGATTCTAATAACTTTTCCATTTTTATCTCCTGCTTGGCTCCTTCACTACCATATACTGTAGCTAAACTGAATCACTGTGTTGCCTCTCTTCTTGGAATGTTATCCCCAATCCCTTGCCTTCCTTCTGCCAATGCTTCTACTGGTACATGACATACCACAGATTGCAAAATTTTCTAAGGATCAAGATATAAACAGGGACTTGATCAGTGATTTATGTAGTATGGGAAACTCCTGGGTGAGGAAAGTCCCTTTACCAGTTCAGGTTGGCATCTTCTCTGCTAGTTTCTCATAAAGAATTGCCTAGTGCAATGAGGGTTTAAGTAATTTACCCAAGATCACACACCAGTATATGTCCAATATATGTTCATATATCCTGAATCAGGATCTTCCTGGCTCCCAGGCTAGGTCTCCATCCATGCAGCTTCTCTTTTGATACAATAAAATATATAACTAAGTATATACTAGATAAAGGACACAATTAATTATTTAGGAATTCATAAGGCACATGAGGGTCTTGTAGTAAGTACATCAGGTCCTCATTATGAACATTAATTATCACTGCACCATGGTAATACAAGTTTCCACCATAGTGGACATAAGTTTCCATATGTTATTTACTTATGCTTCCTGACTACCATCTGGTGAGCTTCAAGGAGATAAGATTCTATGCAAACATACATTTGAACAGGGGTGGAATGGTTGATAACATTGAATTTTTGACAATATTGTTTTTTCTCCTTGGTGGCAACCATTTAGCACCAGATCTGTTTTAGACAGACTGACGGCTAAACAGAACCATATTTCTAGCCTAGATTAGAAGATCTTTCTTTTAGATAAGCCTTGTGGTTGCTGCCTTGAAACATCTGTACAACAGTCCATACAAAAGGGTTTCCTCTTACCTCAAGATCATTAGCAGCCTTATTTACTTTGTTGATGTTGCCAGCTTCCTGTTTCTTCTTCAGAGCTAGGTGCTTCATACACTTTTGGATGTCTTTCTGTGGAAGATGTTTGAGAAAAATCACATTAGCACTACTGAAACTTCAGAACTCTCCTCCCCTCCTACCAAAGATTGCTTCTTGAGTGACAGTTTATGACTCTCTCTGTTGTTCCATCCTAGGATTACAGATTTAGAGGTAGAAGAGACCTCGGAAGCAACCTAGCCTAACTCTCTCACTGTATATGTGAGCAGAGTGAAGCATAGAGAACTTGAATAACTTGCCTGTGGTCACACAGCTAGTAAATATCTGAGGTAAACATTGAACTTAGGTTTTTCGGATTCCAAGTCCTGTACTCTGACTAACTCCCTAAAGCAGAGGTGGGGAATCTGTGACCTTGAGGATACATGAGGCTCTCTAGGTCCTCAAGTGCAGCCCTTTGAATTTACTATTCACAGAACAAATACCCTTATTAAAAGGATTTGTTCTGTAAAACCTGGACTCAGTCAAAAGGCCGTACCCAAGGACCTAGAAGGCCACATGTGACCTGGAGGCTGCAGGCTCCCCACCCCTGGCTAAAGTTTTAGTGAAGTGAAGACCTATTCCTTCTATTGCTGCAGATTGCAAACCATTCAGATTGTGTCCTTCCAGATGACTTTGGCCTTTGCTGTGAATCCTTCCCCATAGATTCATCCTTCTTATTCTTTAGGCCCATTCTCCCAGCTCACTATTCTCTTAATTTGGGCAAACTATCTTAGCCCAATTTTTTTTTTATTACATCATCATCTCTCTCTCTCTCTCACCTCTAACTTCTCGCTCCCCTTCCCCAGCCCCAGTTTCCAGACCAGTCTTCCCTGCCTGGTTCCCTACTTTCTTCTCTGCCAAATCAAAACAAAGTAGATACTTTTTATCCAGTTCTATTATGCACAATTTTATATTTGTTTTTACACATTTCCACTCCCCTACTTTCCTATTGCTAGGACTCTCATTACAGTTATGATATATAATCTCCTTTTTCAACATCCTAAAATTCCATCTTCTCTATGAAACCCTTTGTTCTTATCTAAAGGGGAGAAACATGATGGATAATTCCCCAATTACCTTCATAATTGCTATAATTCGCATCCCCACTCAGGATTTAGGAGAAATCCTGTAGTCCAGAAAGACAATAGTGGCCACTATAAAATAGCAGCTGCCACACATAGAGAACAGTAGTTAGTATCAATTGCTGGCACACAGACAAGTGGCCACTACCCATCCATGCACAATACAGGGAAAAGTCACTGCCACCACTCCATAGCCAGCCTCCTCTGCCTATCCCCCAGAAATTTTCTTTCTATTCCTCAGATGAGTTGAGATACCTGAGATCATCATTATAATAAATTGCTAGATGAAAGAGAGCAACTTGCAAGCAAAGAATTTTGGAGAGGTACGGAAGGAATTGTTCCCCTTCTATATAGCAGTGAAAGGTGAACTTTTGAACTGTACGCTTGTTAGTTCAACAAATATCTAAGGTCTGTGATATGCACTGCATCATAATACTTTCTAATATTTATATGGTGCTTTGCATGTGTGATCTCAATGTTTTCATCACAACAACTCTGTAAGGTATTGGAGGAAATATAGGTGTTGCTATCTCCAATTTTATAAATTGGAGATACTTCTTGGATAGGTTTAATATTGCAAATTAAGCTGTAATACTACAATGGATCTAAAGGATCCTTTGATGTGAGCATTCCTTCTTTTGGTGCAGATTGCAAACCATTCAAGCTTTCTCATGACGTGCTTCTTGTCCGTGTTTCCCCCTTGTTCCTCTCTGTTTTTGAGGACTTCAGGTTATTTTAGATTTCACAAATACCACAAGACCATAGATTCGAGGTCATCTAGTCTTATTTCCTCATTATACCAAACAGGAAATTTAGGCCCAGAAGGGTTAAGTAAATTGTCTGACATCACACAGGAAGTAGGTGGCAGAGCTGGGGTTTGAAACCAGATCCTCTTACTCCAAACACAGGATTCTTTCTGCCAGACCACAACACTCCACCTGTGTAGCTGTTTCTCCCTCACTTTCGCTATGTACTACTTCCCCGCTCCTTTTCTGTCTTTCATTTCCTCAATAATATCACTTCATCTAATTCTTACATGTTGGAAATATGCTGTAGCCAACTTGTGTTCACCACAAACCTCTCCCTCAACCTTTCTGCCACCCTCAACCCCACATTTTCTGCACTGCACTGGGAACTGTGGAGACCACAAAGAAATATAAGGCATAGTATTTACTCTCGATCCCAGGCAACTAACAATCTAGTTAGGAAGGCAAAATTACAATACATGAAACAGCGCAATAAAAGCCCACTGAAGGCAAACTATTTCATTTTTATCTTTATATGCCTGGGGCAGTTAGGTGGTACAACAGAGAGAGAGAGCTGGGCTTGGAGTCAGGAAGACTCATCTTCCTTTGTTCAAATCTGGCCTCAGACACTTACTAGCCATGTGACCCTGTGCAAGATACTTAACCTTGTTTGCCTCAGTTTCCTCATCTATAAAATGAGCTGGAGAAGGAAATGACAAACCATGCCAAGAAAACCCTAAACAGGATCTGAAGAGTTGGACATAACTGAAAAATGACTGAACAACTGAACCCTGTGCCTTGCACGATACGGACTTAATAAGCATTTGTTGAGCCACTCCCCAATTGATAAATGGTCAAAGGACATGAACAGGAAATTTTCAGAGAAAAAAAATAAAGCTATTTATAGTCGTATGAAAAAATACTCTGTCACTATTGATTAGAGATGAGATAAGAGATGCAAATCAAAACAACTCTGAGATACCACATCACACCTATCTATCAGATTGGTTAACATGACCAAATAGGAAAATGACAAATGTTGGAGAAGATCTGGGTGAGTTGGAACCCTAATTCATTGTTGGTGGAGTTATGAGCTGATCCAACCATACTGGAGAGCAATTTGAAACTATACCCAAAGGGCTATAAAAATGTGCACACCCTTTGACCCAGCAATATCTCTTCTCCCAAAGAGATCATAAAAAATGGGAAAAGGACCCACATGTACAAAAATATTTATAGCAGCTCTTTTTGTGGTGATCAAGAACTGGAAATCGAGGGAATGCCCATCAATTGAGGAATGGCTGAACAAATTGTGATATATGAATGTAATGGAATACTACTATGTGAAATGATGAACAGGTGACTTCAGAAAAACCCAGAAAGACTTACATGAACAGAACCAGGAGAACATTATACACAGTAACAATCACAGTATGTAAGAACTCTTTTTGATAAACTTAGCCCCGAACAGCAATGCAAGGATCTAAAACATTTCCAAATGACTCATGATGCAAAATGCCATCCACATCCAGAGAAAGAACTATGGAGCAGACTTTTTTCTCTTTTGTTATGTTTCATTTTGTTTTTCTCATGCTTTCTCCTATTTAGTTTAATTCTTCTATGAAATATGACTAATGTGAAAATGAGTTTAATAGGAATGTATGTGTAGAGTCCATATAAGATTGCATGCCATCTTGGGGAGGGAGGGAGAAAATTTGGAACTTATGGAAGTGATTTTTGAAAATCGAAAACAAATAAATTAATAAATTTGGGAAAAAATAAGTATTTGTTGAATCGAACTGAATTATAAAGTAATAACTAGGTCTAGAAGAACTATATCCCAGTCTACTGATTTGCTGAGTCAGTGCCTGTGATCTCTGAAAAACTTTGGAGAAAAGAAGAGATGGGATAGAATTTCAAAAGGGACAGCTCTATTCAGATCTCCTCCCACTCCCTCTCCCCCAAGAGAAGAGTCGGTAAACCGTAGGCCAGTGAGTTTGATTTCCATCCCTTACAATCAATCAATCATTCAGCATTTATTAGGAACTTCTTAGGTGCTGGCAACATAATGTATTTTTAATAATGTATTATTAAAGGAGTGATTAGTGACAATCGAGAAAAGAAAGCAGCCATGACAAAGATCGTGATAGGGATGCAACAGTAGAAAGCGGATGGATTTTGTGTTAGGGCAAATCATTCTCCCTCCCCTACTTATCCTTGGTTTCCTCATCTGTAAAATGAGGATACTGGACTAGATAAGAGATCTTCTAGAAACCAAGTGCTAATAAGTGACACAACGGAGATTCAGAAATAGGACAGAAATCATTGGGGGAGGGGAGGGCTGAGTCATTGCCCAGTGATACATAGAGGCTTTAAGACTTGGGCAGAGCTTTGGAGGATGGCTAGATAACATTTTACTGAGTGAGGCTGGATGTAGGAAATTAGCTTTGTAGCAAGCAAAAGGCTAGAGGAAGGAAAATGTTACTACTCCCTCCTTGTTCCTCCAAAAAAAAGGTAACATCTCTTGAAAATCTCTTCAGTGCCCTACAATATAATTACCATTTAGACAAGGTGATGACGTACCCTGCCACAGGTAGGTTTAGTTGGTGTCATGTCCTGGCAACCTTACAAAGATTGGAAAATACTAAGAGTTGTTTCCTGTATCCAACTGCTTCTACCTCTGCCTCCATGTCTTTTTTTTTGTATACACTACCCTCTATTTCTTGGAATGTTTTCCCCCTCCTCATCTTTACTTTCTGGAATCCAAATTTCTTGCCCTTCCACTCTCAGGTCATGTGCCACTTCTTACCTATGGAGTAGGGTTCATCCTTATCTCCACAGCTGAAGTTCTCCCTTCCCCAGACTTCTTTGGGTTTAATTTATTATATACATTTTGGATTTACTTATCCCTCCCTTTCTCTTCCCCTTCTGCCCCCACTCTAAAATGTATGCCCTTTGAGGGCAAGTACTGTTTCCTTCATTTATTTTTTGTCTTTCTAGATGCACTAGGCACTTAATGCCTGTTGAAATGAACTAACTTACTAAGCACTTGAAGGTTTACAAAGCACCTCTCTCCCAAAGAGGCAGGTAGTGTAAGTATGATCATCCCCATTTCACAGAGGAGGGGAAACTGAGACTCATGGAGGGTTAAGTGACTTGACCAAGATCACACAGCTACCAAGAATGAGACTGCATTCAAACCCTAGTTTTCTGACTTCAAAAGCAGCATGGATTTCACTGCCCCACACTGATCAAAAAAAGGGCGAGTTTTCCCATCATATAGAATAACCAGTTTCCCAATAGCTTCGGTTTCTCACCCAAAAGAAATATGCTTGGCAGGAGGACCACTTGGAGCTATCTAAAAAGGGCGGGGGTGGTATAAAGGGAAGGGGAGGGTGGGATATAAAGGGAAGGGGGGGCGGGTTCCTTCCATTCCCAGGCTTGTCACTGGAAGAAAGGAGAGGACTCAGTGAGTGACCTGTGACTTCGCTGTCCAGCACCATCCGACCTTGGCTTCCCCCACGGGCCCCTCCCAGCCCGGCTCACCTGCTTGAAGCGCACCTCCTCGTGCACAAATCGCACGGGATGGCCTTGGTGCGAACCCACCAGCGGACACAGGGCGCACACGCAGAGTCTGCAGCGGCTGCAGAACAGCTCGGCGGCCCGACTGCGGTGCTCCGGGCACAGCCAAGTGGGAGTCGGCTCGGGCCCCGCGCGGCCCTGGGCCTCCTCTGCTCCGGCTGCCCTTTCGGGACTCCCGCCCCGGCTCCCGGGCTTGCCCTGCGCCCCAGTCGGGGCGGCATTCCGCACTTCCCCAGCCTTGATTTGCCAGGGCACCGGGTCAGGCGCAGCTGCTGCCCAAGGAGAAGTCGTAGCCATTTGCCCTGGAGAGGAGCAGAAAGAGGAAACGAAACTTTTGCATCTGCAATGCCTGGTGTATCAGAGCAAAGGGCGGAGGAGAGGGGCAGGAACAGGCTCGCAGAACTTTGAAGGCTGCTCAACCTTTCAACTTTCCTCCCCTCCCCTCCGCCTCCCCTCCCCCTCCCCTTCCCTCCCTTCCCCTGCCCCCTACCTTCCCCTCCCCCTTCCCTCTCCCATCCTCTCTCTTTCCCTCCCCTCTTCTCTCTCCTCTGCCCTCCCCTCCCCTCTACCCTCCCTTTCCTCGCCCCCTCCCCTCCCGTCCCCCCTCCCTTGTCCCCTCCCCTCTCCTCTCTCCTCCCCTATCTTCCCCTTCCCTCCCCTCCCCTCTCTTCTCTCTCCTTCCCTTCCCTCCCCTCTCCTCCCCTCTCTTTTTTCTCCTTTCTCCCTTTCTTTCTTTTTAATTTCTTTCTTTTTTCTTTTCTTTATTTCTTCCTTCCTTTCATCCCTCTTTCTTTCTTTTGAATTTTAATATTGTGTTTTCCCAGTTTTTTTATTTTCATCTTTTAAAAATTTGAGTTCTGAATCCTCTTCCACTCTTCCTCCGTCATCGAGAAAGCAACCAATTTGGTAAAGGTTATACAAGATCAGTCATGCAAAATATATTTCCATGTTAGTCATGTTATGAAAGAAAACAGGCCAAAAAAAAATCCGACAAGAAAAATAAAATTTAAAAAAAAACAACCCTGTATGTTTTCCTCTGCATTCAGACTCCCCTCAGTTCTTTCTCTGGAGGTGGGTAGTATTTTTCATCATAGGTCCCTGGGAATCATCTTGGATCTTTACATTGCTGAGAATAGTTGTCATTCACAGTCGATCATCCTATGGCATTGCTGTTACTGTGTGCAATGTTCTCCAAGTTCTGTTCACTTCTTTTTGTATCAGTTCATGTAAGTCTTTCCAGGTTTTTCTGAGAGCATTCTGCTCATAATTCTTATAACACAATAATACTCCGTCACAACCATATATCACAACTTGTTCAGCCATTCCCCGGTTGACAGACATACCCTCAGTTTTCAATGCTTTGCCATCACAAAAAGTAAGCTATGCTTTCTACTTATGTCTATGAAGACTCATTAGTATAGCTCAGGTAAATAGATGGGAGGAAGCCATATCCCAAATCTATGTGGCTTGGAGTCTCGCTATCCAAGTCTAATTCAGTTGAATATATATTCATCTAGCATCTATTCTGGGTAAAGAAATGGAATAGGGTAAATTATCTCTCATAGAAGAGGCAAGCAGGAGACTTCTTAGTGGAGGGAAAAAGAGGAGAGCTGAG
>CM053769.1:48820919-48921523 GCA_028658325.1 Potorous gilbertii | reverse complement strand
AGAAGAGAGGGCAGATTGGTGATAGGGGAAATTAGAATGCTCAGCGTACTGGGGTGGGGCTAGGGGACAAATGGGGAGAAAATTTTGGAACCCAAAATTTTGTGAAAATGAATGTAAAAATAAAATTAAACATAATTAAAAAAAAAAGAAAATAAACGATCAAAAAGGCAGGATATTAAGAAGCTGCTGCCAACTTATGTATGCATGTGTGTATACACACACACCCCTATACTAGAGAGCTCACACAGGTTATCACAACCACAATTAACTCTGAAAATATTAAAGAGTCCACACAGACCACAATCACAGTAAGCTATAAGAAACCAAATAAAATAAAAATAAAATTAAGGAGCTAACATTGGTTATAAGCAAAAAGATTTCTTTATTCCATTGGAGGAGGGAAACTAGACACATGTGCTGGGATCTCCTCTAGTAGGAAACTCACTTTAATGTGGGCAAATCTCTCTCTCTGTATATATACACATGTGTGTATATACATGTATGCATGTATGTATACATAGTAACCTTTAATAAATGAACTGTTGCTCTGACAATGAGGGATAACAGCAACAATGAGACACGTTTGAATCATAGCCGGGTTTCATGACCAGAACATGGATCTGGCAGGTGCTTTCTGGAAGCTCAGGGACCACCTGGTGCTAGTGGAAAATAGTTATGGGATTTTGCTGTGTCTGAGTTCATCTAGAGAGTGCCAAGGATTGTTGTTTTGCCAAGCTAAAAGCACAACTTTCTTGCTGGGCTTTAGTTTTGGATAATGAGGTATCTCCTAATAGTAAAAAGAAAGAAGTAATCTTGGCATGGGATAAGGTTGAGGCCAGGAAGATGGAAAAAGACAATTTTCCTTGTTTAGAAGTAGCTTCCATTCTCCTGTCCCCCACACCCTAGTCCTGCAAAACTAAGCAGGGAAGGAAAGGAGAGAGCCCCTCTCCTACTGGAGCAAGGACCAGGGTCACAGAAGGGATTTGGCACCTTGAAGACAAAAATTCAAAGAGAGGGAACTGAGGAGGGACTTCGTATTTGGACCTTGTGGTTGACTGAGGTGAAAAGGAAGGTTAGTAGAATTAAGGATGTTGATGAGCTATGAAGCCTGGCTGCGTGATGGATGGCCAACGGCTCCACATGGCTTGGTGAAAGTGGTGAAGAAGAAAGACATGAGCAGGTGAGGGAAGATAGGGCAACTCCATTTATTGATCCAAGGGTCAGGGTATCTAAAGACAGAAACTGCAAGTCTACGGGATAATCTACTCTTCTCCCGTCCCAGTAATTTGGCTAGTCTTATTATCTTAAAGAATGTTAGCCTAAAGGCTTTGTCTATTTTGCAAATCCCTTGTATTCTGTAGTTCTCTTCTTTATGTCACAGAGACAGCAACACCCAGGGGGGCCTGGAGAGCAATTCTGGATGATACTGAGCACAGTCTCAGAGAACAGGTTTTCCCGAAGTTCTATCTTGAACGTGCCACCACACTCCATCCTAGCTCTCAACATGATTGTTTAAAAAGATATCAACATTTTTACTGAAGGCCCTGAAGGCAGCAGAGGAAGAATATCAGTCAAGTACTGAATTCCTTGAGAAATGAGGGAGAATGACTGAGAGACCCACAGATGATGGCAATAAAGATTTAGAGGGGGATGATATAGATAGAGTGAACTTCAAAGGATGGGATACTGAAGAATGATGGGGACAGAGGGAAGCTAGGAAGTTGTATTTAGGTGAGAGAAGTATGCTGACTCCTTCTGGTCATGTCTTTAGGTGAATTCGAGAAGGAACACATCCCTACACAGTACAATCTTTCTAGATCATTCTTCTTGTTCAGTCGTGACTGACTCCACATGTCCCAATTTGGGGTTTTCTTAGCAAAGATACTGGAGTGGTTTGCCATTTCCTTCTCCAGTTCATTTTATAGATGAGGAAACTGAGGCAAACAGGGGTAAGTGACTTGGTCAGGGTCATAAAACTAGTAAGTGTTTGAAGTCAAATTTGAATTCAGGTACAGGTTATTTTTTAGAACAACTATAATAGTAACCATAACTGAGTACTTAAAAAGAGCCATTTTTTAAATTAGTATTGACCATCCCTTCACTGATGAAGGTCATAACCTCTCTTCACTTTAGTAGTTTCGTGAGTGCTGTATCTTTCCACCCCCATTCATCATTTAGTAGCTAGGTTTCCACTGATAAGCCTCTACACATTTAGCTTGACAGGTCCTTACTCAAGACACAGTTCATTTCTTTGTAGCTTTTGGTAAGGACCTGTGACTACAATGATAGAAGGAATCTTGGTTGGGACTTCAGTGTGTGTGTGTGTGTGTGTGTGTGTGTGTGTGTGTGTGTGTGTGTGTGTGTGTGTGCGTGCGCTCGGCGTGTGCATGCAGCTTAAGAGTATTACCATTGCCTGGGGGCACTGAAAGAATAAATGCTTTACCCATTATCATACACCTAGCATACATCAAAGTTAATACTTGAATTCAGGTCTTCCTGATTCCAAAGACAGTCCCTATTCCCTATGCCATGCCTCCAAAAGACTGAGAAGTTAAATGATTTTCCTAGTCACTCAGTGTGAGTCAGAGACAGGACTTCAACTCAGCCAGGTTTTCTTACTGTTAAGGCCAGCTCTTTATCCCCTATACCAGGCTGCATAGTAGATAACATATGGTTTCCTCATATGGCAGTTACATCACAATCTTGATCACTTACCTTCAGATATACTCTACTTTGTTGATATCTTTTTTCACATGTAGTGCCCAGAACTAAACAGATATGATTTTCTCTGGGCAGTTTTGCCTGAGGGACCTGACATGACAGAGGCATGTTTGTGGAGTGTGTGGGGATGGGAGTGTAGCTTGCTTCTTTTTCACATCAACTGTTTCCCTCTTTCTCTTTCACTTTGTAGTCCTCTAAGTCTGCTGTGTCCCTCTCCTAGGCCTTGCTTTTTCTCCAGAGCCTAACATAGGGATACGTGTGTGCATATGTGTGTGTTCATCTTTTGTTGCCGAAGAAGACCATGCCATTGGAGAAATAATGACATGACTTGCACTTGACTTTGAGTGAGGGAGGTCACCAGCCTCACTTCTCCTCCAGAGCCATCGGAATCCAGTGACCAGATATTCATCAGGATGACTGGAGATGACCCAGGATGAGGCAATTGGGGTTAAGTGACTTGCTCAAGGTCACACAGCTAGTCAGTGTCAAGTGTATGAGGGGAGATTTGAACTCAGGTCCTCCTGACTCCTGTACTGGTGCTCTATCCACTGTACCACCTAGCTGCCCATAGGGATATGTATGAGTTAATGAATGAATGAATAAAACATGTATTAAGTGCTTATTTATGTGCAAAGCACATGCTAAGGGCTGGAGATACAAATCAAAAAGAAAAACGGTGACTGCATTCAAGGATTTCACCTTTTAATGGAGTTGGAGACAATACTTATGTTAGATTTCATCTGTAAGTCAGGTAGAAAAGTCTCATGGTCCGTAGGATGTGGGGCAGCTAGGTGGCACGGTGGATAGTACACCAGGCCTGAAATGAGAAAGACTTGAGTTCAAATCTGGCCTCAGACACTTCCTAGCTGAGTGATTCTGGGTAAGTCACTTAATCCTGCTTGCCTGTTTCATCATCAGTAAAATGAGCTGGAGAAGGAAATGGCAAACTACTCTACAATCTTTGACAAGAAAACCCCCAAACCCCATAAGGAGGTGGACACAGCTGAAATGACTCAGCAACAACCATAACCTTAGGATGTAGCAGCAAAGCAGATGTTAATACCTCTTCTTTAATGCCATTTCCATTGATAAAATGATACCAGTTTCTGAGCTGGTACTATTTGACAATGCCAGTGACTCTGAGGCAAGTACTTCCTTTTTGAGTCTTTAATAGCTGAGGCTTTAACACCTGCAGGAATAAGCTGCTAGGCTTGCATCTCTAGATGTGACCAGCAACAGAGTAGCCCTTCTCCTGGTGTGACTGTCTTCTGGACTGCTAGTCCCCTAGTCTTCTGGGCCATGTCCACTGCTAGGATTCCCTCCCCACAACTGCATTTGCTCCAGCCTCAGTAACTCCAAGAGATGGTTCTATCTGTTAAGGAGGACACTTTGAGTAAGAAACATATAAAACAATGTTTTCTTTGAAACATGAGAACTTACTAGAGGTTCTAGGGAAAGAGCATTTCTGAGCCACATTTTTCACCTTGAGTGTGAATCACTCAAGGGAAAAGTGCCCAGTCTACTTCACAAAATCCTTCTCCAAGAAAATCTCCTACCAAATTGTTTTCCTGAAACATTTCTTTTGTAAATGTAACTGGGTTTCCAAAGCAAGCCTGAGGTGTTTTTGCATGTTGTGAGAGGGGCAAGGCTCCTAAATGGTAGAAAGGAGACTATCACATTGCATACCTGTATAAAGCATTTACTGAACTGGAGCCAGAGATTCTTAAGGAGAGAGAAGATGAAGATGTGCAGTGGAGGCTGGTTCTGCAAAATGTCACTGATTTCAAGCTTTCTTCCCTAGAGACTGCTGCAATAGACCTCCTTGGATGAGCTGAGACATTGTCTCACTCTCAGATGACAGGCTCATTCATTCACTTGTGTGTGGTTGCTGTTGTTTCATCTGGTCTACTTTCCTAATCAGTAGAGAGTCTTTAATTTCTGGTTTGTTTTGCTTGAATAAATGGTTTTACACGCTATTTGCTTTTTGTAGCCAGTGTTTGGAGGGAAGAAGCTAAATTGGAGAGTGTAAGCTAAGGACTATGTTCTCCTTTGAGAGTGACCAAGAAAGTCTTTCCTTCAAAACCATGAAACGTTGTATCCTCAAGACCAGAGATATTTGATGGAAGCAGATAGATACAATTTCAGCCTGATATCCCTCTCAGAGACTGGAAAAAAAACCACCCAACTTTGTGGTGATACTGACTTCTCTTCAAAGGGCAAAGAAGCTCCTTGGGTCTCCTCTCACCAGACAGAGGTGGGTCAATTCCCAGATGTTACCTATCCATGTCACTTGCAAGTAGCATTTATACATTTAAACAACTCATGTGGGGCATAAATATCTTAGACAGATAATGACAAGCCTAGAGTTTGAGTCCTGAAATCTTTAGTTCATTTCCATGAGGTTCAAGATCGACGCTGCACCAAACCAGCAGACTTTTCCCAAATAGCATCTCACTTGAAGGCAAAGTAGGGCAAAAGAGATGCTTTTAGTTACCAGTGTGAATTGTTTTTCAGGTTTAGACATCTGTTTTTATTAGAAAGAAATGGATCATAGCAGTTTACATATAATACACAAGGGCAGGTTCCATGAGCAGGCCAAAGGTTTTGTTGGGTGACCCACATGCATTTATGCAAATGTACTTAGTGCCTAGTAGGAGAAGGCCACACCATCTCCATAAATGAAAGATCAGCCAGCTCCCAGAAGGTCCCACTCCTTTACTTTTCTTCATTTTTGCTTTAAGCAAAGTGAATACATATTATTTATTAAAAAAACCCAATGTATTAAAAAGTAAAAGTCTAGGCAGTTATTTATTATTTTGTTACATTTGTTTTTCATTGCACCATTCCACAACATCTATATATTTTTACAAAGATACAAGGAATTTAAGAAATGATGATAAAATGATTATTCAAATAGTTTTAGGCACAGTTTAATAAAGCATAAACCAATTTTTGTTATTTGCTCTATTGTATATTATGTTTTTGAACAAATTCAAAATATGCTTGCAGGCAAGGGGATTGGAGAAAACATATTTAGAACTCAACATTTATACAGAGGTATTCTTCCAAAGATTATACGCAGGTGCTGATTGAATAGTTGTTCATGGAAAAGTAAATCAGTAAACAAACTATTATTGTTTCAAGTATGTAGATCAGTGAGCACTCTACTAATTGGCTGTGGATATGACCAATTTTAGCCGTATTGGGTCATATATATAAAAAAAATACAATTAAAAAAAGACTGGTTAAAAAAATATTGGGTAAAAATTACCTGTCCCTTTCCCTAGCTGTCAAATAATTTAAATAATTTATTCTAGACATAAAAAAAGAAAATGAAAAAAAGCTTTCTGTCTATCTCAGAGAAGCCACATACTATTTTTAAACATGAAATTTTGGTCACTGATATATGAGTTTTACATGAGAAGATAGTAGATAACATGTTTAAAACATAGTATAACATGGATTTCTGCTCCCCCCATAATCAACAGTGATTCATCCTTTCCCTCAGTGCAGTAAGGCATATTTTGCAGACAATGCTTGTATAAAAATAAGTTCCAGCATTTTAAAGTATTTACAGGACAGAGTGCTGCTCGGGTGAGAAAAGCATGCCCAAGGAACTGTGGCCTAGTGAAAAAACAAGACACGGTGAGCCCCAGTCTCTCAGGATATGGGGGACATGCAGATTTAAAATACAACCAGATAGGGCATTATATACCCATTGTATGCCCTTGGTTGCTCAGAGTGGAGCTGTGGGAAAGACATGAGCAGTAAAATGCTTCATGGCAGTCAATGCTCATAACTCATTTGGACCTTTTCCATTATATCCTATTTTTGCGATGGTTTATAGAACACCTGTGAGGGTGAACTGTATAGGTTTTCCATCATGAGCCATAAACCCAGGTTTCCAAACTGTAGTAGTTGCCCTGAAATGATAGTGAGTAAATAACCATCTCTGACCCATTGGTTAACTGACTTTTACTCCCAATAATCCTTAGTTTGTTGCTGGGCTACTGTACCCAAGGAGACTTACAGTCTTGCATATTTTTTTTAAAGGAAGAACAGTCTGGATTTGATTAGCTGCATTCTGGGAACAGAACTAGATACATATACTGGCAATTAAGCTCTTCAATGTCTATGGAAAATCTCTATAATTGACCTTAAGTCAAGAGCCAGCTATTCAGTTTAGTCTGAGTGCATTTGACAAGGTCTCTTGTTTTCAGGGGAAAAAAAATTATTTAAATCTATCTGTTTACTATATAGGGGCAGTATGGTAAAAATAATTGAATGTTGGGCTTGGATTCAGAAAGATCTGCTGTCAAGTCCTGTCTGTGATACTTACCTAGTTGTGCCATCCTGGGCAAGCCATTTAGCTATATGCTTCTCTGGCAACTCTAGGAATTTTCTACTAAGGGCTGTGGCCTGTATCAATGGAAAGAATCCCTGCAGGAGATTTCCTTGAGACCCTTCTCTTAATTGCGTATGCTGAGTGCCGCTCTCTCTCCATCTCTCTCTCTTCTCTCTCTCTCTCCCCTTGAGATGCTATAGCACTTTTTGTTTGTTTGTTTGTTTAAAAAATAATCTATGGATTATTTTTTAAAAGAGAGAAATAATGAACTAAAGACCAAAGTATTATTTAAAATGATTTGATTCAAAAACCTCTGTGAAAAGAAGGCAAGTAGAAAATTGGGCACTATTGACCACTGGCATTTTTCAATGAATTAAGTTTTTCTTTTCTCACAAAAATATAAAAACAATAGTTATTCCTATGAGATTTGGAGTTTGGTTTTGATAGTTGTCTGGGAGTTGCTCTGAGTTCTGAGGGTCAGGAAAACAGTTTCTTTCTCTCCCTCTCAGTATGTGCCTGAACTCATGTGTATGTTTTTGATCTCCAGTTCCAGTTGTTTGACTTGGACTTCTCTCTGGTTTACCAACTCTCGAAGTCTCCGAATTTCTTCTTGTTGTCGATAGAACATGTGCAGCAGCTGGAACACAATAGACAGGTTAATCTGGTCCATTATGGCTGGGGTATCAGAACTGAGGGTAGGTACGTCAAACAGCAGGACGAACAGTAGGAAAGCAGTGGGGTATGGGGGAATACTAGCTTTTACTGAAATGCTTTATCCTTTATTATTTCTGGTCTCCACCCCCACTCCCAATTTTTTTAAGTGGTTATATTAACATGACTTGGATCTAAAGGGATCTTTTTATGATGTACAGCTATTTCATAGATATTCTTAAATGACTGAATCTCACTTCTTCAGTTACTGAGTCACAAAAGGGCTGGGTTTTGTCAATACTTGGTTTCCCTTCCAGTGAATGGATCAACCAACTCCCACTGTCTGTAGAAAAACTTGAAGTGGTGCTGACAGGGGAAGGGGCTGTTTATTATTTGAGTGAACTCCCATCTACCTTCTTCTTTGCAGTCTTGGTGCTTTGGGGAGTGAGGGATTGGGCAACGGAGAAAGGGAGAAGAAAAGAAAGGGACAGTAAGATATGGTTTGAAAGATCTTTTCAAAGAAATATATAGTCACTTATAAGAAGGAAAGTGAACTTAAAGTGAACCAAAAGAATTGCTAATCCTCTAAAGACTGTACTCTTTCCAAAGCATTCTAGAAGCCATTATAAATAATTTGGCTTATTGAATAATCTAACAAAAAAAGCAAATTTTTATTGATTTATTAATTAAAAGTTTATTTTAAATTAATTTATTTAAAAATTTATTGATTTTATAGATTACAAGTGTATTTTGGGAAACCTATGCTTACAGTAGACAATAAGAGCTAGGACAAAGAAATCTGAGTATTTTAAATATATGCAGGTGCCAGAAGGTTTTAAACCAAGTTACATAAACACTGATAATCAATGAATTGGGATTTCTGCCTTCCATTTCTGAAAGTGGCATAGACATAATGCTGGGTCTTAGTTTTACTATCTGTATAATGGGATTAAAACGCTTGGGATTCATTGAGCTCTTGGGAAGTCTAATTTTTTCAAAGCATTTGTAAAAATCAACTGAATTTAAAAATGAAGCTTTCCACTAAAGGTAAGCAATTTGAGGTGTCTAGAAGTGGCTTTCTCTTTTTTCCTGTACTACCACATATACCTCTTGATACACACACACACACACACACACATATATAATAGATACAGATAGAAATCGATCTTTCTCCACCTGTGACCTTCATATTCTCTTTCCTTCTACCTCTTCCTCTAGTTTTTCTTTCATTTTCTTCCCAAACTATGTATTATCACTCATTTTTTTCTTCTTCTTCTTTTCCTTCTATCCCTTACCCTCATTATTCCTTTGCCTATGTCTGGACCTTACAAATGTCCTTGTTTATTCCTCTAGAGATGATCCTATCTTACACATTCAGAGAAGCCCATTCCCAATGATTGGTTTTCATATACTCTTACCTCGCTTTCTGTTTTGGGTGGAGGACATTCAAATGGATCAAAGCCATTTGAAAGCCAAGATTTCCTGTCCTCTTGTACTAGATCCATTCCTTTTTTTGATCCTCTGTCATCCTGGAACCTGTATGGCTTCTTGGCATCCTCAAATGCTGTTTTCCTTTCTATCCTATCTTGATACCTATTTGACTCTAGAGGCACAGAATTGGATAGTGTCCTTTCAGGAAACTGTCGCTGAGAGTTTGCAAGCTCAGACCCTGGTCTCAGAGATACCAGCAGTGGCCCTATGAGACAAATAAAGTGAAGTGAGCACACCAGTCACACCCCTTCCCAGACACATAGAGACAAGCAATAAGCAGACTTCAGGGGTTTAGAGTAGTGATGTCAAACTCAAACAGAAACCCTTACATAAGGATCAATGTATGCTGCATGCTGACTCGGTTTTGAAATGTGATATCATCTATCTAAATTGTTCTTTTGTTTGTTTCGTTAAATATTTCCCAGCTACACTTTCATCTGGTTCCAGTCACACTCTAGAGTGTCGTGGGCCTCATGGCTGTTGGGTGTTGGATACCTCTGATTAAGAGGAATGATACCATTTATCTGACTGGGCTCGTCTTTTGTTTTCAAAGAAGACCATTACATCAGAGAAATGATGACATGACTTGCACTTGACTTTGTACTGAGTGAGGGAGGGCTGTGCAAGGTCACCAACTTCACTTTCTCCTCCTGAGCCATCTGGGTCCAGTGACCCATCATCAGGATGACTGAAGATGACCCAAGATGCATTGGGAGACCTTGGTCTTTTTATGTTGGTCTTTTCAGGTACTCAGAGGAAGGTAACACCCATTGATTTATACTGGTGTTTCCAAAGAGTAACCTGTCAATGAACTGTCCCCAAATGCCTAAAAGTGCTTTGCTTGTGTCAGAGTGGGATTCCTGTTCAGCAGAAGGAGGGAACAATGAATTTCTGAGGGATGTTATCACTGAACACTCACTAACAACTTTGGCTATTGGTAAGTAATCATATGACTCTTGCAATGTCCTTTGATGAAGAGGGGATTTTATACTAACAAATAGGAATGGACAGGGAAACAAATGTTGGACTTGGAGTCTGGTTTATCTCCTAGTGTCACTACTTATTGGCTATCTAACTATGAGTACATGGCTTTGAACCAGGATGTGTTCATTATCTTACTCTGTTTCTGGATCTCTCTGATATTCAAGCTATACAATGAAGCTTTCAGATGCGATTTTTCTGATGATATTTATCTTTTTACTAAAAAGGTACAAAATGAATTAAATGTTTCCTTAAAAGAACTCTATGAGTTCTAAATATATTTAAAACAAAATCTTTCATTATTAATTCAATTAAGACAACAGAGATATGACCTTTAGATCCAATGACTAGATCAATGGTCTCCCAACTTTTTTGATTGCACAGAAAACATTTTTGGAGCCTACATCACCAACATATTTACTTATTTTTAAATAAATAAATAAGGTTGAGATTCATAAAGTCTTTACACACTACTGTATATACAGGGACTACCGTATTATTATGTATATCATTTAAAATATATTATAATATATTATCTATATATGATATAATTATTGTTATATAATAACACAATTATTATATCATATGTAAACTATAATAACATATTTTATATATTATGTATTATTTATCATATATTAAAAAATGGAAAGGATGAAATAAAGATGAATTTATATTTTATTTGCAAGTCAATAGGGATCTACTAGAGTAATTGAAGAACGGAATGATATGACCAGAACTACCTTTTAGGAACTGACTTTGACAGTTGTGTGTAGGATGGATTAAAGAGAAGAGATAAGACAGGGAGACTAATTAGGATGCCATGGTATTAGTACAGGCAACAGGTGATGGGGACCTTAACTACAGGAAGGTGACTATGTGAGAGGAGAGAAAGACAGATGTGAGAAACATGGTGGGAGAAATTTTAAGATCTGACAGCTCACTGAATATGAGGGAGAGTGAGTTAAATAGGAAGGAACCAAGTTTGTGAACTTGAATTACAGGAAGAATTTTCTACATAGAAAAATTTAGAATATTTGGGTTTTGGGAAAAAGATAATGTAATTTTTTGGATGTGGACAATGTGGAAATGTGTTTTGGTTGACTATGCATATTTGTTATAGGGATTTCCTTTTTCTTTTTTTATACTGGAGGATGGGAAAGAAAGAAATGCATGTTAATTAGAAAATGAAATCGAAAAGAAAGCAATCATTTTTGTTTGGAAAAAACCACAAAAGATAATGTAATGAATTCTTCAATGAAGATCACAACCTGTTTGAAAAGGGAAATAGGGCTCATTATAACCCATTTGAAAATGGAGTAGGTATCAGATGGGTTGCAGAATCCACTCTCAGAGTCATCTGTCACAGCCACAAAGTAATCTGAGGAAAAGAAAGTGGGTATATTATACCACCTGATGTGCAGGGCCTGGAATCAGGAAGACTCATCTTCCTAAGTTCAAATTTGACCAGAGAAACTTACTTAGCTGTGTGACCCTAGGCAAGTCATTTAATCCATTTTTGCCCCAGTTTCTTATTTGTAAAATGAACTAGAGAAGGAAGGAAATGGCAAACCATTTCAGTATCTTTGCCAAGAAAACCTCAAATGGGGTCACAAGCAGTTGGACATGATTAAAATGAGTAAACTGCAGAAAACAATAAATGTTTGGGAAATGCTTCATGCCAGCTTTGGGTCCAATAATTTACTGGGCCTTGATTAAAGGCATCATATTTCACAATATTTTTGAATTGAAGCCACAGTAGGTCAATCGAGTGATCTTTATTGTTGTAGCACCAGAAGGCAAACATCTATCTCTGAAATCCTGACCTTTATTCATTCCACTCAGCCATTCCTGTGCTGTCAGAGCTGGCTGGACTCCAGCCGTCAAGGGGTAGATGTCTTCTTGGTAGGATTCCGACTACGAAAACAAACAAAAAGAGGTAATGTGGTCAAGGCAATGATAATCTAAAGAAGCTGATACAGCCGACAGACACTGCATGTGACCTAAGAAGTACTTTCATTTTTCTGGTGTACAAGTTGATAAGGTTAGACTAATTCTTTAATGCTGAGGTACTCTAATATATACATTTTAACTTAGATTTCAATCAGCTGTGATATGATAGGCCATCATTCAATCCTCATGTTATATGCAGTCAACTGAAAAAGATGACAAAATATGAGAACAGATAATGTTGGAAGGGTTGTGGAAAAAGATACGTATTCATGCATTGTTGGTGGTACTGTGAATTGTCACAACCAATTTGGAAAGCAATTTTGAATTATTCAAATGAAGTGACTAAAACGTCTATACCCTTCGACTTCTACTATTCTACTATTAGGCATATACACAAATGAGGTCAATAATTAAAAGTTTTCATATACCTAAAATATTTATAGCAGCACTTGGACTGAAGTTTCCTTATCTGGGGAGCTGACTTAGACAACTTCTGAAGTCTTGGAGCTGGAAAGCTCCAAATCAATGATCCTATTCATAAACTGGTTTCCAAAGCAAAAATTATGGGAACCTTGTGGGGAAGTGACCCCATCTTAGAATTTGTGACAGAGGATAAGCATGCCAGGTATAGTCTAATATTCATTTTGGATTCTTGGAGAACAGATTTCAAAGCTTTCAAAAAACAGGATAGGTAGGATGCAGGGGTTTAAGATTCTCTCCAAATCAGTTCATCACTGTTAGCAAGCTTTCAAGGTAATTCTGAAAATGCAAAAAGAATTCCCATGAGGAAGAAGGGGAAGGAGAAGGTTTCTAAGGAGAACAGCTGTGCAAAGATGATTCATCCATCAAGTTAGATTTTAAAAGATATTCAAAGGATGGCAGCAAGGGAAGGTTAACAAATGAATTTCAAAACTTGGCAAGTGCTTTTAAAACATTCTCAGGAGTCGTGAAATTCAGAATGGTTTGAAGCTGGTGAAGGTAGGTAAGTTTTTAACATATGGGACAAAAAGGAAGATAAAGGGATAAAACTCAATTGGGGAAAGGCTGAATAAGTTGTGGTGTATGAATGTAATGAAAAACTACTGAACTACAAGAAATGACAAACAGGTAGACTTCAGAAAAACCTGAAAAGACTTATTACATGAACTGATGCTGAATAAAATGAGCAGAACCAGGAAAACATTATACATGGCAACAGCCACAGTGTGCGAGGACTGTTTCTTAGTCCTTTATGGCAATGCAAGAACCTAAAATATTTTCAAAGGAATCTTGAGGCAAAATGTCATCCACATCCAGAGAAAGAACTATAGAAGTGGAATGCAGAACGAAGCAGACTATTTTCTCTTTTGTTATGTTTTGCTTTTTTCCTCATAGTTTTTCCCATTCATTTTAATTCTTCTATGCAATATGACTTATATGAAAATGTGTTTAATAAGAATGTATGTGTAGGATCCATATAAGATTACATGCTTTCTTGGGGAGGGAAGGAGAAGGGAGGGGGAGAAAATTTTAAAAATATGGAAGTGATTGCTGAAAACTGAAAATAAATTAATAAAAAAAGGGTGAAGACTGCTGTTCAAAGTGAATGGGATGATAAAAAGTGATGGAATGAAGGTGGAGCAGCTTCTGTGATCTCTGTCAAGAAAAGTAATTGTTGTTAACTGAAAAGAGAATTGACACTGAAGATAAATGAAAATTTTAAAAGACTAATAGCGAGTTGATACTCAATATAAGCAAGATAAAATGACAGCACTAAATGGCCCTTGATAAGGTCAAATCACTAGATCAAGATGAATAATGAACAAAAGTTCTAAAAGAATTCTGGATGTAAATGCTGCCAAGTGACCTTTGAATGGAAAATGGTACCATGGAGACTGAATTCGAGAAAGGCAAATGTTGACCTGAATTTTGAAAAGAAACTGAGAGTATAATCTGAAAACTACATGGCAGTGAACTAGATTTCAATTCCTTGAGAAAATTTAGAATTCTATTAATTTTATGATGAATATATGTGAAGATTAATGAACATTCAGAAAAGAAAGCAGTGAACATAAAGGTCCAGAATGATTTCATTAAGAATAGTCCCTGCCACTTAAAAGAATACATAGAAGAAAATAGGAGATTCAGAGGGAGATACAAACATATGAGACAGTTTTGACATCATTCTTTTCTATCTACCTCCTCACAGAGACGTGCAGATGAGATTTTTTTTTGACATGTCCAATGTCAGAATTTGTTTTATTTGATTACACATATTTATAAAAGATTTTTTTCTGTTTTTTTCAAATGGGGGGAAAAAGATTGGAGGGAGAGAAGATGGCTTTTCATTAATTAAAAAAATTTAATAAAGAAACTATTGAATTTATTATATACTTAAAAAGGAAATAAGCAAGAAAGGATGGAGATTCAACTTCCTATGAAATCCTCTTTTCTATTTTCTTTGTATATAGACATGTTCATGTTTATTAATGTTTGCCTAATTTAAATAACAAAAACAAGAGTACAGTCTATGCTGGATTAACTCTCTCTCTCCCTCCATCTTTCTTTTCTCCTCCTTTTCTTCTCCTCCTTCTTCTCCTTTCTCTCTCTTTCTCCCCCTCCTCCCAGCTTCCCACCCCTGTTTTGGAATACTTTAGATCTCTTTTACCTACTTTTCGTAAAGAATTCTACAAATTCTCTCATGTTATTGTTGTGGACAAGATAGAGAGCTAAAGAACATTACAGTTATGTGAATTTGAAACTGAATGGCTGGGTCGAAAGAGCTATTATTATTGAGCTGAGCACCACTTGAAAGGAGGTGGCATGGGGGCCCACAAGGATTTATCCTCATGCCACTTAATATTTTCATCAATTACCGAGATAAGGGCAAACATGGCATTCTTACCAAATTTTCAGCTGACACAAAATTATAAGAGACAGTTAATTCTTGGGCAGTAGAGTTGGAACCCAAAATGTAAGAGAATAAAATGTTGAGCCAACTCTAATAAGATGAAATTTAATGGGAATAAAGGTAATGTCTTAAACTTGGTTAAGTACCAGATGATGAGGTATGGAAATAATAATTCATCTGAAAAAGATCTTAAGGATGCTGAAGAGATGGAAGAGGTTTGGTGAACTGTAATTTTAACACAAGCCAGCAGTGTGATATGACAGACAAAAAACCTAAGATGATCCTAGATATCACTGAAAAAGTATATTCAGACTTTGTGTCTAGTGTACATTCCAGTTGTTCTAATACCAGAATTCTTAACATGGAGTCTAGGAACCTGGCTTTTTAATGTTTTGATGTATTTTATTTTATACAATTTTTTGAATGGAGTCCATAGGTTTCACCAGACTGCCCAAAAGAGTCTGTGATACAAAAAAAGTTAAGAACCTCTGTAAGGGATTGGGGCTTCTAGCTGATATATAAGAAGGTTTGGTGGAGTCAAGACTTTTAGACAAATTAGTTCTCCAGGAATCCAGGATTCTCTAGGAAATCCTTTGGGTACAATAATTAATTTCTGAACTGTCATTTTTTTCCTTTTTGGAGTCTTTTGGGGTTAAGTGATTTGCCCAGAATCACACAGCCAGTAAATGTCTGAGGTTGGATTTAAACTCAGATCCTCCTGACTCCAGCACCAGGGCTCTATCCACTGCATCACCTAGCGGCCTTTTCTGTGTCTCCTTTCAAAGAAAAATCCCTTGCTCCAAGTAGTAACCATATACAGAAGAAGAAGCTAGGTTATAGTCTTGTTGTACTCTATCCTGTTTCGGTTATACCTGCCATACTGCTTTTAGTTTTGAGAGTTGCATTTTAGGAAGAATATGGAAAAACTAGAGAACATCCACAGCAGGACCACTGGTATGTAAAGACCCTTGAAATTATGCTATATAAGGATCTGGAAGGAATGAGAATATACTTCATGTCAGCATAGAGGCAGAGGTATGTGGTCATTCACTCTGATGGCATAGTTAGGGTTTCCATCAGCGTGCTGTGGTTGACTTCTTCCCTGTAATAGTTTAGTTATGGAAGCCACTTACCCGTCGAGGGACAATCATTGATATAGGCTCGATGAGACTTTTGGTTGTTATCAGTTTGTAGAATCTGAATATCTCACAAGAAGACACATCCAGACCTCTCTTTGGCATGATTCCTAATGTAAAGATCCAGAAGAAAGAAGAGATCATGGAAAATGGCTAGTACCTGGGCAATGGTTCATTGGGTCCTACATGGGCATAGCTCTCACGGGTTCTCGCTATGCTTGTATCCTTAGAAACTAGTGCACTGCTTTGTTCATGGGTGTTAAATAAATGTCTATCAAACTACTCTGGAGCTGCAATTAAATTGTATACTTCCTACTCAGTGTAGCTGTACCTGAAAATTCAGTTAGTGGTCTTCCTACCTCTCCTTCCCCTCCTCCCCTCAGGATACTATTGTGAGGCAGGCCATGAACATCATTAGAGTATTCTCATTTTTCTGAGAATGGGGATAAAGAATCATGTACAGTTGAAGTGATAGATGTTTACCCCAAAGATATATTACCAAAAGTGGAAAACGAAACCCTGAGTATCCAACGACAGATCATACTTTGGAATCCAATGAGTCTTAGGTTAGTAGGTTAGAAAGACTCTTAGAAGAAGCGTGGTCTGGAGAACCAAAGCTTGACTTAGGCCTCTGCTCCTGACTCCTAGTCCATTGGTTAAATCGTTGATTATGAACTTGAGCTCATGAACTTGATTTCTGTCCTTCACGTCAGTGTAATTCAAAGGAGAGAGAACAGCTTCTCTGCTATTGATTCTAATACATTTAAAAAGAGACAGTTTAGGACCCCAAAAGAAGCAAAGGTTTTTCCAAATAAGCCCTCTTTTCCATCTCTGTTAATGGTACCACCCTCTTCTAGCCTTCTCATTCTAGAAACCTTGGTTTTATCTTTCCTCCATCCCCTATATCTAGTTAGTCACCAAATTCTATCTTTTCTTGCTTCACGATGCCTTTAGTTTTACCATTTCTCTCCATTTTCATTGCTGCCTCACTAGTCTAATCTTTCATCATTTTGCATCAGAATTACAGCACCAGTCTCTTATCTGGTCTCCCTGATTTAATCTCTTCCTCCTTTTAATCCATCATCAGCTGAATTTTCTCTGGATGACTAAGGCTGGCAGCATCAAATACATGAACTCCTCTGTCTTTGATGGTCCTCCATTATCTGACCTCATCTGATATTTTTAAAGATCCATCACATCACCTTCTCAATTTGAGTGTAGATGTAGATCACGACCCTTTCATGCCTCATTCATTTATGGCTAATAAAAGTTCACTGCCTGGTGGCCAGATTTAGAAGGATGAGCTCCCTGAAGTTAGGTTGGTCAATCCCCAATGACAGATAGCATGGTCTACCACCAGTCTGTGTATATTCAAAACCTTCTCAGCTTGGTTCAGACCTACCAGGATGAATGTACCATCTGTGGATATAATCTTTAAGGATGCAAAGACACCACCATAACACAGCATAATGAAGTAGAATCTTATAGGAGCAACAATAATTTGTATAGAAGATTCTAACTTATGAAGGACTCATTATTAGATTTGACCCTTTCAACAACCCTGTATGGGAAGACAAATATTTCTACTTTACAGAGAAAGAAAGTGAAGTTCAGATAGACTAAATGTCTAGCGAATAAGTGGTAACTATTGGGACTTTTTTATCTTCTGATTCTAAGTCAAGTGCTCTTTCCACCACTTTTGTTAACATTCAATACATCAGCATAATGAGGATTATATTATAGTCTTCATAGTATCCCCACCCAGTCAAATAAAGGGATAAAAGTCTAACAGAAGGTAAGTTTCTATCTAGTTAGCATGTAGGGATTTGAGGCATGTAGGTGGAGTGGTAGATAGAGTGCTGGGCTTGGAGTCAAGAAAACTCCATTTTCCCGAGTTCAGCTCTAACCTAGGTGATCTTGGGCAAATCATTTTACTCCATTTGCTTCAGTTCCTCATCTATAAAATGAGCTGGAGAAGGAAATGGCCAACCACTCCAGTGTCTTTGCCAAGAAAACCCCAAACTGAATCATGAAGAGTTGGATACAACTGAAACAACTCAATAAAAGTAAAAGAGTTGAGATTCAAATCCAAGTCTTCAGGTGCCAAGACCAGTGGTTTTTCCATTAATTATATCATATTACTGTACAAGTCTATTTCATAGATTTTTCTGATCATTTCAGCAAAAATTATTTTTTTCCTTCTGAAGTCCTACTGTACTCACAGTCAGTATCATATGGCTTAGCACTTAAAATGTTCCAGCTTATGTGCCAGTGCCCCTGGCTAATCTTACCAACTATCCAACCCTTGACTGGCAAGTCCATTTATAACACTGTTTATCCCATGTTTCCTTAGTTGTCCCATAGACTCAAGTACATGGTTGGATACATAACATAATAGTCTTTAGTAAACATGTTGATTAGTTGGCTTCCCTTTTGAAGTTGTTTCAAACCATGCCATGTGTTTCTGCATAAATGGTGGAAGAAGAGTTATCCAAGTTCTTGGAGATTTTATTGGTTTTTCTTAGACATTTGTTACAAAAAACAAAAACCCCAAACCTCCTAAGTCTTTTCTCACTGTTTTAACTTCAGTTTTTCATCCATTCTACTTTTATCCTTAAATTCATCTTTGATTCTTGAAGCAAAGACTTTTCATGGTATTTGGAAAAGTTCAGAGATGTGTGTGGGGCCATGATTTGGGGTTTTTAGGAATTTGTTTTAGCATCTAACCTTGGACATAGTGTACTTTCCAGTTGTTCTAATATCAGAATTCTTAACATGGAGTCTAGGAACTTGGTTTTTTAATGTTTTGATGTATTTTATTTTACAGATTTTTTTGAATGGGGTCTGTAGGCTTCACCAGACTGCCCAAAAGAGTCTATGATACAAAAAAAAGTTAAGAACCCCTGTAAGGGGCTGGGCTTCTAAATGACATAGAAGAAGGACATATGAGGCTTGGTTTGAGTCAAGCCGTTTAGTCAAATTAACTCTCCAGGAATCTGTTGAGTTTCTTTGGGTACAATAATTAATTTCTGAACTGTCTTTTTTTCTTTTTGGAGTCATCTGGGGTTAAGAGACTTGCCCAGGATCACATAGCCAGTAAATGTCTAAGGCTGGATTTAAACTCAGATCCTCCTGACTCCAGCACCAGGGCTCTATCCACTGCATCACCCAGCTGCTTCTTCTGTGTCTTCTTTCAAAGAAGAATCCCTCTCTCCAAGTAGTAACTACGTACAGAAGAAAAGGTGAGGGGAACTTCGATGGTGACCAGCTTCTTTCTCTGCTCTTGCTTCTTAACCCATTAGAATCCAGCTTCCAACCTCATCATTTCACAGAAACTGCTCTCTCCAAAGTTACAAATGATTTTTTAATGGCCAAATTGAGTGGTCTCTTCTCAGTCATCATTCTTCTTGACTTCTCTGCAGTCTTTGAAACTGTGGATCACTCTTCTTCATACTCTCTTCTCTCTAAGTTTTTGGAATACCAGTCTTTTCTGGTTCTCCTCCTACCTATCTGACCATTCCGGACTCCTTTGATGGATCCTCAGTCAGGTCATTTGTTCTACTTTTAAGTATCTCAGAGTTCTTTCCTGGGTCTTCTCTGTATACTTCACACAGTGACCTCATCAGCTCCCATGGATTTAATTACTATCTCCATGCTAATGATTCTCAAATCTACCTGCCCTTCTCTAACCTCTTTGCTGACCTCTTGCATCTCCACCTACCTTTCAGACACCTCAGACTGAACATCCAGTAGACATTTTGAACTTGGTGTGCCCCAAACTGAACTTATAATCTTTATCCTTAAGCCTTCCTCCTCTCCTAACTCCTCCACTACCACCAAGGGCGATACCATCCTCTTAGTCTTTCACTCACAATCTAAGTGTCATCCTTAAGTGCTTACCATCTCTTCTCTCACCACCCCTGCTCCTTATTTAATCTGGTGCCAACGTCTGTAGATTTCACCTTTGCAACACCTCTCAAATATGTCTCTTTCTCTTCTCTGATACTACCCCAACCTTGGCACAGGCTCTTATCACCTCATACTTTGGCTACTGCAGTTTATTGGTATCTAGTTTTTAACATCACCTTCATTTTTGCATATATCCTTCCCTTCTCCATCTCAACTTTGATATATCGCAGGTGGGCATGGGAAATTAAATGAGAATTTGGGGGGAGCTTTGTGGAAACTGCAGATGACATGCAAAGGCCAGTAGATGACAGAAAAAGTTTAGAAACTCAGAAATGCATAAAATAGTATAACACAGTATTGTATAATATCAACATATTTTTATCTTTTAATACCATAATAATTCAGACTTCTTCTCTGGTATGAAGGGAGGGGCCAAAAAATTTTTACATGGATTTTCCAGATCATGGTAGGGTTGGGTGGGGGGCTCCCTTAACACCTGCAAGGTGAAAAGGAGGAATAACTATAATGAGTCCTAGTAAAAAGAGCAGATCTGGCATCAAAAGACATGAATCTGAATCCCACGATCTATAATTGAATACAGGCAAGTGATTTTACCTCCTTAGGACTCAGTTTCTTCATCTCTAAAACTGGATTGTCTTAATGATTCATTTCAGCTCTTAATCTGAGAATTCTCTTTCCCCGGCTATAAAGCCTATAAGGTTATTTAATAGCGCCACCTTAAGGTCAATGTGGGAACTTTAGTCTCTTACACTTCACAGAAATTTTAAGCTCTTTCTATTTTTTTCAATCAATAATCATTTTCAAAGCACCTACTATTTGCCAGGTGGGACAGCTAGGCGGTGCAGTGGATAGAGTGCAGGGCCTGGAGTCTGGAAGATTCCTATTCTTAAGTTCAAATCCAGCATCAGACATTTACTAGCTGTGTGATCCTGGACAAGTCACTTAACCCTGTTTACCTCAGTTTGTCATCTGTAAAATGAGTTGGAGAAGGACATGTCAAACCACTTCAGTATATTTGTCAAGGAAACCCCAGATGGGGTGAGGAAGGGTTGGATGGGGCTAAAAAATAACTGCATGACAACAGAAATGTACTAAGTGCTAGGGATACAAAAAGAAGCAGAAGACAGTCCTTGCCCATCAGGAGCTTATCATCAAAAGGGAGAACCTTACCTGCAAAGACCTGCCCTGTAGCCTAATGCAAATTTCTCTCTTACACTTTAAAGTCTTAAAAATTATTAAGAGATCTTCCTCAGACTTTTCACAAAAAATCTCTCAGATATGTTCTCTCATCTTTCACTAATTAAATTTGTTTTTCTTCAAGTACTGGCATTCAAGGTAAATAAAGAAACTTGCTTCTTATTTAATGCTGTTTCTGTCCTCGATTACTAGTATTGTGAATTGTGTGTTAGTTTCTATTTTGCATTACAAACATATAGTATTTAAGTTATAGTGTAGACATATACGGGTATATATACTATGGGACCAGATGAAGTACAAAAAAGTGACATGCATACTGGAGACAAAGTCATTTTGAAATCTCTGAAAGATTTTCAAGGTATCTATAAAGAAGGTACAATATGGAAGAATTGGAGAAAATAATTGTAAATTGGCATTCTTAGCAAAAAAGTGGTCAAGAAGACGCCTGATTCATATTCTTATACACTCATTTTTATAAGAATCATCCCAGAATCATGGATTTAGATCAGAAAGGGACCTTAAATTTCACTGAGTTCAATCCCCTCATTATGTTGATGAAAAAAGCCAAAAATAGGGTTAAATCACTTGTCCAGGGTCCCACAGCTAGGCAAGGGTCTGAAGCAAGATCTGAATATGTCTTTCTGACTGGAGGTCTAACACTTTATTTATGACATCACCCTATCTCTCTATAAACATATTAAGGATGTCCTTGGAGGGAGAAAAATGAGAAGAATTTGCTTTGCAAATTCATTATCAAAGATTGCATCTGCAGTCAGACAAATGTGTAGCCCACAAGATCCTTCAGGATTTCTTGTTTGTTATTTTTTAAAGCATTTGATTCAATAGAGCAAAATGCAGCCTTAAAGGTGGTCCTCTAATAGTGTATCACTCAAGCATATCTGAGCATCATACAACTCAACAGATGCAGCATAAAGGAAAATTTTGTTAAGTCATCCTCAGTATAGAGAAACACAAAACAGTGTGCACCCCAAATAACTGACACTGTCAGGAGGATGGCTGGTGCAGAATTAAGACAGAGTAAGAATTCCCTAGAGATAATGAGGTCTTCCAGATACTTCTATCTATAACTAACATTGTGGTAATTGCATTAACTACACAGGACATTTCTCATAAGGGAGACTGAGAACAACTCAAAAGACACCAAACTTACCAGCTTGGCAAAAACTTACCAACTGGAGGAAGAATGCTTATTGCCAGGACTATGATCTACAGTCAGATGGGTAGCCCAATGAGTTAGTACATTAGCCCAAAGACACATACCTTGGATAGATGCCACATATGGAAAATGGGCCAGAAATGTATAGGAGCATGGGCATGGGCTGAGGTGCATTTGGGAAATTGTGCTACACTTTCAGTTACCAGATAGAGACAGATTGATCTCTCTCTCTCTCTCTCTCTCTCTCTCTCTCTCTCTCTCTCTGTGTGTCTCTCACTCACACACGCACGCACACATACACGCACCAAACAGTTTCTAACACCAGTATTTTGCTGATAAGACTAAATAGGCATAGATTATTGAGTATCAAGATTCCAAATTGTAGATGACTCAAAAGGTGATATGAGTGAAAGGAGGTTATAGAATATATCAGAGATGATTTTCATGCAAGAAATGGCATAAAAATATTAAAGGAAGTGGACTAGTCATGTAGTGAGAGGGAGGGAAAACAGATGAACAGACTGAGTCTTATACCCAGAGAATGTTAAAAGCCTTTGGTTCTATTGGGGAGATTCTCAGTAAAAGGTTTATAGGGGGATATGGACAAGAATTATATACGATGAGTATGAATGGCACCCAGAAAGATGTACCTATATTGACAAGATCATTGAGATATTGAAAAAGTGTGGGCTGAAAAGACCTTTGCTGAGAGCCTAGCCATAAGGAAATATTGTTTTCATAGGAAAATATATTCTGAGGTCCAAATTCAATTCATATGTTATCTAGGAGGATAAAGAATTAACCCATTAGTACCCATTCATACCCACTAGGATTACTGGACAAGGAGACCAGGGCCCTGTGAGACTGAGACATAGGATAGATAAATGTTCAGGGGAAGAGCCAAAAAGTTTCAGAGCCCAAGGTATTGGATCACAGAAAAGTGAGAAACCAAGGTAAAGGGAAGGCACCGGGACAGTAGGAGAACACGGAAAACATTACAAAAATTACCTTCCATACATATCTTTTTATGTCAATCTATGTACAGATTCCTAGTTAATTATCAACTCTGCTGAGCCTGAAGGTCTATTTCATAGAGGCGATAGTTATTCATTTAAAATTCTATTGTCTGAGCTGCCATGAGACAGAGGCTGCAGAGAGTCAGTGGAAAAGCACTGGGCTAGGAGTCAGGGGACCCCCCAGGTCTGCCACTAACTAGCTACTCAGGTCGCCTAGAGGAAAGGGAAGCAACTGCCTCTTCGACTCTATACTGTTCCGATAATAGTAATAAATGATAATTAAAATAGCTAGCATTAAATGGTGCTTACTATGTGCCCGAGACACCACGCTAAGCATGCCACAATGATTATTTCATTTGATTCTCATACAAATCTTGGAGGAAGATGATATAATTACCCCTATTTTATAGATGGTAAACTTAGGCAAACAGAGGTTAAGTGACTTGCCCAGAGTCACAGAGCTAGTAGGTGTCTGAGGCCATATTCATTCTCAGTTCTTTTCTGATTGCGCTGCCCTGTACAGATAACAGATGAAGTACTATGTTCAGTCTATGGTACTACATTTTAAGAGGGATACTGACACAGTGGGGCAGGTTTGGAGGAGAGTGACCAGGCTAGCAAGGTTATGCAAAATCATGTCATTTCAGGATTAATCAAAGGAACTGGAGATGTTTAGACCGGAGAAGAATACAGTGGAATATGTGTCTATGTAAGAATATTGCTACCCTTAAATATCCAAATAGGAAATAGAAATTAGACTTAGTTTATGTAGGTTAGAACTGGGAAGTGATAAGTAGGCAGATTTCAGCTGAGTAGCAGGAAGAACTTTCTCACAATTAGAGCTGGCCAAATGATGGAAGAAGTCATGGCACAGGGTGTCCTGAGATCTGGCCTTGAAGTCTCAAAGGCCTGGGTTCAATTTCTGCTTCTGACACATCCTGGCTGTGTGACTGGGCAAATCATTTAACTTCTGGCAAATCTATACAAGTTCCAAATACAAAGCTCCAATACAAATTAATACAAGTTGCAAAGAAATTGCTGAACTTCATTGGTGGGGGAATTTTCTCATGTGGAAATTTCCTGTATCTGTGGAATCATCTCTAGTTCCTATCCCAGTAACAGGACTGCCTTGGGTGGCATAATGAATTCTCCGTCATTCAAGATATATAATCAGAGGCTGGATCACTATTTATTAGGGATTTCGAAAAGAGAACTCAAGGTTCATATACATGTTATACTAGAGCCTGCCAGCTCCTTCTAACTTTAAGGTTCTGTGATGCCATCAGTTTATGATGCAATAAATGTAAATGTAAATCACATTACATCCCCAGACCTCAGGGTCCCTATTGGTAAAATGAAGGGAACTAAATTTTATAGCCTTAGTCTCTTATCATGGGATATATCAGGTATGAGTTATACCTCATACCTGAAGTATCCTCACAAAGTTGCCTTGTGCATTATCCATTTAAATCTAATGTTTTCAGCTCCTTAATAACAATGACAACGTTTAGTCTGGTGAAGATAAATAATCACTCCAAATATCTGATCATAACTGATTACCTTAAGAGGTGAAGGACTGCTTTGCAAGTCAGTGAATAAAGTCTATAGCATCAATCCAAATAGAAAGTCTGTATTCTAAGAAATGGGTCTCTTTCATACTTACCAATTCCCTTCTGAGGGAGATAAGAACGATATTCTGTAAGATAGTTCAAGTGTGGTTTGTCTGCACTAATTTCATAGTATCGAATGTTCCCATCACCCTGTGAAAGAGAACAAAACAGAACGAGAAGATACTTTGGCTTCTCATTTGGTGTGGAACAAGAGCAATAAACAATGACATTTATTTTTATGTGCAACTGAAAACGAAAATGCCAAGGAAAATCATAAAACTGAAACAATAAAGATTTAAAAACCCTTTTACTTTCATTTCCACTCCTATTTCTCAATAGTGCTTTCTCTTTTTGGGTAGAGGTTTGGGTAGAGGTATTGCTGCATTTAGCCCAAAAAGCAGTTGCTTCCAAATTTGTAGGAATTTTAGGTATCTTTTCCTTTCCTAATAGGGGTGTGTGTGTGTGTGTGTGTGTGTGTGTGTGTGTGTGTGTGTGTGTGTGTGTGTGTGTGTCACAGCAGATAAAAAAAAGAAAGGAAGGAGTTATGTCCATTTTTTTTTGGTTGAAATATCTTTCAAAGTTACATAATAGGTTCAAACATTTGTGAGCTGGAAAGAATCTTAGAGGTCATCTAGTTGAGCACCCTCTGTTTACAACTGAGGGAAAATGAAGTTTAGAGGATTTAAGTGACTTGTCCAAGGTCACATAGGTAGCAAGTGTCAGAGGTAGGATTTGAACGCAGGTCTTCTGAGTCCATATCCCCTTTCTACTTCACCATACTACTTCTCTGAGCTTATGAATCTCTTACTCTACAACTCATTTTGGCATAGATACCAGCAGGAAGCTATGTCCTACCAAACTAGACATGCCTTTTTTTTTGAGAGGGGGAGGTGTCTTGCAATGGGCCGTGTATCTGATGTCCAAGTAAAACTCTGGCTAAGTTCAGAGAGGCTATAGGTGGCTGAACCTGAGTCATAGTTATTTTTTGTTCCAGTAACTCCATGAAAGTTCTATATAAAGGTATTGAGGAGTTATGATGTGCATTTATTTTAGAGACTGGCTATACATAACTGATGAAGTACAGCCATCAGTTTAAAAGCTTGATATTTAAAATGCATCTCCATAATTTTTTGTAATTTCTCTAGTCCAAAAACATTTATAGCCTCAAGTCAATGATGAAATAAAGAATTCAGTACTCAATTTCACATTCCCCCACTTCCACCTAAGAACTCAGCTACTGCATGTTTAGCAACCTTAGCTTTAATTCTCATAGCGCAAAGCTTACCTTGCCCACCACATAGAGCATATTGGTGTCTGAATCATAGAAAGGGAACAATACACCAGAAGAGCCATCTAGGTCCTCTTCAATTAAAGGCACAGAAAGGTCATCCTGTTTAGGGATGAAGAAATGAAAAAAGGCGGTTCAGTTACTTGTTTAGTTATAAACCAATGTACCCCAGCCCAGATTATACAATGTACCAGGAAAATCTCTAAAATCTCCATAATCAACTATTCCCTCATTTGCAGCATCAACACACAAGATTCATAGGGCCAAGGAAGAGAAGTAGAAATAAAAAAATAAGAGAAGGAGTTTAAGTTGATAAATATTAAGAAATAAAGACCTTTGGTGTTAAAAAGTATGGCAGGCTAATAACATTTTTCCAAGGATCAGCAGTTTGGAAACACTGCCACAAAACACCCTTCCTTTGTCTAATGTGACAGTCATCTTATGGAATCCATAGAGACACAGAACATTAGATCTGGAAGGCACTTGACAGAACATCTAGTCCAACCCCATCATTTTTATAGATGAGGAACCTCAAGCCCTAATAAGTGAAGTGATTTTCCCAAAGTCATAGAGCATATAAATGCCAAAAATAGGAGTAATATTTAGGTTTTTTAATTACGAAGTCAGTGTATTGTCTATGATTTTACATTGTTCCTCCAAGAATAGCCAAACAACATATTCTCAATTTAGAAGAATTTTCAAAAAGCCTGGGTGCTGCCTTCTGCATCATGGATCTCCTGTGGTGGGGCTGGATCCTTGGGGCATGTTCCCCAAAGCATAATTATATCAGTGATTTTGTTCAGAATTGCATCCTACATTTCAAAACAATAATGAGAGTGGTGGGGCTGGAGGGGAAAGAGGTAAGACTTAAGACTTCATCCCTGTCAAAATCTCATGAAACAGAAGCAGAAATGGGTTAATCCTTGCAGCTGGGGTATTGTAGAAAGAAAAAGATGTATATAAGAGGGACAAAGAGGAAAGCAAATGATCACTGGCAGGTGGGGGAAAAAGTAATGGCCAAGAAAGCTCTCTGTCCTAGTAATTTGGTTCAATTTAATTTGAGTAAGCAAAACTTAGAGCAAACACCTGCCCTATACATATGAATGTCTGGGCACTAAATCAGTAGTTCTTGTGTGAACCAGTGGGCTGGTCTTATTTGAAGTGATAGGAAAATTACCAAATCTAAAAACAAAAGTGAGTTCTGGCTTGTATAGACAAAGAAACTATCTGTTGGCATACAAGAGAAAGGAAATGGTAAGTTTGGGGGCAAATATCTTGAATATTTTTGTGGAAAGCATTCTCTCATTGAGGAAAAAGAGGGTTTAGATCTGAAATGCTTAGCATTCTTTGTCTTCATTGATCAAGTTTGATAATAATGCATAATCCTCCAATTCCCTTTGCCTATCACATTTAGGAACACTCAATCTGGAAAGGGCGGAGCATATGGAACATTTTCTATATGGTGTAGGAGAAGTAGAATTGAATATCTTAGGAAGGCTGCCTTGTCTGGAGTTCATGAGACTTGGTGTGGAGCCTTTAGCCCAGTGTATTTAGGGATGGGCTTTAGATGGGATTTACCAGTGGCAAGGATGGCCAGGAGGGGTCAGGCCAAGGTCTACAAATCCCAGAGTTCAGCCATTTTGAGCTCTAGGTTTGCCTAGACCTAGGGGAAAAATACCTAAAGAACACAATATATTTTATAGTCACCATCATATTCTGAAACCTATTATAAGGCTTGGTGCCCTAATTTGGAATCAAGTGAGTTTGAGGAAAGCTGTCAGCACCATGGCCAGGGGAAGCAGCCAGCTTGATCCACACAGAGTCAGGGATATGGTTCATCTGAGCTGCACAGTGGAAACATGCTGAGATGATATTACCATAGTTACCACAGTGGTTCAGGTCTTTATCACCTTCTGCCTAGACTATTGCAATAACCTCTTGATTAGTCTCTCCTTCACAACTCTCCCATCTCCACTTCAGCCTCTCCATACATGCCAAAGTGATAGTCCTAAAGCACAGGTCCCACCATGTCACTCCTCTGCTCCAAAAGTTTCAGGGGCTTCCTGATACCTCTAAGATCAAACACAGATTCTTCTGCTTGACAATTAAAGTTCTCCACAATCAGAATCCAGCCTACTTAAATCTTAAAACACCCTACAATCTGCCCAACCTGGCCTGCTTGCATTTCTCTCATCCACAATACTCCACATACTATCTATCTCTTTGACTCTGCACAGGATGTTTCCCATGCCTGAAATCCACTCAATCCTTACCTCTTGGAATTCTCAGTTCCTCTTAAAACCCAATTTAAATTTTTAAGCTTAATTTTACTCAAGACTTACTTGATTCTTCCAGGCTACTAATACCCCTTTGAAAACTATAGATTTGTTATGTGTACATGTTGTCACTGCTCCAGAATGGTAGCTCCTTGAGGGTAGGGATTGTTCTGGGTTTTTTATCTTTGTATCCCTAGCTGCTAGCCCAGTGCTTAGTAAATGTTTCTTAATTGATTAATATTGTTTTTGGCAAGTTTAGAGATGAAGAGACCCCTGAAACTGTCCAGCCCAACCACTTCATTTTAAGGGTGAGGAAACAGAGACCTAGGGAGATTAAGTGACTTTCCCAGTGTCATAAAGGTAATAAGCATCAAAGAAGGAACTTGAACTTGGATCTTCTGATTCCAAAGCCAGTGTTCTGTGCCACACTAGGAAGGAGGAAGGGGGATACACAGGTGGCACAATGGATAGAATGGCAGGCCTGGAGTGAGGAAGACTCATCTTCTTTAGTTCAAATCTGGCCTCAGACACTTACTGGTTGTATGACCCTGGACAAGTCACTTAACTCTGTTTCAGTTTCCTCATTTGTAAAATGAAGTGGAAAAGGAAATGGCAAACCACTTCAGTATCTCTGCCAAGAAAACTCCAAATGGGATCATGAAGAGTTGAACAAAACTGAAAAAAGACTGAATGACTATTACAAATTGACAGTAGTTTTAATTAGGGTGTTCTTTTGGCCTCTAGGTGATTTAGGCCATTTACATAGTGAAAGAAGGACCTGAGCCAGGAATTAGGGCTTGAGTAGAGGACTCTACCATATGATCTATATTTCTAGAAGGGAAAACTCAACTCACTCCGACTTGACTCAGTGTTTCCTTCCTATTGCTCTAACTTTCAAGGAGATAGGGAGAGAGCATGTGTCTATACTTCCCTTCCTTGGGTGTTCTGCAGAAACATTATCATCATCTCTGGGAGGCAATTACAATATGGACTAGCCTTGGTTGGTCTCCTTGCCTTTAGTCTATTCCTACTCTGGTCTATCTTCCACTCAACTGTCAACTTTACCTTTCTACAGGTAAACTTTACCTTTACCTTCTACAGGTTTGACCATGTCACCTCCCTTTTCAATAAACTGCAGCATCTCCCTATCACCTCTCAGATCAAAGCTCTTCAAAACCTGGCCAGTCTTTTTATGACTCTCCTGTCCCCTCCGTCCATCCCCACAAAGATACTTTGTGATCCAGTGATACCAGACTCCCATCAGATATTTTACCTCCTGGCTCTGGAAATTTTTACTTAGTGTTCTTCTGCCTAGAATTCCTTTCCTCCTCACCTTTACCTCCTGCATTGCCTTGGCTTTAAGTCTAAACTCCTACCTTCTATAAGAAGCCTTTCTTAATCCCCCTTAATTTGAGTATCTTCCTTATTGATTATTTCCAACTTATTCCATATATAGCTTGTCTGCACATATTTGTTTGCATGTTGTTTCCCTCCATTAGACCAAGAGCTCTTTGAGAATAGGGATTGGCTTTTACCCTTCTTTATATGCCTGGCACTTAGCACAGTACCTGGCACAAAGTAGGTACTTAATAAATGCTTTTTGACTGATTGACAGAGAGTCAGTTTTCTGTAAGGGTCATGTTTGTTATAAGAAGGGCATTCACAGACTAGTCTTCCAGAGGCCATCCCAGATGAATGTATGCTAGAGTACTTATTCTGAGTCTCTGTTTTGTAACACTAATAGAGGCTGGAATCACAGCGGGCAGAGAAGAAAAGAAGCTACCATCTGTTCCAGAATCTCTTTGAAAAATGGAAAGGCTTTCCAATACTGAAGACCAAATGTTTGATTAAGAAAATGGCTATAAAAAAGCTCTGTAAAATACAGAGAAAAGTTATCTATGAAAAAACTAAAGCCTACCCTAAGGAGTACAGACAGATGCACAGAAGTGAAATCGAGCTGGCTAGCATGGCACAAAAAGCTGGCGATTACTATGTACCTGCTGAGCCCAAGTTAGCTTTTGTGATCAGAATCAGAGATATTAATGGTATTACCCAAAGGTCCAAAAAGTATTACATCTTCTTCATCTTTGCCAAATATTCAATGGCGCTTCTGTTAAATTAACAAGGCTTTGATTAACATGCAGAGGATTGTGGAACCATACATTACATGGGGTTACCCAAACCCAAAGCCTATGAAAGACTTGATTTAGAAAAATGGTTATGACAAGATCAAGAAACAGAGATTTCTTGCCCTAATGGATTATGCCCTTATTGTAAAATCTCTTGGTAAATATGGAACAATCTGTATAAAGGGCTTGATCCATGAGATCTACACTATTGGTAAGCACTACAAAGCTGCCAACTTCCTGTGGCCCTTCTCCATGAGGCAAAATGAAGAAAAAGATTACACATTTTGTGTAATGGTAGACCAGATCAACAGGCTTATTAGAAGAATGAACTTAAAGGACTCTACCATGATTACTTTTTGAACGGTCTGTTAATAAAAATGCCTGTGATGAATCAGACAAACAAAAAATACTAATGGGATGCTTGAGGCCTCAGATGTAAAATTGCACTGAGAAATAGTTTATGGTCATTCCAATACATTAAGCCTAGTAAGATATGGTAAGGTTTTTAGAGCCAATGGAAGAAATATATAAACTAATTAATGTAATTACAGTGATATGTCATTGTAACATAGATCTTTATTCCATGAATTCAGATATATGCTTCTGAACATACATATATACACACACATACGTATATATGTATGTGTGTGTGTGTGTGTGTGTGTGTGTGTGTGTGTATGTTTTATACTATGCCCCAGGTATTTATCCTTTCCCCAGGTACCAGGATAAAAAAAGGTTCCATTACATTTATTTCCCTTCAGCTTGGACATAGACACTATCCTGGTTACACACACACGCATATGGGTATACACATACACAGAGCGAAGCAACATGTGTAGCCATACAGAGATATAGCCTTAGGTCTGCAAGCTGAGTATTCACTGGAGGAGAGGGCAATTCTCTAATAGGCAGAGCTGATGACTACTCTTCTTGCCATCCTGCAGCCTAAGCTAAGATGGAGGGAACAAGCCAACTGTCTGGCTCTAACCTCCCTTGATCCTCTATCTACTTTGTAGGGAAGAGGTGAATGAACAGGAGAATGGGAGAGAGAAAAGAATAACTCGAATTAGAGTTGTGGTTAGAATCAATAAAAGGAAGGAATCTTAGTGGAAAGCAGCAAATGTTGTAAAAAGGAGAACCAAACAGGTCTAAGGAGTCCCAGGCTGGTCCTTGCTCTGACCTTATGCTTTGAAAGTTGACCAGCTCACCTCATTCCATAGTGCAATTTGCCTGTTGTTCCATCTGGACGTTCCAGTGGACAGCAGTTTTTTCATGTTTCCTAGAAATAGCACTTTGTTGGCTCTGTGAGACTTGTAGCTTGCTTCCTAGAAGAAGACACACAGCATGTAAGCATGAAGAAATAATTTGAGTGGTCAGTGATTCTCCCCCCTTAAAAAAAGTGGTGGGAAGGAGTGAGTTACAACTTGGTGTAATATTCTGGTAAAGAGTTTCTCTACAAGATCATTCCTGAAGATCCTCTGTGTGATTATTCTCTGAGAATTGCTTGAGGAAGCTTACGGCTATAACAATCCATATAGAAATCCATGAACGTGAAAGTGGAGAGTGCCTAAGTGAAAATAAAACTACAACTATTATAAACTCTCTGTCCGGAAATTTCCTAATACAGGCTATGAAACTGGCTTAGAGATGATAAATAGTAGTGATGGGAAATCAATTTATTTTTAAACTCAAGCTATTTTGAAGTATTGAGTGCACATGTATTATACTTCAGAATTCATGGAATTGTAGAATGGGAGGAAGCCCAAGGTCAGCTAAGTCCAACCCCTATCTGAAATACAACAAAGTTGGGGAGCAGGAATAACTCCAGCTGATAGGATATCAGAACTCCAAATGGTTGAGAAGCTCTGATAAACATCTTCATACTTTGTGAAAAATATTGGCTTATAGATATAAATAGGTTGCCCTAGATTCGGAAGGAAGAAGAAATGGAAAACTGTAATGACATACTTTATGCTTCTGTGATTTAATTATTGTGAGTGTTGTGTTAATCAGGGTTCAGGGGTGGGGAACCTGTGGCCTCAAGGCTATATGTGGCCTTCTAGGTCCTCAGGTGTGGCCTTCTGACTGAGTCCAAGTTTTACAGAACAAATCCTTTTACTAAGGGGATTTGTTCTGCAAAGTTTGGATTCAGTTAAAGGGCCGCACTTGAGGACCCAGAGGGTCACATGTGGCCTCAAGGCTCCAGGTTCTCCAACCCTGGTGTAGATGATAATCCCTCTATCATGTCCTAGAATCCATATGAGATCTTGGAAGGTCAATGTTGATGAAAAATTCATCATCCTACACCCAAATTTATGGTATTCTAAACTTTTCTAGGCAGTCTTCAAATGGTATATATGAGGCAGTGTGGCATAGTGGATAAAGTACTAGAATTGGAGTTAGGAAGCCCTTGGTTTGAATCCTTCCCCAGACACTGATTAACTGTGTGACACTGGACAAATCATTTACCTTCTCTCAGCCTCAGTTTTTTCATCTGCAAATGGGCATAACAGCAGCCACAAGATTGAGGTAAAGGTAAAATGAAATTTCTGTGAAGTATTTTTGAAAGCTTGAAGTGTAAATGTAAGTAATTATACTTTTAAAAAACAAATCAATACATTTTATTTTTACATTACCTATATTTCCCCCGTATCTCTTGCCCTTCTCTCTCTCCATCTATTATAACAAAGAATTATCTATTAATCTTACATAGTCAATCACCGAGCCTATACTTAAGGTCATTTCTGCTTGACAGAACAGGTCATAGCTTGAACTATGACAGTATAGCCCTCAAGAACTCAGGGTCATCTCTATGGCACAATGAGGCATCAGAGGAAGATTTTAATGAAAGATGGTAAAGACAAAAAATTCAGAAAACAACAATAAATACGGCATTTTAGGAGCTGAAGTTTCAGAGTAGGGAAATTTTTCAGTTCCTTCCCCAAACTGGGCAAATCCCTTCTCTCTGGGTCTCAATTTTCTCTTTTGTAAAATGAAAGATTTAGAATATATGACACCTAAGATTCCTACAGATATAAAAGTTTTTGATTCTATCTTAATACATATGAATTTTTTTTACTATATGAAATACTACACAAATGAAAAATGAAGGTAAATTTGACATTTTTAAATTATTGTCATCTAAATTTTGATACAGATAAAATAATAGAACTGCATAGCAACAATGCTCTTGGAGTCTGTTAAATTCATACCCTCCTTAATGAGTTCCTGTACAACTGGTCTTTCAGCTTTTTCTCAACACCTGAGTCTGTCTGCTTGGATAGCTCTAAAAGTTAGTGCCACCCAGAACTGAGCTCAGTTTGTTACCAGAATAAAACTTTGCTACTCTGTACTGTTGTTCTTTAGTAATGTCCAACTCTTTGTGACCCCATTTGAGGATTTCTTGGCAAATGTACTGGAGTGATTTGTCATTTTTCTTCTCCAGCTTATTTTACAAAAGAGGAAACTGAGGCAAACAGGGTTCAAGTGATTTCCCTAGGGTTACAGAGCTAGGAAGGGTCTGAGGCCAGATTTGGACTCAGGAAGATGTATCTTCCTTAACTCCCGGCTTAGCCCTCTATCCAATGAGTCACCTATCTGTCCTGTTAACTTGGGGATGAGTGTGTAAGGGGGAAATCAGTTTAAATGAATAAGAAGTGTGAATTACAGACAAAATAAGAAACACAATTTTGTTATTTTTAAGAGCATGAAGCAATTTCAATTAGAGAGTTACAGAAAAATGAGGGAAAGTTCCTAAGAGGGTCATTCACCTTGCAAATGGGAACCCTACTTACAATGTAGCATAAATAAAGATGAAAGGATGGGAGAAAAAATAAAAGAACCTTTGCTTGTTGCTGCTCTAATGAAGCATGTCCAGGGTCCCTGCTTTGGGATTTATGTGCTTTGAGCTTTCATTTCATCATGTGATTGTCTCCTTGCAGAAGAGATGATATCTGTTTGAAGCATTAAAGCCCCTCAGCCACCAAAGGCTGTATTTGTGCATCACCAGATGACACAGGACCAAGAGAACAAGATGTTCTTAGATGAATAGATACAGAACACAGTCTGGAATGGCACCATTGTTTAGATGGTCCAGGCTTAGGAAGTAGTATTAACCTTGATGGTGAGCTCTCATTTTGAAAGAGAGATTGTGAAACAGGTAAAGAAACAACCAGAACCTAACCCCTGGCCCTAGTAAGAAATGCTTCTACTTAACTTTAGATTCTAGTTTTTTAAAAGATCTTTCTAACTAGCTGAGAAAAATAATTTATAATCAATTTACCTCTTGTTATTCAATCATTTCAGCCATGCACGACTCTTTGTGACCCCATTTGAGATTTTCTTGGCAAAGACACTGGAGTGATTTGTTATTTCCTTCTCCAGCTCATTTTACAGATGAGGAAACTGAGGCGAACAGGGGTAAGTGACTTGCCTAAGGTCACACAGCTGCTAAGCATCTCAGCCATATTTGAACTCACGAAGATGAGTCTTCCTTACTCCAGGACTGATACTGTATTGACCATACCACCTGTCTCTATGTAAATAGGAAAGGAAAGGTCAAATCGGGATTTGACCTGTCCTTTCATTGGTATAGTGAACTCCCTCTGCTACCGCGAATTGTCACCTCCTTTGCAACTTATAGTCTTAAAGAGTTGCCTAGAGTGCTGAGAGGTTATATGATTAGCCCAGGGTCACCTCTCCAGCGCATTTCAGAGGCAGGTCTTATATATTCTAAAGCTACTATATGTCATTCTACCCACAAGGTCATATCATCCTTTTATATGCAAATGAATGCTTGGAAACAGTTTGTTCTCAGGGCTAAGTTTTCTTTCCCGCGATTCTGTTTGCATTATTAATTTGCTTAGCAAACCTGTTTTTCATAGAGAATCCAAATGTAAATTTCAATCTAGCCTCTGATCAAATTATTGCATAAATCTATGACGAGAGACCAGACATGATGGTATGGTCTGAATTAATGAGACTTCATCATACACTATTATGCCATTTGTGCTGTAACCAGCCCAGATGGGGGAAGAAAACCCAGTAAGACATTTATCTTATTGAAAAGTATAATGTAGCATATTGCACCTGTAAGACAGCTCCCGCGCGGGGGTCAAAAATCCTTATCTTTCTGTCCTTACAGGTGGTTGCAAGCAGACTGCCATCTGTGTTGAACGACATGGAGAGGATCACATCTTGGTGAAAGTCAATTGTCTTCACTGGGTTCACAATTACCGACTCTTTTGTGTCAAGATTCCATATCATTAACTAGAGGACAAAGAAACGAAACTCTTAGTATCTTTCTCCTTGTCTCTTTCGCTCACCTGACAATAAACACACACACAGGACATGGCAGACATATTGTCAGTATTCAACAAGGTAGTGAAACATGGTAATCCCATGTGGAATAATCTGGAAATGGGCTGGGTAAAGTATTGGGTTCCATTGCTTTGAAGTAAACAGAGAATTCAGAGGGTAGAGTGGTGGAAGAAATTTTTAAAAAAGACCATAGATTTAGCATTGTAAAGGAGGTCGTCTGGTCCATTTTACAGATGAGGACACTGAGATCCAGAGAGGTTAAGTGACTTGCTTAGGATCACATAAATAGTCAAAAGAGAATCTGAATGCAAGTCCTATAATTCTAGTGGGTTTTTCTGGACATATTGAAACATCTGTGTAGCAAGACATGGTCTTAGTGAGATTCTCCACACACGTATATGTAAATATTACATGTGCATATTTATACACATACATACAAATAATATATTTTACTTTCCTTTCTCTTTAGACTTCCCTCATATATCCTGTGCTAATTCTATACATTTGATATTTGGACACTTAGAAATGAATGATGTATGGCATAAAGATCCCCAGGCAAAGACTAGAGAGAGAGATTTTGCCCCAGTGGCATTTTCCTTCAAATTGACCGACCTTATAATCATAACCAGCGCTAAAGAGAATATTAGCAGCAGTTGGGTGCCATTCCAGGAGTCCCACCCTCCTCGCGTGACCAAGTAGCTCCTTCCTTGAGGCAGTGATGTTTTTTGACAGCAATTGCTTCGGAATATCCCATATCTTAATCTAGTAGCAGGTAGGACAAAAATAGCATGTTTTATAAAAGCTGAAAGCTAATCATTTGTGAGATACCTCATCATTTACAAGCATTCCAAACACTGGCAGGACATCTTATAAATTATAAATCTAAGAGACTAGGAGGGCACTGGGGGTCTCTACTAGCCAGAGTTCAGGCAGGCCAGCTCTTGCACTTTTGAGGATGGTAAACCAGTTTTCCCCACTGTTCAAGGTACCTTTCCATGTCTCATGCTACATTCTCCTGCTTCCCCTTCCACTCCTCCCCCTCTCCAATATATCATATTTCTAACAAAGCAAGCCTAGGGGAGAGGATTTCTCCTTTGGTCTGAAGCTACCCTTGGAGGCCTCATTCTGGAATTGCCTTTGTCTGGACAGTCTCTAGAAGACTAGTTATGAAGACCCTATGGAAGACTACATGAAAACATTGAAAGAGGCTGAATAAATGATTAAGTTAAAAAATCATTCGGGAGCCTCATTCAGGGTTGTCTGCCTTAATTACAGAAATCAGAACTATCTTTCAGTTTCTTGTATATTCTATTTTATATTCTACACATTTCATAGACATCTACTTTTCTCTCTCTTTTTTTTTGAGATATAAGCAGGTGCAATTCAATTCAATAAGAATTTTTTGAATGACTGCTAGGGGAAGAAAGATACCAGATCTAAAACGAATCAGCTTCAGTTGGTCACTTTAGAAGACAAAACATCTGCATCCAGAATTAATGAAAGTGCCATTCTGTGTAGTGTAGATGCTTGCTCCTAGATCCAATTATTTTTTCGAGGGAGAGAGAAGTGTAATCATTGCCACTACTATAGGACTGGACATAGATTCTTTTATCAATGATGAAATGATTGCTTAGGCAGCAAAGGGCCCAGTGCTTGAAAGAGGAAACTTAGCCCAAGGTACCTCCATGCCCCCAAAGAGCTCATTGGTCTTACATATTAACTATTTCTAAGAGAATAATTCCCTGCAAGATCAGGCCCAGTTGGAATTTCATTAGTATAGTCTAGGTCTCATCAAGGCTAAATGGGTCTGCAAATCATTACAGGACATCCACTTACAGCTATTTCCTGCCAGTAATTTTTGTGCACACTTCTGTTACTAAATTAGAATTGTACAGAGTTAATGGCAGAATATCCTCATTAGTGATTTGCTAACAACATAAAGGATGCATTGGGAAAGTCATCTTAAAGTCAGTTTAGGTAAGGAGAAGGGTAGTGAGATTTATTTGACTTTTACTAGAGATAGGTGAAGAAACCCACAGACTAAGCATATCAGGTCTTTGGGCTCATCCTTAAAGCATGGGTAGGATATCAGGAGGGGAAACATTTATGTAAAGAGGTTGGATATCAGATACTGGAATTTTTGTTGTTTTACATCTTAGAAACTTCTAAATGTTGTAGTTATAAATTTTGGAATGCTTTCTAAATTTTTAATAATTTTTTCCCTTTAAGATGCAGTTTTAACTTACTGATCTAATTAGTGATAAGAAGTGAACCTATGATTCATTGATATATGAAGTTCCCTGGAGAGGAATCTCCCCCACTGGGGCAGGCTGGTACTTTCTCTGTGACCTATAGTTGCCTAGAGTGCTAAAAGGTTATATGACAGGTCCAGGGTCACACTGCTAGTCTGTGTCAGAAGTGGGACTTTAACCTAGTAGGTATTAGCTCTGATGCCAGCTCCATCCACGGTGTCATGCTACTTCCCAGCAGTGCAGTAAGTGTCTAAAAATACCTATAGGGTCCAGGTCACTATTTAACCCCATTTTCAGATGAAGTTATTAAGAGTGCCTGAGACAGGCACAGAAACACTATGAAGTCCACCTTCTGTTTCCTCATTCCAAGCACCTTCTCAGTGAATGATTTCTACTTACTTAAGATTGTCTTTGCTGATGTTTTCAGGAGAGATGGAGCACTTAGGGATACAGGTATGACATTAAAGGTGGATTGGTTTTCATTTCCCACAGATGTGTTGGGAGAGTGGGATGCAGAAAGGTGAGAATTTACCGTGGCATCTTCAGAACAGGAGGCTATTACAAAATCATCGAAAGGGTTCCACTTGATGTCCAAAACGTTGCCTTTGTGACCACAGACCTTTGGGTAATGTGGATCGAGCTTTCCTGTCTGCAAAAGAAGTGACAGATGAAATCTTTGTGAGTTAGGATGTGTATAATCCACATGTAAAAGGCAGTATCTACATAGACCTTAAAGCATAACTTTGGAGAGTGGAGTTTCAACAAGATAGATGGTCTTGCATTTGAAGTGAGACTGTTCATAGGCTTTTAGAATGTGCTAAGCTAGAACTCAGCAACCCAGAAGCCTAGTGCTGTAAGGGACTGCATAGGTCATTCATTCCTACCACAGACATTGCTAGGCAGCTACTTGGTGCAGGGGGTAAGAGTGTTGGATTTGAAGCCAGATGACCTGAGTTCTAATTCTGCTTTGGACCCTAGTTGTGTGACCTAGGCAAGTTACAACCTTTCATGGCCCCAGTTTTCCTCTCTATTAAAATAACATCTTCCTCACGGGATTGTTGTGAGTATCAAATGTGATAACATATATATGTCTAGATACATATATACTACATAGATACATGCCTACATAGAGCTTGGGAAACTTTAAAGGATCACAAAATGCTAGCTTTAAGTGTCTTCTGTGTAAAGAGTACTGTTCTCAGGGAAATAGCAAGTTTAGATAAGATACGATCTTATGAAGCTTATACATTGGCAGGGGGATAAGATAAAAACAGATATAACTAATTTAAATAAGAGTTTACATTACAGAAGTAAAAATAAACTATAGTTTATGTATTTAGTATATAGACATATATACTATTAAGACATAGTATATATATTACAGAGAGATAGTTTATATTACAGAAGTACAAATAAACTATAAATAGTTTATATATTTAGTATATATGTTATTTACATATAGTATGTAACATACAGAGATAGTTTATATTATAGAAGTACAAATAAGTTATAAATATATATTTAATAAAGTACAAATAAACTATAAATGTTTATTTATATATTTAACATATATATACTGTTTATATACAGTATACATGTTACAGAGAGTTTATATTACAGAAGTACAAGTATAGTATAATAATTTATATATTTAGTACATATACAGTATTTACATATAGTATACCTATTACAGAGAGTTTATATTACATCTTTATCTATTACAAAGGAATAAACAGATTGCCATGTGAGGTCTGAAGGAGGAAAGTCATTCCATGTGTGTGCTAGAGTTACTCCTACAGGCCCACAAGAGCTTGTAATTAAATTTTCAGGGTAAGCATTTACATCTCAGAAATGAGCACACAGTACAAATTGGGCTTGACATTTTTTTTTGTTTATTGTCTAGACCTTAAAAAATGATGAAGTAACTGTTAATAATACAAATTAAATATAAGGGTGCAATTTTCTTCCCCACTCTCCCACAACCTCCAGAGAGCCAGATGTTAAATGTTTAACCAGAACATCCCAGTCATAACTGATAGGGAAATTCAAGGATAACTTCATGGAAGAGGTGGATTATCAAGGATTGGTGGGATGAGGAGGAAGGAGGGCATTTTGGATATTGAGAACTATGTGATCAAAGGCAGAGAGATGACACAGTATATGTTTGGGATGTGGGTAGGGGATAGAAGCTTATCTACTTTGGTTGGAGTATGTGGTGATGATATGAGTTATGGTTAAAAAGTTAGGTCATCTACTCTAACTCATAATCCATAACTGGGCAGGAATTCTTCAAATGGGTAGTTCAAGTCACAGCTTGAAGACCACCATGGATGGTGAACTTTGGAAAGCCTTTGTTGTTAGGAAGTCTTCCCCAAAATGGAGTAGCCATCTACCTCCACACTTCTAGTCATTGCTTCCAGTTTTGCCCATTGGAACCAAGCAAGAACAAAATTATTTTCTTCTTCATATGACAACCCTTCAAATACATGAAGACAGCTATCATGTATTCTGTGAATCTTTTCTTTTGGATAAGCATGTCAGTCAACTCAACTGATCTCAGTATAGTATGGTTTTGAGTCCCCTTCCTATCATTGTCACTTTCCTCTGGGCAGAGTCTCTAGTTTGACAATCTTCTTGCTTAAAATATGGAAACCAAAGCTGAACACAGAACCCCAGATGTGGTGTGAGTAGGGAAGAATCCCATGGGATTACCACCTTCCTTATTCTTTAATTCAATGGAATCTTTTGCTCTATGTTCTACTTTTACGAATTAGAGGGAAATTATAAACAAACAAATAAATAAATAAATAAGAGATTTATTCAAAGAATTTTTTGGTCAACAGTCTACTCTACTGTCCACATTTATACTTCTTTTCAGTGATTCCTCATCTTTATAATGATGAGCCTGAGGCCCTACAACTCCCAGGATCATCAATTCAATTGCTGTTGCACACTACTCACCATTTTTGCTAAGTCAAGAAAGCAAACTTGAACATTTTAGAAAGAATTTTTAACGAGAAGAGTTGAAACCAAGATGTCTTTCTGGTTAGCATTTGGTCATCAGAAAATTGAACTAGCCAGAACACTGTATTCCTTAAGCCTTCTGATTAATTTGGGTGTTTACCATATTTATTTTAACAGCTATCTAAACTAGGGGAGGTTCATTGCTTCTCTTCCAGCTACTTTCTCACTGATTCAACCATGACCTTTAAAGAGGAGGCCTTCCAGGGGCACTACTTACTTTTTCTCTTCATAAAAGTATGTATAAGAAAAATAGCTACACTGAACCTGGTCAGACCTCCCCTGGCTTATTTCTTATCTGGGAGAAGAAAAATGCCATTTATAATACTTGTCTCCACAAGGTGGCTGTGTTCATTGAACCCTACCAGTGCAGGGTATCTGTCTATTCTATTAAAATTTATAAACAATTTCCATCCAGTATTAAATGAAGTGATGTTTTCACAATTATTGACTAATTACATCACTGTAACTGGCCAGGTAAGAGAATTAATGCCGCTAAGTGGATTTTATTTTCTCAGCCTTGAATTTATTCAGTGTTGTTATCTACACGGATGCAATTAATTGGAAAAATTGTTTTATTTGCACTTATAATTTGGTCCTTGGTAAACGTAGTATGAACATCCTGATTCCTGGCTAAAATAATAGCAGGATAGTGACTAATTATGCCCCTATTAAAGACCTGTCTGAAAATTGCATTCCTTCCAAAATGTTCCAGCATTCTCAGAGGACCTGAACAGCTGGCAAATATCAGGAACTGTGGGTAATACAAATACTAGCTGGTATTTATATAGCTCTTTAAGCTTTTCAAAGTGAACATATAATTAATGGACAGAGTACTCTACACGGAGTCAGAAGCCCTGAGTTTGAATCCTTCATCATAGATATCCTAGCTGTGTGACTCTGAGAAGTCAATCTGAGCCTTAGTTTCCTCACCTGTAAAAAGGGGATAACTGATAACATCTCACATTGTTGTTGTGAGATTCAAATGGATGCAAACCCTAAGCATTATACAAAAGCTATCATTCGAGTTACTTAATAGCAAACATTATTATTTCCATTTGGTGAACCAGGAAACAAACAGATGGCCCCGGACTTGGAATTTAAACATCTTGCTGAAAGATACGTGTCAGGGTTAAAGTCTGTAAAAAGACTCTTACTATTGTACCTACATAAAGAGCTATAAGGGTGTAGAACGGAGGGGCATTTGAAGGAAACAATACTTCTATTATCCTGAGCAGCCACGCTATTGGGTTGGGGGATATCATTTCACATTCTTGCTTCAAGCACATCATACCTAGTTATGATGCTGCTTCGGTGGTCTCCTTCCTCTAGGGAGGGTCAGGGAAAGGATAAAAGCATTCGTTAAGCACCTCCTATGTTCCAGATGGGCAGCTAGGTGGCACAGTGGATAGAGCGTCAGAAAGGGAATCAGAAAGACTCATGTCCTAACTAAAATCTGATCTCAGACACTTACTAGCTGTGTTACCATGAATGAGTCACTTAATCCTGTTTGTCTCAGTTTCCTCATCTGTAAAATGAGCTGGAGAAGGAAATGGCAAACCACTTCAGTATCTTTGCCAAGAAAACTTCACATGGGTAACAAAGAATCAGATATGATCAAGCAATAGTGATGACAGTTCCAGGTACTGCGCTAAGGACGTTTCCCAACAGTCTTGTGAGGCAGGTGCTATCATTATTCCCCTTTTACAGTTGAGGAAACTGAGGAAACAGGTTAAGAGACTTGCCCAGAGTCATCCAGTTACTAAGCGTCTGAGGCTGAATTTGAACTAAGGTCTTTCTAACTTCAGATGTAGCACTCAATCTACTGAGCCACCTAGCTCCCTCCACAGCAAATTAAGATTAAGTAATTTGCCCAGAATCACACCGCTAGTAAGGGCCTGAGGCCACATTTGAACTCAGGTCTTCTCGACATGCCCAGTACTCTGTACACTATGGTACCCCCTAGCTGTCTCACAAAGTACAGATCACAACTCATCTTGGACTTCTCTTATTGTGCAATTCTAGATCATGGTTCAAGCATGGTGTGATGGAAAGTGTACCACAGACACACACACACATACACACATATATTAAGGAAGCCTACATGACTTTAACATATGTACAAGACATTAGTTGAAAGTGAATCTTCAAACTGGTTTTTTTGGTAACCAATAAATAATTATCACAGCTGGATCTTTTATTCTCCATACTTCTTCAGTTGGGAGAACTGTGCAGATATGGTCTGCTCTGGATACCCTTGATACATACTTTGACTATTCTCACAAAATATATAGAAATACGTTTAAAGGTCTTCTCCATTGCTTTTCCCCCAGTATAATAATATCTCCATCTAGTTTACCATCACTTTTTCAATCAGCCAGGTTCATGACGTCAGAGTCAGCCTTGACTCTAAGATTTTTCTCACTTCCTATGTCTCATCAATTGCCAATTCTTTTTTTTAACCTTCACAACAAATCTCAAATCCATCTGCTTTCCTACACTCCTAACAAAACAACCAATTCAATCCCTTGTCACTTCTCCTTGAAGCTATTTCAATAACCTCCTCATTGGCCTCCCTGCCTCAAGTATCTCTCTTTTCCCAAATCCATCCTCCACAAAGCTTCAGGAGAGAATTCCCAAAGCACGGGTAGAATCACGTCACTCTACTGCTCACTAAATCTCAGTGACTCCCGACTGCCTGCAGGATAAGGCAGTCAGTTTTACTGTAATAGTTGTGTCAAACTCAAAAGAAATGAGGCCACTAAACTGTACAAGGTACTACTTGGCAAGGGCCATGCTACAGATGTGGTCTTAAAAATCTCCTTGATGTACAAAATTGCACAATAAAACCCACAGGGCTCATGGGGAAAATGAGATTTGGGACATAACATTTAAAACTGTCATCCATGACACACCCCCCAAAAAAGAAATATAGGAACCTAATAAAAATGATAGCATAGTTTTATGCATGTTAAATGGTTAGGAAATACATAAAGACTATAATAAACAGTAGTGTTGTCTGGTGGCCAACTTGAGCAGTTGTAGGGAAGAGTGACCTTGGGTGGCAGGACCTCAGTCATGGTGGAAGGTGGATGGAGCAGGGAAGGCTGGACCAGTTCTCAGCCTACAGCTCCTACCACATCAGAGTATATAAAAAGGCCTGGAGTCTGTTTGTGGAAATGAGTGTGTCAGAGGGATAACATCTTGTGAATTATTGTGAAGATGTGTTGGTTTTTGTGTCTTCTCGCTGTTTCCCAAAGGACGAAATCACACACAAGCTAACACAAAGTTCTTGCTCTGCTTAAACTGTTTCCTAATACATCAATTGCACTGGAACAAATTTGTGTTTTCAAAACAGGAGCTGCAGCAGAACAGCGCGTACCAATGCCTCTGGTTGGTATTTAAAGTCCTTAACAGATCTGGCTCCAGCTTACCACTTCTTGATTTTATATCTTTGCATTAGCCTGTCTCATGCTCGGAAATGAACTCCTTTACTTTCAAACTTTTCGACTGCTTAGTTTCCTCCAGTGCTTACTCCAAATGTCAACTTCTACAAGAGGCCATCCCTGATCCCTCTGGATGCCCATGTCTCCTCCTAAAAGCCACTCTGCATTTCTTTTGTATATGTTTATTTCTTAAACATGTATGTGTACATGTGTTTATGCATACATATATGTGTGTATTATATATATATATATATATATATATATACACACACATATATATTTATATCCATGCTGTTTCCCTTGATAGATTATGAACTACTTGAAGGCAGGGATTATTTCAGTTTTATCTTTTATCCCCAGTGCCTAATATAGTGACTGGCATATATAGTAGATGCTACTGAGGTGGGGGCCAGGGCTGGGGCTGAGCGCAGTCCATGATCCCCTCAGTCAGGGGAGAGACCCTTCCCACTGACCTTTGATACTCTCTTTGGTGTCTGTGAGTTGAGAAGTCTGGGAACTGCCGCAGCCACCAACAATTCCGTCCCCTAATGCTTGTTCCAGCTCTGTCCATGCCACCCATGCTTGAAATGCACTCTGCTCCCAACCTGGTATGATATACCCTTCCTGTTGACCTTTCAGGTTGTCTTAGGCTGGTAATTTGCTTCAGTCTGTCATTTTGTGGATTCTGTTGCTCTAGAATTTGTTTAGTCATTTTTAAAAGGTTTTTTGAAGGGGTTGGGGGGAGAGCTCTAGCAGGTCCCTGCTTCTACTTTGCCGTATTGACTCTGCCACCTCCGCCCCAAATGAACATTTCTAATACTAGCTAACATGAATGTGGCACTTGGTGATTTATAGAACCTTCTTACAAAACACTGTAATAAACTGTTGTCTGTACCAAATGAGAGAAACTATAAGGTAAACAGGTATAATTATCTCCATTTTACAAATGAGAAGTCTGAGTTTTGGTATCTTCAGCTGTGACTTGCCTCAGGTTTTACAGGTAAATGGAAGAACTGGTATTTGAACTTATAACTCCTGATCTAAATCCAGTGCTCTTTCTATCACATCAGAATTTCCCCTAAACTGTGAGGGTGTTTGTAGACACATGTCTATAAGTACATTGGACAACACTAGACCCCTGCTTGAGGGCTCTCTTCTGGACCCTCCTGGCTTCGGAGTGATTTTCAACAGTAACTGTTGCTGTTTCCTTCCCAGCCTGATGCCTTTATTTTTCTTGTTCTCATTAAAGGGTCCATCCCCTGGCTACTTCTTAAGCAGGCCTATTCAATGAATGGGCATTACCTCACTCTAAGTGACCTTCCTGTCTGTTCATTCCTTGGCCTAAAGGGCCCAAGGTCTCCCAGTGTATCCTGGGTCATCTCCAGTCATCCTGATGAATATCTGACCACTGGATTCAGATGGCTCTGGAGGAGAAGTGAGGATGGTGACCTGCACAGCCCTCCCTCGCTCAAAACAAAGTCAAGTGCAAGTCATGTCATCATTCTCTGATGGCATGGTAGGATGAACACAACAACAATTAATTGACTGATTCTCTATCAAACCCCTCTTATAGTTCAGCCTCAATCAAACCATTCACAAGCAAGCATTAAGTGACCATTTTGTTTCAGGTAGCCTTCTCAGGTTCAGGTCATAATAAGTTACTAATTATGTCTTCTCTGTTTGCCTGATCATTTTTCCAACAGTTTTTGAGATGGGGATAACAAAATAACTGATGACTTTCTACTTACAAATTTGAACTTGGGGATCTTATTTACCTCCCTTTTTAAATATTTTATTTTTCCCCAATTACATGTTAAAACAATTTTGAACATTTTAAAAAACTTCTATCTCTCCCTGCTTCTCCTCCCCTTTCCCTGAGACAGTAAAAGACATAGGTTATACATATGCAGTCATGTAAAATATTTCCATACTATCATTTTGTACAAGAAATCTCAAATAAAAGAAAAAGAATGAAAGAAAGTGAAGAACAGTAAGCTTCTGCTTGTATTCAAACATATCAGTTCTGTCTCTGGAGGCAGATAGTATGCTTCATCATAAGTCCTTTGGGATTGCTGAGAAAAGCTAAGTCACTCATATTTCTTCACTGTACAATACTGTTATTACTGTGTGTTCTCCTGGTTCTGTTTACTTCATTTTACTTCGGTTCATATAAGTCTTTCCAGGCTTTTCTGAAATCAACTTGCTTGTCATTTCTTATAGCACAATAATATTCCATTACAATTATATACCAGAGCTTCTTTAGCCACTCCCCAATGGATGAGTATTCCTTCGATTCCCAGTTCTTAGCCACCACAAAAAAGAGCTGCTATAAATATTTTTGTGCAAATAGATCCTTTTCTCCCTCTTTTTGATGTCTTTGGGATCTAGACCTAGCAGGAGTATTACTGGGTCAAAGGCTATGCATAGTTTTATAGCCCTTTGGGCATAGTTCTAAATCGCTCTCCAGAATGGCTGGATCAGTTCACAGCTCCACCAACTGTAAATTACTGTCCAAGTTTTCCCACACACTACTCCCTTTTTCTCCAGAGTCTCTATTTTTGAAAAGACTGCCAAAAGGGGAATTGGAGAGAGTACTGAGCCAGGAGTCAGAAAGGAAGTTCAAACCTGGTCTCAGACACTTACTCTGGACAAATCATGTAGCCTCTTTCTGACTCAGTTTCCTCAACTATAAAATGGGGGTCACAACAGCACCTACCTCACAGCGCTGTTGTGAGGATCAAATAATATAATATCTGTAAATATTTTAGCACAGTGTCTGGTATATACTAGGAACCCGACAAATGCTGGTTGTCTTCCCTTTCTCCTGTAGTGAGAGCTGACTGTGGAGTAATAAAGACTTGTGCCTTCTCTGACTCATTGCATTATATGATCCTAGATAAGCTATTTGATGTCTCATGGTCTTAAGCAACTCCTTTTTTTATAGGCAATAAAAAAGGTGCTGACTTTGATTAGTAGTGGCTGTGTCCTCACCTGGAAGTTCTCTACACCAATGAATCACAGGTTCAGTGCCTGCCTAATTACATATTTTTGAAGCGATTCATACCCTCCTCATCCATCCTGACCTATTTCTTGCAAGAAGAGATTCATGTAAAATTTATTTATTCATGTAAGATTCATTTAAGACCCAGCCAGGCAGAAAGCTGACCTCAATCTCAGCATCAGTGGTGTAGGGGCATCTCCCCAAGAGAGGAGACAGTTGGGCAGCTCTACTCTACGGTGGGGTAGGATTGGTTTAGGAGAACTTTGGTGGTTGCAGAATCATAGACTTTCAGAAATGGCACCTTGAGGCTCACCTGGTCCAGCCTCCACCAAGCAGGAAGCTCCTCTCCAGTATCCCCAGTAGGTGGCCATATAGCCACCACTTGAAGGCCCTTTGTGACAATCAAATTTATTACCTCCTAAGAAATCTGTGGTAGTTTTAACTGTTGGGAAGTTTTCATTTTTTTAAAAATTTACTTATATTCAACCTAAATCTGCATTCCTATAGCTTCTGCTCATTGGTGTCAGACTTTTTCTCAGGACCTGTTCAGAAGAAATCTAATTTCTCTCTCATAAGAAAACCTTTCAAATATTTGAAGACCTTGATCACATCTCCCTTGGCTTTGTCTTCTCTAGTCTAAAAATTTATACCCAGTACTTTCAAGAGATCTTCTTGTAACCTCACTTTAACCCCTGGTTGCCTTCCTCTCTGTGGGCTCTAGTTTATCTCTATCCTCCTGAAAATGTGGTGCTCAGAACTGAACATGATATTCCAGATTTGCTATGACTTAGGGCAGAGTCCAGCACAACTATCAGTTTACCTTGTTCCAGACACTATATTTCTCAAGGCAGCCCAAGATGGCACTAGCTTTTATGGGCAATTGTGTCATATTGTCAATTCATTGTAAGTTTGTTTTTCTTTTTAAACAGGAACTATGTATGCGTCTCCTGAACATCCATCTAGACAGAAAATATGATGCTCTGAGTGCCTCTATTCATACAAAGATCAAATTTTAAAGAAGCCAATAAGTGATGAGAAGGGGCCTCTTTCTTTGTCCTGGGCTCTGCCACCACTGGCTTCTGTTCACATCCAGAAGCATCATTACTATGAAATCCGGCAAACTCGACCACCCCAAGCCATCCCTCTTACCACCAGCTCTCCTTTTAGTTTTCTCCCAGTAATCATCCCAAGTCTGCTCAACTGATCTCCACAGTGATCTAAACAATTTAAATACAGAATTTCCATAATTCAAGTGATGGAGGACCTGCCAAATAATTAATTCCTTCATAACCATCCCGGTAGAGAAAGGAAGAACACTTATTCCCTAAGCCCAGCACTCATGACTGTGGCTGGGGATGTCTCTGAGAAGCCAGTGTCAATATTGGAAAATGTTAGTGGCATGATGGATACTAAAGCATGTTTGAGGCTAAGTGCCTTAAAAGCATCATCAGGGTAAGGTTATTTATGGCAGGAATGCTACATCCTGTCATTTCACCCTTGTGCTCCATGGCTGATGAGGAATATGCACAGGGGACAAAGCCACTTTAAATAAATAAATCAGCCATTTTACTGAGTGCTGCTGAAAGGATTTGCCATAAAGGCTAATAGTGTGGACACTAACTCACCAGCCCCCACTAAGATGTATTGAGGGCAAGCAGCAGTATCTCTTTTTGGGAATAATCTAGGCCTTAAGTTTGTGAGTCCTTGAGTTTAAACCGTGGAATCTAAACCAATAAATGCTGTTCTATCTTTACTTTTTAGAATAACAACAGGGAAAAGCCTTGAAATTAGAATGGGATAAATGACATCCTTTGAAAACAAAAAGGATGGTGCCATGGAAGAACATTTTCTGCAGTTCCCAAGCTTTGGACCAAAGTGCAAAAACAAGCACTCTTAGTGTTAAACACAAGGGAAACAGTAATAGCTGAGTCAGCACATCTCATCCCCTGCCCCACCTTCCTCCTAATCTCAGTATTACAAGGTTGATTCCTAATTTATGTAGAAGAGAGTAAGAAATGTTTTTGGCTTTCAACTATTTTAATTCCCAGTAAAGTGAAATATTCACATACATCAAGGAAGATCCATAGTCATCCCCACTCCTTCCAACCCTTTCTCAGACACACAATAAAGCATTAGTATAATATTTTATATATATATTATATTAGTATAATATGGCATTAGTGGGCATAATGGGTATTCCATATGGTTTAAAGAACCTACGAGGGAGTTACCTCATCTGACAGTTACTGGAAGTTTGAAATAGAAGGAACACCTTTACTATCGAGGAATTAGGGCACTACAGCAGGCTGCTTGAACGATGGAGAGGCTGGGGTTGGAACCCAGTCACAGGCTATTGATGGCATGACCCGTCAGGATTAGGGAAATTAGGCTATTTGCTTTATTTGCTCTCAAAAGTCTCCCATTCATAAGCGGTTGAGAGATAGGAAAGAGGAGAAATTTCTGAGAATCAGCGAAGTCTTAGGTTTCCCAAAAAACTAGAGCTTAGAAATGTATAGCCTTGTTATAGACAGTTTCTTGTATAAAGATCTCATATCTCAACTATATAGAGAATTTTATCAAAATTATAAGAATATGAGTCATTCCCCAATTGATAAATGGTCAAAGTATATGAACAGGTAGTTTTTCAATGAAGAAATCAAGACCATATATAGTCATATGAAAAAATGCTCTGAATCATTACTGAGCAGAGAGATGCAAATTAAAACAACTTTGAGACATCTTCCTAAAATGATAGAGGGGGAAAATAGCAAATGTTGGAGGGGATGTGAAGAAACTGGGACACTAGTACCCTGGTGGGCGGAACTGTGAATGAATCCAGCTATTTTGGAGAACAATTTGGAATTATGCCTCAATAAAATGTTTACCAAGCAATACCCTTATTAGATCTGTTTCCTAAGGTGATCAGGGAAAAAGGAAAAGAATCTGTATGTTCTAAAATATTTATAGCAGCTCTCTTTGTGGTGGCAAAGAATTAGACATTGAGGAGATGCCCATCCATTGGGGAATGGGTAAACTAATTATGGTATATGATTGTGATGGAATACTATGTAAGGGTTGATTTTAGAAAAATAGGGAAAACTTGCAGGAAATAATGAAAAGTGAAGTGAGAACAACCAAGAGAATGTTGTATACATTAATAGCAACTTCTTCGAAGAATAATTCTGAACAACCATGTTACTATGAGTACTACAAATACTCAGATCAACCATAAAGGACTTATGAAGGAAGATGCTATCCGCCTCCAGAGAGAGTACTGATAAACAGAGAATGCATAGTATGATTTCACATACACTTATAAATCTGCATCAAATGGTGGTCTTCTCTAGCATGGGGTGGGGAGAAGGAGGGAACAATTAAGAAATGAAAATGTAACAAAAATAAATTAATTAAAAATTAAAAATGTTTATGTCAACCAAAAAAAGTCAACCACAACAAAAGAAATGTTTAGTTAAATTTACCATAAGGTCCTAAGCTCCATTCACATGAGGTAGTCAACATTTTGTATCAATCAATAAATCAACATGCATTTAAGTGTGTACTATATATCAGGGGATACAAAGGGAAAAATGAAATTATACCTCATTTCAAAGAGCTTGTATTGTATAGGGGAATGGAATCCTAACAATGTGGTAGTGTCTAGGGAAAGGAGAGGAGGAGGAAGGGGGAGGTTTGGTTTCTGTCTCATCCCTCAACCTGCCAATGGACGGAGAGCCTATGCCTAGAACAATTGCCTCTGTCCTCTCTACTAATCATGCCTTTGTTAAGGAAACCTCCAGAGGGGATAGGGATTTTTTATATAATAATTATATTATCATAATTATAACTAACATTTTCACAGGGCTTCATGATTACAAAGCACTATTATCTCATCTCATCTTGGCAACAATCCCTGGTTGAATAATGCAAATAGAATTATCCCTGCTTCGCAGATCACAGGCTCCAGATATTACAAGAATGAATGGACTTTAAAGGTCACTAATTTACTCCCTCATTTTACAGGAAAGGAATGAGAAGTACAGAGAAATTAAGAGATTTATTTCAAACCATCCAGCTACTAAGTAGTGGAACTGGGAATGAGAAACCTGACTCGTCTGACTTGGGGTTCAATACACTCCAAGCTACACCAAGCCCAAAGTGAAGGAGCCATCTGCGACTATAGAATTACAAAAAACAAAGGCACAAAGGGAACTGAAGCTCATCAGATAGGCTTTTTAAGTTATCTGCCTTCATTAAGAGTTCTTGGATCATCAAAAGGCTGCCTTTATAATAATCTTAGTTACAAAAAATTAAGCACAAAAAATATGACAGTGTTTGACCAAGCTCAAAAGAGGGCTAATTGACAGTAGCTTATCAATTAAACCCTCCATCAAGTTTAGAATTTAATGGAACTCTGTGGAAACAATCTCATTAGGTAGGTGCCCTTTAAAATACCAGTGTTGATGACAGAACTAATATTGGTATTATAATTTAGTTATATTAGGTTTTATTGGATGGAACAATGTCTTGGGGGACATGATAAAAAAACAGTTATAATGCTAGATAACATTTACATTTCATATTAAGATTTGTAAAGTCATTTACATATATTATGTCATTTGCTCCTCACAAGAACCCTGTGAAGAAGATGCTGTTACTAAGCTCATTTCATAGATGAGGAAACTGAAACTCATAGAAATTAAGTGATCTGTCTTGAGTTGCACATCTGGTTAAATGTCAGAAGTGGGATCTGAATTCAGGTCTTTCTGCCCCAAATCCAGCATGAATAAACATCTGATATACGTAAATGCATGTACTAATAAGCCACATTATAATAATATTTGGTTACTCTCTAGCTTCTGACCTAATTTGCAACCGAAACTGCTCTTTTCAATGTACCATTGATCTCTTAATGGTTAAATCTGATATTCTCTTTTTCAGTCCTCGACTTTCTCAAACTATCTGCTGCTTTTGACATGGCGAACCACCTTCGTCACCTGGATATCATCTTCTTCCTGTGTTTTCACAACTCTGTTCTTTCCTAGTTTTCCTCCTACGTGTGTAATTGTTCCTTCTCAGTCTCTTTTGTGTGTTTATCCTACTGATCATATACCTTAACTTTGAGTGATCTCCCAAAGCTCTGTCCTAGGTTCCCTATCCTTCTCTCTATATATTCTTTCTCTTGGTGACCTCATAGGCTCACATGAAGCTAGTAAATGCTTAACAGCTGTCTCTCTGAAAAAGAAATGTGGACGTGTCACATTTTTAGGTTTAATGTGTATTAAAGTTTTCTTCATCACTTTCTTAAGTCTAGACAACACACAAATCAAGCCCTGATTTGCAGCATTTCCTGATTTCTGAGGTGTACTCATACTGAAAATTTAGCAATCAGGTCTCACCAGCTAGTTCAAGCTGTTTCAAGCACATCCTAGGATTTAATTAGCATCTCTATGCACGCAACCCCCAGATCGATATTTCCAGTGGTGACTCTTCCCTAAACTTCAATCCTGCATCATTGATTGCCAATTGGACATTTCAAAGCAAATATCCTAGAGACATTTCAAAGTCAACATGGTCGAAACAACTCATTAGTTTTCCCTCAAACCTACTCCTTTTCTAAACTTCACTATTTCTATAAAGGATATGGCTATTCTTCTTGTCATCCTCCCTCAATCCATGTATCCAATCAATTGCCAAAACTTGCCATTTCTATCTCTATGACATTTCTAATATCCAACCCACCCACCACCTCTTTTCTCATCCCTCTCCCCTTTAGTCCATTCTGCACAATGCTAACAGAAATTTTCCTTAAGTACAGATCTGACCAAGTCACTCCCCTAGTCCAAGACTTACTTGTATCCCCTTTTTACCTTTTGGGCAAAATGTGTAGGTGTTGTGTGGCCTGATGGCATGCGCAGTGTAAAGTGGGGATGCTTTGTGTTCAGAACCAAGGCTGCAGTGAAGTTGAGCGATGCAACACAGGCAAGAGTCATTACACATTTAATTTTTAATTCATTTTTGGTTATTGCTCATTCAGAAATCTTTTACTCTTGCCAAATTTTTTGAGACCCCAATTTAAAATGTGCTACATTGTCAATGAACCCCAGTGGCTTAGTATCACCTCTAGAATCAACTATAAATTCCCATGTTTAACTTTTAAAACACTTCACCACCTTTCTCCAACTTATCTTTTCAGTATCCTTGGATATTACTCCCCATCCCACATTCTGTAATCTTGCCAAACTGGCCTGCCCTTTGATAGTTACACCTGACAATCCATCTCCTTTCTTTCACGCCTTTGTACTTTCCCAAGTCTGGAATGGGAACCCACTCCTCTGTCCCATGGAATCCTGCTATTTACCTTCTACATAAAGACTTAATGCTCTCAACTTTCAAACTATCTTGTATTTAATTATTTTAAATTTATTTGTACTTATTCTCTTTCATTCATTGTTTGTCCTCAGTTCTCGAAGAAGACCATGACATCAGGGAAATGATGCCATGATGTGCAAATGAATTAGATTTAAGTGAGGGAGGGCTATGCAAGGTCACCAGCCTCACTTTCTCCTCTGTAACTGGATCCAGTGGCAAGATATAGAACAGGACAACTAGAGATGACGTTGGATGCAGTGGTAGCTATTTTTTACATATTTATATATGTCCTTGTTGTTTCCTTCATTAGAATGTAAACTCCCTAAGAGTAGGGATTGTTTTATTCTTTGACTTTACATCCCCGGTGCCTAGCACAGGACCTGGAACACAGTAGCTACTTAATAAAAGCTTGCTGATTCATTAACTATAAAATATTTTATTCTACTTCCTAATGAAAAAGCTGGTGAATATATTGCATATATATTCATATATATGTACATTTAAAGCATCAGGTAGTTTCTAGCACTCATGGTCATTATCTCTGGTACTCTGAAGGCTGTATGATTCCATCAACGTCTATGCTTTCTCCTTGACGCCAGTCACCTTTTCCTTACCCCTATCATGGCTTAGTACATAGTCCTCATGAGTTATTGTGATTAAAAAAAAACAGGTATCACTTGTCTGCTGATCTTCCAAAGATGAGTCTTTCCATATTTAGCTAGGTTGATTATCAGATGAGAGGCCCAGTCTGTCCTATACCAGAGTTTTCCCAATTTGGTAGGACCTTCCAGAGTTTATGCCCAGCTGACTTGACTTTTGAGTCCACATGATCCTTTCCATGCCAGAATAAGGCATCAGAAAAGGACTTCAGCATAGGATATAGTCATCTAGTCAGTAGAAATGGCAAAATTTTAGAGTCAATGCCTTATAAATTAACTGCTACTGTGAAGGCAACAAGGTTTAGTGGAAAGAGCAAAGAATACTGGATTTGAAGTCAAAGGATCTGGGCTCAAATTTCAGCTCTGCCAAATATTACCTGTGTGACTTGGGACAAGTTATTTTGTCTCTTTGAGCCTAACAGTTTCTCATCTGTAAAATGCAGGGGTTGGCTTAGGACTAATGATCATTAAGGTCCCTTCCAGGAATATACTATGAACCTAGTCATATCATCATTATTGATAGCAGAAATTTATTAGTTGCCGACAGTACATACGGTATTATGCTAGGCACTGAGAATAGGAAGGGCTATAAAATATAGTCCTTGTCCTCCCGGGGTTTACAATCTAGTTGGGGAGTTGGGGAGACAAAAAGAAAGGAAGTACAAGAATAGATAACCCATAACCTAATGCAATAACATGCTAACATCAGATGAATGGTAGGGATAGAAGGCTTTCAAAGGAGTTCAGGTGGAGGAGTGATCACAGAGGGCTGGAGAATCTACTTTAATTCTATTTACATTATTCATCTGTTTAGAAAATCCTTTCTTTGTAGAAAATAAAAATATAGACTTCAGCTCATCAATCTGAACAATCACCTTTTAGAACAGTCTGAAATCACCGTGTTTTATTGTATTTTTGCTGAGAGTTTACTCAGTTGCTAAGTTTCTTTTAGGAATAGGAAATGCTTCAGCCCCACAAAGAGGAGATCAGGGGACTGGGATGGTGGTAAAGCACATAAGGCATTCTTGTGCCTGTCTTCCGTTTAGTCTTGGTTACATCAGATGGGAATTTTCTGAAGGAAAAACAACTGCTTTTGCTTCTTGCTTGTGTGTATTTTAAGATATGGCTTTTTATCTTCTAAGATTTGGATAGCTTGATTTTATCTTTTGAACAAATATACTAAGAGATTGCTCAGACATGTGGTAAACACTGGTAAAACACAGGAGAACAAAGCATTTCCTTCTATTAAGGTAGGGTTTTACCATACTTCCATATTCTCTCTCAACACTAAGTTGTTTTTCAAGTATATAGCAGGTATTTCAATGACATTCTTATCACTTCCTTTTCATGTTCAGTATTGGCTGAAGGAACTGGGGAGGTTTAATCTGGAAAAGAGAATATTTCGGGGGAATATGATATTTGTCTTCAATAATTTAAAGCCTTTGATGTGAAATAGGCATTACTTATTCTGTGTGAATTTAACGAGCAAAAAGGAATCAAGGGGTAACAGTTATAGGGAAGCCTATTATGGCTCAATAAAGAGAACTGCTTGTTATCAATAATGGTGGTTCAAAAATGGAATGGTCTCTGACAAGTAGTGAGTACCCTGTCACTAGAGGTGCTCAAGCATAGGTTAGCTTATTACCTATCAGTGCCACTGGAGAGGAGATTAACTCTTTAGTTGGCATTTGGATGATATTACATCTAGGTTCTTTTCCAGCTCTAGGACATTGGGCCACTATGAGAATTACTTTAGGAGCTCAGCATTTGATTCCACATTCTGAGGATTGGTCAAATAGTGAAATGTATGGTTTTCAATCACGGTATAATTCAACAAAATATAGAAACAGCCTCTGTTGTTACATAATTTATGTTTTGTGATCCCATACAAACTAACTAAAAAGTCACCCTTGGATTAGTACAAAAGTTAATTGATCTCCCTCCTGAGAGGTCTCCTCCCTGACCCTAGCTGTCCTTCTTATACACTGTTGTGGGATTACTCTTCCAAAATACCTCTTTGAACGTTACTCCCTAGCTCAAAAAACCATTCATTATTCTCCATTGTCCACAGGATATGTTTAATCTGCTTAGCCTGGTATTTGAGGTTTTCTATAAATGTATCTCTCCCTACTCCTCTTTGTAAGAACCCAAACTCTTCCATACATTTTCTCCAGGAATGCCACCAGAAAGCCTTTGTTCACTTCAGTTTCCCCTGCCTAGAATGCCTTTCTTGCCTCTCTCAACTTGTCTAGGTTACATATACTCCTCAAGGCTCTGACATGGATGACTTACATTGGAAAACCAAATACCAAAACCCAAAAAAACAGAGATCTCAAGGAACCAGGTTTACAACCTCAACATCACCTTTAACTTTTCCCTCTCCCTTACCAATTTACTTGATCATAATTCAAGTCTTGTCAATTCTATTTCCACAATATATCCTATAATCCTTCCCTTCATTGCCCTTACATGGCCACCACCCTTGTTAAGGCTCTCATCCTCTCTTAGATGAAGTAGTACAACAGCCTCATAAATGAACTTTTAGATTTTAGTCTCTCTCTTTTCCAACCCATCCTCCACAGAACTGCCAAATTGATATTTCTATAGTACATCTGACTATATCACTCTCCTACTCAAAGACAGTCTGTGGTTCTTTATTGCCTCTAGGAAAAGAAAGAGATTCCTCAGCTTGGCTTTCAGAGTCCTTCATGATTGGGTTCCACTCTGGCTTTCTGGGTTTATTTCACGTTCCTCCCCTTTATTTCTCTATTATTTAAACTAATGGACCAGTATGCTTTCTATTCCCTAAGATAAAAATTCCATTTCCTTACCTTGTATTTTGCACATGTTTTCCTCCATGCCTTCTACTTTAGCACCCTTAGGGTTGATAATAAAGCCAAAAACCTCAGCTATTTGGAAGCTATCTCAACTAGCACATGTGGTTTCCTTGCATTGTTTGGCATGAGATCTGACCAAGCCAGATAAACTCATATCTACAGGTAAAAATGGAAAGTGGACAACCAACTCCCCCAGCATCTGGACATGTGACTTGGAAGCAGGATTACCTTTGGTGAACTTCCTCCTGCTCATCTTCTCTCTTGCTGTTCTTGATCTATTCTGAGGAGATGCTGGCAAGTCATTGGAAATGAAAAGTTCTGGTTGATAGTCCTAGCTTTGGACTGGAAGATCAAATATGGAAGCTTAAGCTTAAATACTCTGGCCACATAATGAGAAAAAGGGACTCATTGGAAAAGACCTTGATGTTGGGAAAGATTGGAGGTAAAAGAAAAATGGGATGGCAGAGGATGAGATGGATAGACAGTGTGATGGAAACAATGAACATGAACTTGGATAGACTTTGAGAGATAGTGGAGGACAGAAGAGCCTCGCACACTATGTATGGTCCATTAGTTTAAATAAAAGAGTCGGATGCAACCAAACAACTGAACAGCATCAACAACGTAGTGCTAGCTTTGACACTTTCTCTGTGAACATGGGCAAGTCACTAAACATCTCTGGGTCTAATTTTCTCCATATGTAATATAATAATAAGAATATTTGCCTTTCCTATCTTACAAAATGATTTTTAAAGGAGTTTTCTGGAACTTAAAAAGTATCCACACTATTTGTAAAGCATATAAAAGGGAATGTTTTATGAATGACCACTTATATTATTTTGAGATGCTTTGGAGGGTGGACTGAAAGCAGAGAATAGTGAGGTAGAAGCAGATGCTTCATTACAAACCATGCTACAAAACAGGATTTGATCCTGGAAGAAATCAGAATTTCATTTTGCATCATTCAGTAATTTTCCTATTTCTCCTGAGGTTTTCTTTCTTTAGGGAGGCCCCTCTCAAGATTCCCCACTTTAGACACTTTATATTGTTGAAGTGCTAGGTTGGAGATCCAGCTTATTATTTGTGTGACCATGGACAAAGTGCTTAATTCATCTGAGTCTCAGTTTCACCATCTGTAAACTGGGAGAATTACATTTATATTACCTGCCTCCTAAGACTGCTGTGAGGATAAACTGAGATAACTCATAAAAAAAGTGCTTTGCAATTAGAAAACACAATACAAACAAATGAGCAGTTGCTATTAACCAAATGTTTTGAGATATATGGAGCTTGAACATGTGACCTGGAGTTCTCAAAAGCCATGGCACTGGAGTTCAAACACTTGTAGGTCTTTCCAAGCTGGAAAGGATCTATATTTGTCATCTGAGAATCAGGCTAGTAAATTGTGGAGAGGGTTATCATTATCAGAAGGTTGGATACCAAGTGATGAAGTGATCTGGCTAAAGAAACTCATGAAACCAAACCTCCTTAGATGTAGGAGGGCTGTACCCACACTGATGAAACCACAGATCCCTTAAGAATTGATGTAATTTTGTAACTTTAATAAAAATGCTTTTCATTCAAGTCTTTCAAAGACAGTGATTGTTTGTGCCTATGACCCATGTTTAATTAATTTATCAAGAAAATCTAGGATGAGGTGAAGTTCAGGGAAATGTGATTAAGTTTAGGATGAATAAAAGGGAGTCTTGTTTCACACAGGATGTCATGTACTTTTGGGGCTCACTGCTCCAAAAGTAGTACTGGCAGGAAATTAAAATGGATTAAAATTGATGTGTAAACTGGAAATGTTCTTTAGTGAAAAGAATACAGGATTTAGAGTCCAAAGACTTTGGTTTAAATTCTGTCCATCACATTAACTATCCATGTAATCATGTTTTCTAAGCCTCAACTTCCTTTTCTGTAAAATGGAAATAATAATCCTCATTCCAACACTGTTATAGGGAGAGCACTTTACAGATCACGACTTTATAACTTTAGAGATTATTTGGACCAGACCCATTATTTCAGCAGCACTCATAAATCAACACTTGTTGTATAAGGTCTGTCTTGGAGAGTTGCTGGGGGTCACTGAGAGGTTTAAGTGACTTGTTTAGGGTCACACTGGTATGTGTCAGAAGCAGGACTCGAACCCTGACTTTCCTGACTTCAAAGCCAGCTTGCTCTGCACTCCTCTCTGCTGCTTCTCCATGACATTATTAGAGTTTGGATAAACTGAAGGGCAGACTATTATTCCATGCCTTCTAAAAGAAGCTGGGAATATACCTAATCTTTAAGCTTGGAAGCAGGGAGAACAACCACACCCTGAGAGATTGTCTTTCCTGGAACTTGTGATGGCAAGAAAACCATGGAATTTCCCACTGTATAACAAGCTACCCCTGTATGGATAGGGAGAGACAATGATCCCCAGTGTGCTTGCCCCAGATGGAGCATGCACTCATCAATTAATAAGCATTTTTTAGGTGCTAGCTATGTGCTAAACACTAGGGATACAAAGAAAGACTTGAACAGTCTGCCATGAAGGGCCTTGCATTCTGGTGGAGGAGACAGCATATAAATAAATAGGCACATTCATGAATACATAGTGAATAGATGACAGGTAACGTTGGTGGGGAAGGATAGAGTTGCTTGAGCAGTTGTCTGAGAAGAGGGACAACAAGTCACTATAGACTGGCTTAGAATATGGAGAGGACTTTAGGAAGCCTGAAAGGGAAGGAAAAATTTGGTTCAGGGTGGTGGACAAGGGCCAGGGCACAATTTGTCCACAATGCTGCAGCATCAACCACTGATAGGACTGACTGACGGGCCTTGTTACCTGTTGTATTGGAATGACGAGGAAGGCGCCACCTCCAGCACATTCTGTCACGACGGCAATAAAGTGGGGGTTAACAGCACAGAAGTGATTATCATGGACGCTCCTGGTGATAGGCACAAAGTCATAGCAGTTCTCTTTGCTGGCAGCTTTGCCGAAGACATGGCGGAACTTTGAGCTTCGATACTGGGGGTGCCATGACATCTGCCAGAGAAAGAAGAGCAAAGGAAAATGTCATGGAGACTTTTTTTAAAAAATGTTGTGGCACAGATCGAAAGAGAGATCCATTTAAAATATCTACAGACACTATAACATACTTGGGAGTCCACCTGTCAAGAAAACTCAGGAACTATATGAACATAATTACAAAACACTTTTCACACAATGAAGACAAATCTAAATGACTGGAGAAATATTAATTGTTTATGAGTCAATATAATAAAAATGACAATTCTGCCTAATTTACTTATTCAGTATCATACTAATTGAACTACCAAAGATGTTACAGACCTAGAAAGAATAAAAATAAAATTCATCTGAAAGAACAAAAGGTCAAAAATATCCAAGGAAAAATGGAAAAAATGTGAAGGAAGGTGGCTTGGCCATAGTAATCTAGCATCTGATAAATGCAAAAACCCAAGCTTTTGGGATAAGAACTCAATATCTGACAAAAATTACTGGGAAAACTGGAAAGCAGGTTGGTAGAAAATAGGCACAGATCAGCATCTCATACTGTATACCAAGATAAGGTCAAAATGAGTAAATGAATTAGACATGAAGGGTGATATCATAAGCAAATTAGAGGAGCATGGAATATTTTACCTGTCATATCTATGTATGAGGGAAGAATTTATGACCAAACAAGAGACAGAGAATACTACAGGATGTAAAATGGACATCAAATTAAAAGAGTTTTGTATCAAAAAATAAAATGTAGTCAAGATTAGAAGGAAAGCAAAAAATTGAGAAAACATTTTTACAATAAGTTTCTCTGATAAAGGTATAATTTCTCCTACATTCATATATATATATATATATATATATATACACACACATATAAAATGTGTGTGGGGGGGGGAGAGAGGGAGAGAGAGAGAGGGAGAGAGAGAGAGAGAGAGAGAGAGAGAGAGAGAGACAGAGAGACAGAGAGAGAGAGAGAAACTGAATCAAATATATAAGAATACGAGTTATTCCCCAATTTACAAATAGTCAAAGGATATAAGGATATAAACAGGCAGTTTTCAGAAGAAGAAATCAAAGTTATCTATAGACACAGAAAAAATGATCTAAATCACTACTGATTAGAGAACTACAAATTAAAACAACGCTGAGCTACCACCTCACACTTATCAGATTGGCTAATATGATAGAAAAGAAAAATGAAAAATGTTGGAGGAAATGTGGGAAAATTGGGACACTGCTATATTGTGGATGGAGTTGTGAACTGATCCAACCATTGTGGAAAGAAATTTGGAACTATGCTCAAAGGACTATAAACTGTGCATACCCTTGGACCCAGTATATGAAAGAGATCAAAGAAAAAGGACCTATATGTACAAAAACTTTGATAGCAGCTGTTTATTTGAAATGGAAGGGATGCCCATTAAACTGGGGAATGGCTGAACAAATTGTGGTATGTGAGGATGATGGAATACTATTGTGCTATAAGAAATAATGAGCAGGATGCTTTCGGAAAAACCTGAAAAGATTTACAAGAACTGATATAAAGTGAAGGGAAAAGAATCAGATCAAAGCATACTTTTTTAGACTTTATTTTTCTTCTTGTTGATGGTTTTCTTTTTTGCTTGTTTTTGGTCTGTTTTCTTTTGCAATATGGGTAATATGGAAATATGTTTTATCTGACCACACATGTATAATCTATTTCAAACTGATGACTAATTCAGCAGAGTAGCAATGATAGATATCTTGATGAACTTGGAGTAAAGACCAAGGTTCAAATCCCACCTCTAACACTTAATAGCTGTGTGACCATGGACAAATCACTCAATTTCTTTGATCCTCAGTTCCCTTATTTGTCAACTTTGAATAGTAATACCTGCAGCTCTTATTTCTCAGGGTTGTTGGGAGGCTCATATTGATAATGTTTAAAAAGTACTTTATAAACTTTAAGTGCTCCAAATAATAACTATATATTTATTAATATTACTATTAATAACCTTAACTATTAATAATAGCAATAGCAATAATTATACTTATATTTGCTTATTTTTCCTCAGCTTTGGAGCTGGGGAAAATGTATTTGAATACATTTGAATAGGAGAAGACAGAGAAAAATTGATTACCATTACTTAAACAATCAATCAACATTGATAGGACAGGGTAAATCTATGAGATATTTTCAAAAAGATGATAAAGTAAAAATGATAAAGCATAGAGAAGGGTTTTTAAATGATTTAAAAGTTTCTAGTCTGAGAAAAAGGGAAATGGTGACCTAGTTAGTGAAATCCCAGAGGTGTTTGTTTTAGACATAGAGGACTTGTAGGTAAGCGGCTAGTCGAACAAAAGACTTAAATCGTTACAGCTCATTCCTCTTCTCTCCTTGTTGCCTGGCAGGTAAACCACACACAGCTAGATGCTTTCGTGAAAGGTTCTGGACAAAGACCAGAGAAAGCATTCATGGCACAGAATTAGTCTCTATAAGCTGTCAGCATTTGCTGGGGATATAGAAATAGCTTTGCTCTATAGAAACCTTCTTTTGTAGTGATGTTTGCTATAATGTGATTTTTACCTGGTACAATCATAAATGGCATCAATAAGCTTAACATTTGGTCCAGATCCTGTCTTTGAATGGAGGCCAAAACTCTCTGCTGACAGTATTTTGTGTATTCACGATCTCCTTGACCAGAAAAGTAGGATATGATCCCTATTTAAATCTGTAGGACACGATGTAGATGTTTTATTAGTAAATGATTGTTTGTAGACTGTATTCTCCTATGACAAGGTATTTCCTGTATGCAACTGAGAGTCTTCTTGAGGGAAACTTACATATGCACTTTTTTGGTGTATGACTACCACTCAACTTTTCCTAAAGAAACAGCCTTCTGCCATCTAGTAACAGTTCTTTTATTTCTAACCCAAGACTAGGATGCAACTTAGACAGTGGAAAGGCTAGGGCATAATATGTTTCTGAAATGTTGTTTGTATTTTAAAAAATTCTTTGGGCAGCATCATGCAGACCCCAGGCTTGATAAAGTTAAAGGTCACTTCTGGTATAACCTCTTCCCTAAAATTTATACCTATCCCTATCAGATGGCTTCAATTCAAGAAACATCTATTGAACACTATGTACTAGAGGCTATTAAGAAGGTGCTGGAGACACAAAGACAAAAATAAAATAACGCTTACCCTCAAGCACCTTATATTCCACTTCACTTTGTCTCATTTCTGAGATCAGGAGGATATCCACTAGCCAGAACCAACTCTAGTGTTGCTGCCTTGTAGATGAAGTGAACTTGGAATGGATGTGGCTTCCAGTGGAGTTAGCTGCTATATTTTCTATTCTGCCACACTAGGCTTTACTTCCCACATGCTCAAACAGGTCTGATCCCAATGAGTTGTTTTGGGTTACACCTATTTTCCCATGCCTTTGATGGCACCTTTACTTCATTAATACCTACTGGTTCCGAATAATAGTTTGGCTATTGGGGCAAATGTAAGAAATAATTCTTGCACTAGTCTCTCAATATGTTTTAAACTATAACAGGAGGGGAGGCCAATTCTTATTTTATTTTCATTCTGAACCAACTGCCCAAACATTAGACATGTGCAAAAGACTGTTCTAGTGAGCAACACTGTCCAGATTTTCAGAATAAATGGTTTCAGAAGTCCAATAAAAGAAGCTAGATTCAACATTAATTAAGTGCCTCCCAAGTGGAAAGCATTGCGACTTTCAACAATGGCCAAACCCTTTGACCTGTGATGGCCCAAGATGACGATCCATGCAATTTTGTTTCACAGGCTCTTGGATGAAGGCATAGATGCTGACTGGTGAAAAATTTGCTCCACTGAGTGGAGCAAATGGCAGACTCATCTCCCCTCTGCAGTTATGTTTGACCCTCCTTCAGAATGGGTAACTCATTCAAGTTGTCATGTGTTTGGTAAACCTGACAACATTTTTAGAGCCAGGGGTTAAATCATATTTACAAAGCAATGGGTTAGTCTGAGGATGACTTTGCCTTAAGACTCTCAGAAATGCATGATTGGAGAACTTGCTTAGCTACTGTCTGGACAAGTCATCAGGTTGCCTGAGGCAAGTAACTGGAACACTCAAAAGGCAGTGCTATAGCAAGTTCCACTCAGAGCTCTCAGGCAACACACCTATTTGGACTACGTGATCTAATTCAAATCCGTTAAGTTTTCCCCTCTGCTCACATGGCAAGTATATGGTGTAGCAAGAACGCTGAGTCTTATTGTTAGGAAAGACCTGTGTTTAAACAGGATATTTCACACTAGCTATCTGTCTAGGGTCAAGGCATGGGATCATGGAATTAGATTTAGAGTTGGGAAGAACTAGAAATGGCTCTAATGCCTTTATTTTAGAGATGAGGTAATGGAGACCCTTTAAAAAGGTTAAGTGACTTGTCCAAGGTTACACAAATGATATGATACAGTCATACAGTCAGGATTCAAACTCAGATCCCCTCTAGCTACAAAGCAGAAATTTTTTTATTTATTCATTCATTCATTCGTTTGTTTGCTGTTTTCAACACTTAACTTTACAAGATTTTGACAAAGCAGGGATTCTTAACCTAGTATCTGTGCCCCTCCCTTTTAAAATATATTTTGACATCTATGTTTCAATAGAATTGATTTCCTTTGTAATACTATGTATTATATGTTAAGTATTTAACAGCATTATTCTGAGAATGGGGCCATAGGCTTCAACAGACTGTCAAAGAGGTCCATGATCTCCTTCCCAACACATCCCCAAGCTTAAAAACCCCTGCTTAAAAAAATAGAATTCTTTCCATCACACCATGCTTATTCTCATTTAACCTCTCTGAGCCCCAGTTTCTTCATTTATACAATGATTCTAATGATACCCTATAGGATTTTGAGACTCAACTGAAGTAATGTTTATAAAATGCTTTGTAAATCTTATGTTGTTTACAAAATATCAGCTATTATTTTAATAACAACAACTAAGAGAGCCACAATTGTACTTATGAGTGAGCTTCATAAAATTCACATATATACTCTATTACTGTCATCTACTAAAGCCACAATTTAATACAGCATCATAGTGTAGAGATTCCCTTAGATTTTCAAAGACAATTCCAGTGGAATATAAATTCTCATTGGTCACACCAAGCTGGAAAGGTTTTGGGTATGAGTCTGGCAATGAACTGTGGACCAGGCCAGTCACCTGTGAAGTGATCCATTTACACCCACTAGCAAGATGGCCACAGAAACTTATGAAGACCTTCTACTAAGAGGTGACAGATTTGGAGAGTTCATATGTTGTTGTAAAATCCTGGACCTTTTTAAGTGTTAAAGTAGGACAAAGACCTTGCAAAAAGGTACCATTAGTTTATGTCCTTATCATGCAAGCCAGCCCATTTTAGTGCCAACCAGGTGATATGGCAGTAAGCCAACTGCATCAAGCCAATGAGCCAGGCCAACCCACACATTCTCTTACATTTTGCATCATCAGTAATGGACTTCAACAACAAATTCTGTTCACGGCAGCCATCATCGGACTCAAAAGAAATATGAGATGTACAATTTAGAGACATCTCCATTCCAAATGTTCAAATGGACTATCTGTGGTCAACCACCGTTGGACACACTGTACACTGATCCTGATAGAGTGATGTCATTTTGGTCTTCTTTGATCATGATGGATAGCAACCACCATCCTCAGACAAATTTCTGGTCAAAGAGGGAAGCCTGGAGAAGAGTCTGGGGATTAGGAAATAGCATACAATGATCCCTAGGTCCATGGAACCAGCAATATTTGGCCTGGATCAGAGAAGGCTTAGAGACCAAAACGATTATTATTTTCAAGTATCTGAAGGAGTCCCAGGTGGAAAAAAATTAGATATCGTTTGCCTACTGAAGGGAGAACTGAAAACAATGGGTAGCAGTGAATGTACCACTTTGGGAAGTGGTGAGATCCTGTATTGATATTGCATTTTTGATTATTGTTAACATAATTTTGCTTCTTAATGAGATGATCTTCCCTGCCCATTAAGGGCAGTTTGATTAGGGAAGATTTGTAGGAAGGCCCACACCTTTTGTTAATTTTCTAATGAGGCACTGGTTCTCAAGGGTTGTGATACTCTCTGGCTCTGAAAAATGTATAAGTACTCTGAGGTGAGGTTTTGCTTTGGGGCTTACTCATTGGAAATGTTTCTGTGGCCAAAGGAGACTCTGGACAGCCACTAAGAAGCTCCCCCCTCCACCTTTAGAAACGCAGAAGTTGGTGCTTCTCTCTCTAGTAACTATGTATGTATGGTCAGGCAGTTGGATCTGTCTGTTGATCTGTGATATATGTATTGCTTATGTCAGACAGCTGGAAATCCTGTCTGTTGATCTTTATTTCTTTATATCTTCTCTGAAGTTCAGGGTGCTGACTTTTTCCCTTGAACTACGTGAATGATATGTGTGCTTGATTGAAGGGATTGTTGATCCCTCAAAAGTTGCCTTTCCTTTTAGAAAAGTAGATCCAAGAACTTGTACAGTAGGCCTTCCTCTGCATGTTGGGGTGCTTGCATTTACAGATCTCCTTCACTAGAGGACTTCAAGTGGAGGCCACATGATCACTTGTTAAGGATAGTGTTTTTGTGTGTGGAGGGGTGAGTTGATTGGTTCCTACTCAGAAATGCATTTGATTATATGACCCCTGAGCTATTTTCTAACTTGGATTCTATGACTGTAGCATTAAACCTTCCTTTTGATCACTACTGCTTACTACAGAGGCCAAGCTGGGGCTCCTCATAAGAAATTCAGATGTCAATAACCTACATTGTAGATCACATATCTAGGTCATATATTATATACCTACCTCTACATCATGCATCTATTTTTATACTCATATTCATACCTGTTTATAGCTACTCTACACCTATATCTGTATCTACATCTACATTTCATCTATACTCCTATATATGTACACATTATTGAACTACAAACTCCTTGAGGACAAGGGATTATCTCACTTTTGTCCTTGTTCTTTCACTTTCACTTTGGTCTTTTACCATTAACAGCGTCCAATACATAGTTAATAATTAACAAATGCTCACTGGATGATTGATTGCCACATCTTGGTTAGCTTCAGGTAAACTTCCATAGTGTACACGTAGGGAAATAAAGTTGACACAGTGAACTTCGGTAGGCTAGATTACTGGAAAGGCTTAATCATAATCATTCTAGTGTGGTGGAAAGAGTCTTGACTTGAGAGTACTTAAAGTATTGCAATGACCCTTGTCTAGGTCTTCCATGTTCCCTTTCTCTACTCCAATCCATCTTTTATAATTGTCAGATTAAAATTCCTTAAATACTGCTTTCAGCATAAAAAAAAATCCTTCACTGGCTCCCCATTTCATCACATCTAACCTCCTTTGCTTTCAAAGCTCAAATCTGGCCCCACTCTTTGGTGGGCAAGTCACTTAAGATTCAGCTTTCTTATCTATGAAATAAGAAGGGATGTACTAGATAACTTTTGAGATTTATGAATGTAGGGAACCAAGATGGTGGAGTAGAAAGACACATATATTTGGGCTCTCCCCACAGAGCCCATAAAATACCTGTAGACAGGGACTCTCAACAAATTTTGGAGCAGCAGAAGTGAAGAACAACAGAGTGGAGGAGATTTCCAGCCCAGGGTGACTTGAAAGGCCCATGGGAAACATTGGTTGTACCAGACACCAAGCTGGGCTGGGCGGCTTGCGAACAGCCCTCAGGGGCAGAATCTCCAGTCCCAGTAGCAGCAGGTTCGCAGAGCCCACAGGCACCAAAGGTCAGTGACAGGGTGCTCTCCAGCTGACTGGGAAGGGAGAAGGGCCTTCCCATAGCTCTGGCCTTAGGCAGCGGCCTCAGCAATTCCCACAGCAGCTCACATCCATTGTTGAATCGTAAAAACCCTGGGGGGACTGAGCAATCCATTCTTACCTCAGCCCTATGTAGAGGCCCTGAGGGAGCTGATCTTTATCTCACACTGAATGGCAGCCCTGCCCATGCAGCTTTTCTGAATCTCAGCCCCTAGTGCTGGCTTGGCTGAACTGTGGCTGTGGAGAGGAAACTTTGCTAAGATTCTGGGCACAAAAATCTCTGCCTGCTTCCAGACCAGTGTACACGCTTGATTGTGCCACCTTGGAGGAACTGAAATCTTACAGATCCCCAGAGTATACCCTGCTCTTGACAAAGTACCCAAAAGTCAAGTAACTGGCTGGGAAAATGCCCAAAAAAGAGATTTTTGAATGTATGATCTTATGACTAGATGTCTCATATTGTCTCTTTCAATTCTAACCCTATGAACTCATGATAATATGAGGAAAGGATTCTAATTTTCTCATGTCATCATATTCTTTCATTTTTTTCTATCATATAGGGCAAAACCTGCCTATTTGGAAACATTTCACATCAAGGAAAAACAAATCTCTGCAAGAACAGAGATGAGATCATCTTAATTTCAGTAATCTTTTAGCTCTCAAAAGCCTACCATAATTGAAACAAAGTATCCAAGTAAGCAGAAACTACTGATATTGATTGCTCAGGAAATGAGACAAATTAGACAAAACCTCATCTGCCAAAGTTGATTGGATAAATCTGATAGCTTACCATTTCCCACTAACATCCTTTTCTGAAAGTGAGCATTTATGTTATCTGTTCCACACTTTGAGGCCATTTGGCTTAGAAAACTTTCTGGGTTCTAGTCTTAGAAATGTCATATGCTAGCAATTAGCTGCTATACACTATATCTATCTTATATAAGATATACTATCTTAAAAAAGTGAATCATTTTCTTAGAGTTTGATTTTCCTCATTTAAATAGTGAGAATGGATCAGCTGATCTCTACGTCCCTTTCTGTTATAATGTTCAGTGTGTCTATCATTATTTTACTCTAACATTAAACATTTCTTTGGCACTCAAACATTTTCATAGTTCTTAGAAACTGCAAAAAATACTTCGCTTGTTAAAATTTGTCATTGCAATTCAATTAAATTAGTAAATGTGTAACAATCTGTATAAATTATGGCTATAAAAAATATAAATACCCAACATGACCATTTTAGGACTACGTCAAGTTATGTGTAATAATTGGTTTTTTAGAAAATATTTTGTCACTATCTTGTCACTGGAACGTTTCCCAATATTCTCCTCTTCTCCCTCTCATATAATAAATAATTTCTTTTAAAGAAAAAGAAGAAAAGTCCTAGCAAAACCAATCAATCCATTGATAAAGTCTCAAAAGATATGCAAAGTTCCTTGGACACACCACCTTTGCAAAGGCGTAGAATGCGTATGCCTTCTCATTTGTATGGCCTCATTTCTCCTCCTTGAGGTCATGCTTGCTCTTTATAATTTTGCAAACTTCATTTTTCATTGCTTTTCAGTTGTTCTTTCTGTTTACTTTATTGTAGTCTATATAATACATGTTTAATGTCCTTAAACTGACAAAGGGAAATTTTCAAAACTATAATACATGGTTTTCGTCAACATTTAATTCTCTCCCTTCCCTTAAAAATCTTCAGTTTTCCTACCATGGTTTCAAATTTATCCACTATGATACTATGAGTTCTACTATGAGTTCTCAAGTAGCAAAAATAAAAAAGTTCATATTTCTCTCAAACTATAGCATATTAAATATTTTCTTTATGTTAGTCCTATGAGGTTGTATGAATATCACCCTTCCCATGTTATAAATTAAGAGGAAACTGAGGCTCAGAGATTTTCAAGCACTTGTCCATTCTTTAGGCTACTAAGTGGTAGAAGTGGTACTCAAATTCCATCTTCTCAGGTTTGAGCTATTTTCTAGCACTTATCACAATGCCTGGAACATAGTAGGTATCTGATAAAGGTTTGTTGACTTTATTTGACTTTCAACTAGTGGACTGTCCCAGGGATTTGTGCCTGATATTTTTATATGGTATGATATTTTTTTATTAGTGATTTGGATACAGGCATGGGTGGTATGCTTATCAAATTTGCAGAATGAATCAAATTTGCAGATAATAGAACAAGAATTCAAAAAGATCTTGGCTGCAGAGGACAGAATAAGGAGCAATGGATAGAAACTGTCAGATAGAGGCTATCAATAACAAGAAATTCCCCAATATGGCTATCCAAAAATGAAATAGGCTGCTTTGGTGGGTAATAGTTTCCCTCTCATTTAAGGTCATACAGGACGACCTGCGTTCAAATGTTGCCTCAGACACTAACTAGCTGTGTGATCCTGGGCAAGACACTTTACCCTTTTTGCCTCAGTTTCCCCATCTCTGAAATGACTTGGAGAAGGAAATGGCAAACCATTTCAGTATCTTTGCCAACAAAACCCAAATGGAGTCATGAGGAGTCAGACATGACTGAAAGGACTGAATAACAACAAATACAGTAAAACCTTTGAACAGCCCTGGAAACATTAAGACTAGACTTCCCATAAAGAGGGCTGCAACTGTGGCAGACCTTGAGGACAGGGATAGGATCCGGACCTATGATTTCAATGATAGAGAGAACTCCCAGGGGAAGGAAGGAACTCTTATCTTCAAAGCAGGTTGGCCTCTTCTCTGCAATCTATAGGATTAGTTGCCTAGATCACTGAGAAAAATCACATAGCCGTTAACGGTCATATTTGGGTCTTGAACTGAGTTCTTCTTGGCTTTGAGGCCAATTCTCTCTCCACTAAGCAATGATGCCTTTCTTACAAATGAATTCAATGTGATATTATCAGTAAATCAGTCAACAAGCATTTTACTAAGTGATTACAAAATCACTCATTATATGTCAAGTACATTGCTAACTTGACCAGAAAGGCAAAACAGTCTCTGACCTCAAGAACTTTATTTCTAACGGGGAAGACAATATATTAAAAATGAAAACCCAAACAGTGTACATACATGATATATAGAGTGTATATTGTGTGGTCAGAATTGAGAAATATGAGGAGTTCAGAAAAGCAGATCCAGAAGAACAATATATACAATGACTACTATAAAATAAATGAAACGAAAAGTAAAAGGAAGCTGAGCTCTAAGTAGTAACCATTTTTGGTCCCATAACACAGATAATAAAATATGGCTTTGGCCTCAGAATAGAGAGATCAGGAACTACAAGCAGAGAATGTTGCATACATTATGGCATGTGGTCATTTTATCAACTATTCTTTTTCTTTGTTATAAGAAAGGCTTTAGTTCTGGAGGAAGAAAGGGCAAGGAGCAGAATATTCTCAAACTACTATGATGTAAAAACAAAATACATGAATGCCATTTAAAAATTAATAAAATGGAGTTATACCAGATGATCACTAAGTTTCCTTTCGCTTTCTAATGTTTCCCCCCCGCTTCCATGCATTCAGATTTGTCACACACACCCTCCTGTCAGTCAGTCAATAAATATTTATGAAGTACCTATCATTTTCCAGGATCTGTCCTAAGTGCTAGAAATACAAAGAAAAGCAGAAGATAATCACTGCTATAAAGGAGGTCACAGTCTAATGGGAGGAGAAGACATGCCAAACAGTGATGTACAAACAAATTATGTACAAGATAAACTGGAAATAATCCACAGAGGGTAGTCACCAGAATTAAAGTGTGAAGGCTTTCTGTAGAAGGTAGGATTTTAATTGGGACTTGAAAGAAACCAGGAGGGGGCTATGAAGAAGCAGAACAATTCAGACTTGCAGGACCATCAGTGAAAATGCCCAGAATTGGGAAATAGAGTGGAACTGAAAGGAGGTTAGTCAATGGATCACAGAGGACATGGTAAGGTGTAAGCTGTAAGAAGACTGGAAAGGTGGGAAGGGGGGGAAAGTTATAAAAGGTCAAATAGAGGATTTTATACTTGATCTTGGAGATGACAGGGAGTCAGTGGAGTTTATTAAATGAGGGTGGGGGTGGTATGGTCAGATCTTCCCTTTAGTAAGACCACTTTGACAGCTTAGTGGAAGATGGACTGACGTAGGAAGAGGCTCTAGGCAGGGAGACCAATCAGCAGGTTCTTGAGATAACAGTTCAGGCATGAGAGGGTCAGAGTCTTTCCCAAGACGATGAAGAGAAGAGGGTGTATACAAGAAATATTACAAAGGCAAAATGAGTAGACCTTAGCAACAGATTGGATACAGGAGATGAGAGTGAGGAGCTAAGGAATCTCAGTTACTTGAACCTTGAACCTCAATTACTAGAAAGATGATGGTATCTTCAAAAGTAATAGGGAAGTTAGGAAGAGGGGAGGGTTTTTGGAGAAAAATAATGAGTTCGATTTTGGACATGCTGAGTTTGAAATGCATAGAGGACAGCCAGTTCTAGATACCCAAAAGATAATTGTGAGATGAGAAGGGACGTCAGCAGAGAGGTTAAAACTGGATAAATAAATCTGAGAATCATCAGCATAGATAATTGAATCCATGGTGGCTGAGATCACCAAGTGAAATAATATAGAGAGAAGAGAAGGGGGCCCAGGACACAGTTCTGTGAGACACCCATGGTTAGGAGGCATGATCTAAATGAAGAACCAACAAAGAAGGCCTGGAAGGAGCAGTGAGATAGTTAGGAAGAGAACCAGGAGAGATACTGTCCCCAAAACTTAGAGGTAAGAGAGTATCATGGAGAAGAGAGTGATCAACAGTGTGAAAGTTCTACCGAGAGGTCAATAAGTATGAGACTTGAGAAAAGATCTTTGGATTTGGTAATTGAGAGAGTCATTACAATTTCAATTGAATGATAAGTTTGAAAGTCAGACCTTGGAGAGTTACAAACACAGTAAGAGGAAAAGAAGTAGAGGTGTCTATTGTAAACAGCCTTTTCAAGGAGTTTAGACACCAAAGGAAGAAGAGATATGGAATAAAGCTAGCAGGGATGGATGGATGGATGGATGGATGGACAGACGGACGGACGGATGGATGGATGGATGAAATGAAGACTTTTTGAGGAAGGTTGAGACATGGACATAATTGTTGAAATCCTTTTCTTTTTTTTTTTTTTTAGAGTAGTAGTTTCCATTGATATTTGTGGGCCTGGGATTAGAAAAGAAATCACCCTTCTCTTAACCTAACCCCAATTATCAGAGCCCCCTTTCTGAAAGCATCATTGATGAATGGGACAGATCAAAGAGTTCTCCAAGAGGTGAGTGATCAAAAGATAGAAACAAACAATTTTCAAAAGAACTGAAAACTCAGTAACCATTTGAAAACATGTCCCCAATAATTAATAAAAAGAGAAATGCAAATTAGAACAAGTCTGAGGTTTTAACTTCATACTTTGCAAATTGAGAGAGCTCTCAAAAAAGTCTATTGTCAATACTGGAGGATCTCATAGCCTCAGGTAGTAAGATGGCATATGGGATGGAGCCAATATAAGCAAGGGAGTTATAAGAAATATTTAGCTTGTAAGGATATAACTGTCAAGCACAAGATAAGAATATATGTTGGCAGGTTTTTGTTTATGTTTTTTTGACTGTTCAAATGAACACCAACAACTTTTCTTGTCTTCTCTTTCTTCCATGGCAAGAGAATTTGAAAGGTGGTACATGGGGTCAACATGGATCACAGAATTCTCCTGGTCTGTAATCCTATCTGTTCCACAACCTGTGGATTTTGTCTACACCATCACCTTGGACTTCTACCTTGAAATTCTATTTGTTTCCTAGGGTCTGACCTCTTCCTCACAATGGGGATAGGTTTGGTCAGAACTTACCACACATGGGTACACTTATTCATGGTGGAGTTGCCAAATGGACCATCAGTTTTATAAAATAACTAAACTGTTCATACCCTTGGATCTAGAACTAATCTCTTTCCTAAACTCTCTTTATATTTTGCTAACTGGTAGCTGAACTTCTCCACTTGTATATGGGTATTTAAAATTCAACCTATCTCAAATGGAAATCATTAATCCTCCCCCTTCCCAAACTCAGACAACTCAAAGTTTTCTCCCTATTTTTCTTTCTACCTTTTTACTTTCTTTCTTCTTTTTACCTTCCTTCCTCCCTTTATTACTTTCTCTCTCTCTTTCTTTCTCTACCATGATCCCAATCACCCAAGTTCAAAACTTGGTGATCCTCCTCAATTCTGTCCTCTCCTTCATCTTGCCTTTCTGAGTTTTGTGGATTCTGTCAATCCAACATCTCTTACATCAGTTCTATTCTTTTCATCCAGTTGGCCACCACTCTCATGATTTCTCATCTGCAGTAATATCATAACTTACTAACTGATTTTCCTGCTTTCAATCTCTGCCCTCTCCAATCAATCATCCACAGAACTGCCAAAATAGATTTCCAAACCTATCACCCCCTGCTTAAGCACCCTCAGTGGCTCCCTACCGTCTTTCTATGACAAAATAAAAACTTCCACGACTGGCATTTAAGATCCTTTACAATCTGGTTTAATCTACCTTTCCCAGCCTTTTGTATATTAGTCTCCCTCACTCTGCACTTTAGTAAACTTGGGCTACTGGCTGTTCCTTGAACTTGACATTCCCACCCCTCTGCACTTGTCAAAAGCTGCCCTTTTTGGTACCAACTACTCCATAAAGCCTTTCTTTCCTTGATTCTCTCAGGCAGTTATATTTTCTCCTACTTCAATATGGGCCAAAGACCTCAACTGCTCTTTGCTGATGGAGCCATATTAATTAGTGATAAGGATATGATCCTAAAAGATGGGCTAAACCCTTTCATAGTTTTCTCAACAGACCATTAATCCTGTATTTATTTATTTATGTTATACCTCTTTAGTTGAAACTAAAGTCCTTGAAGGGAGGACTTTTGTCACTTTAGGTCTTTATTTCCCTGGTACTTAGTGGTACTTTATTTCCCTGGTACTTAGGATTCTAAACATAGCAAGTGTTTAATAAGTGTTCATTGGATTCAAGTCTGAAATGTGCTGCATAATTCAAAGACATGAAAAAATACTACTACTTGACAAATATGCTGCACTTTAAGGGTTATAATATGCTTTTCTTATAGTGAGGCAGGTAGTACAGTTAGAATTATTCCCATTTTACAGATGAAGATAGTGAGATTTAGGGAGAGGAAAGGAAAATATGCATACCAGTATCTCTCATTGTAAGTAAATTGAATATACATGTATGTGTGTGCATGTGCATGTGTGTGTGTATGCATGTGAATTTAAAACCTAAAGAGTTTACAAAGTAGAATACAGATTCGTTTCTCCTAGCTTAGAACCTTAAACTTAAGGAATTCTTAGGTTGGAATTTATAGTGTGTTAGGGAGAACAAGCAGATACTGAACAAGCCCTACTAGGTAACACTGATAGCTCTAAATCCCATGACTCCATGATCTCACTGTGTATGAAAGAGAAGCTTGAACATAATCCCTGGAAGGTACAAATGTAGGATCCAAAGACACACAATCATGGGAGACATTTCACGACTATTTTTAAAATAATGCAAGAAAACCCTGGAAATTTAGCTGACACAACAAGAAAGGTTTATCCTGGAGAAACCTGGGCAAGTTTGACAGCCCACTAGAGAGGGGTTGGAGGTTGGTATGAGCTTTAAATTTCTGCCTCCTCACTATCTACAACTTTTATATGCTTCCCTGCCTCTGCAGGATACAGGACAGAGGGAGGGACCCTGCATATAGTGTATGTACCTAGATATGTGCGTCCTCAAGAAGTATTAACTGAGATTACAAAGTGTCCTGGATCAGCTCCTTGTTTTCCCCCTGAAGTGTGCCTATTCTGATGATTTCAGCTATCATTGCAATAGGGGTTTAATTTTCTGGGAAGGCAAAAGGGTGGGGAAGAAACAAAATAACTCTTGCTCCTATACAAGAACCCAAGAGCTTTTATTTCTTCTCTTTACATATTGTGTTTCCTTGCCTCTTACCTATACTACTTTCCCTTTCCATCCACTAAAGTTTTTTCTTTCTTTTCTTCCATCTAGGAAATGAAAGAGTTCAGGAAAGCAATGATCAGGTAAGTTCACTGAATAGATGGCCAGAGAGGCCATGAAAGCAATGGCAAAGTTAAAGGAGTACACACATTTCAGAGAATGAGCAGGGAGTCCTGGGAGACATGAACCCTGATAAAGGACAGAGAGATTATCCTCTAGGTACCCCATTCAATTTCACTGTCCTCCTCCCAGAAACTCAGGATTATGATTCTGAATTCTTTGATTCCTATATCCTCTGATTCAGAAATTCTCTCTGAAATGAACTTCTATTTCTTTACATGACATTGGGAGATACAAGTTTCAGATGCCAATTCACATACTCTCAAGAGAGGAAAAGTTTACAACTCCTATGTTCCCTCCACTCTCTAGTTGCTGTAATCCTTATTGAAAAACAATTCTTTTACTAGGAACAAGGTGACAGGTATTCAACTCTCTGCTGCTTCCTATGTAAGTTACCAAACCAATATTCCTTTCCTCCAACATCCTACCAGACATCCCATCCAATGGGAGATTCCAGATCTAGCCAGGAGCTCCATTTGCTCCTTTTCAAAACTTTCCAATACCTCTCTAAGGAGAACCAATGAATCACTTCCAAGTTGTCCCAAGTTTTCAAATGAGCTTGCATCTCACAAAACACTTCTCTCTTTAAAGAAATAATTGAGACCTATAGATTTGGACTCTCTAGGGCTAATGGAACCTTTGAGATCATCTTGCCACTCATTCCTTCCTTCCACTATTTTATAGAAGTGAAAACTAGAACCAGAAAAATTAAATGACTTGCCAAAGGTCATGTAGATAACAAGGGGCTGCTGTTACTCAAACACAAATTTTCTGATCCAAAATCCAGGGTGTTTTCACCTGGCCGTATTTTCAGAATATATAACTCTTAGGCTCTTCTAATAAATACCTTTTAATTCACCGCAGGTCTCACTACTTCTGGATGGCTTTGTGTTTTTGTGCTCTCTCCCCTTAAAGCCTTCCTCCCCAGAACTCCACGGAGCACTAGAATTTGATCTCCTCCTTTCCCTTCCCAGAGGTTCCCTCACTCCAAGTGCTAATCTTAACAAATAATTCTAAATTATTCAATTAAAAGTCAGTAACCAAAGGGGAAAGAGGTTCACTCCCCATTTCCTCTGTCCTCCACCTCACTAACCTGGATGAAAATACGGAATTTCACATGAAAATATTTTCATCACCTTACTCAAAATGTGATCATTGCTTTCAATGTCTTGATTTTGCCTACTAAATATTCTTAGACTAATTATTGTGTCTGCTTGCCTAAAAGCTAACAAAATCAGCTTTGGCTCTTGTGAGATTTGAAACTCTGGCAGGCACATATCTCAGAATCTCAGACAACTGGAGAAAGTAAAGATAGTCTGCCTTCTTCCCCTACCTTCACCCACCACCATTCTGGGTTCTGGTGACTTACCATCTTTTTAGTTGTTGAGGAAAGATAAGAATTTGGATCGCTAGGTTCCTGCCTCTTGGCCATCTCTCAAATGCCGAGAAAATAACACAGCCTCAGCTTAAGAGGAATCATATTAGAACCACACATCTTCCTCTTCTAGCCCAGCCCAGCTGTGTATGGGTGTGTAGCAAACGACAATGAAATTTGAACTTGAAACTCTGTCTGTCAGAGGGGTGTGTCAGTGTGGGCACTCAGTCCTGGCCTGTTTACCTGTGACCTTGGGGGAATCTGTTGCTTGCACTTTGTTTGACTAACCTGCCTCACCACAGTTGTTAAGCCTTCTATCTGATGCCCAGGGCTGTTGCCAGATAGATTACTGCAGAGATTGGTCTCAGTCTTGCTCAATTCAGATTTCCCTTCTGGGAGATCTCTTCTACCTTCTCCTTTATCCTTTTCTAAATAGGCTTGGAAAAGAATCTCCTTCAGAAACCCCCAGGTCCATAGGGCCCAGGCACAGGGAGTGTTTTGGCAAGAGATAGGATCAAGCTTGAGCCTGCATAGGGCCCGTGGGAGAATGAGTTCCCCAAAAGCTACACCTTCCCTGGCTTCCAGAAATCGTCCTGGCTTTGTTTGGGATTACGTTTCATCTAATCTGTATGTATCTTGGATGTGTGTCTGTATGAATGCATGTATCTCTTTCTCTATACTTCTGTCTTGTATTTCTATTTCTTTGTGTGTGTGTGTGTGTGTGTGTGTGTGTGTGTGTGTGTATTTCTCTACATATTGTACCATTCAAAGTTATAATTATGTAAAATATGGTCATTGGCTCCAACCCAATGGAAATAAAGTCGTAAGAATTCAAACCAATGAAACCACTTCAGGAGATTCATTATTTCCACTAACTGGAACATAGCTATGTTTAAAAATTGCTTGTTGACTGATTGATGACTTTTCTGGAACTCATAGAGGTCAAATAGAATGATGGATGAAGCACTAGCCTGAGAATCAAGAGACCTCAGTCAAGTCCTAACTGCTAACCATAAGATGATGACCATTTTAATTCTCTCAGTCTCAGTTCTTCATCCATAAAATAGGAATTATAATACCTGCACTGTATCTGTCTCACAGATTGATTGTAAAGAAAATATCATATAAATGCAAAAAGATTATGATTATTTGTTTTAATAATAAGCAAGTTTTGGCAAATACTCTGGTTGCATCGCATATCAAACAAGAAGCAGAGTGGTGGCTAGGGGGCATCCTCCAATTTCCAAGAGAAGGAATTCGGAAGCTGCTTTGTGGTTGACTCCTTGCATTCAGATTCTTTTCTGTATCAAAACAGGATCCTCGCCCTGCAATCCAGGACTGACACACAGGTGGAGATCTCTTGTATTAAGTACTGTTCTTTCTCCAAGTTGGTAATTTTGTCTTTTTTTCCCCAGCATGTATAACCCTTTAGTGAGATAAGTGATCCATCAATCATTTCTGTCCACTGGCTTTTACAAATACATACTCTTTCCTTAGCAAATCTGAGTAATATTTTTATTTTTCTTTGAAGGGGAATAAGGATTAGCAGCCTTTGGTATGCTAGACCGGGATTCAGATGACCCAAGTCCTGGAACCAGCTACTGCTAATTACCTATATTACCTTGGACCTTTGAAGAAGCATCATGAGCACTGGACAAGGAGCTAGTCTGGGAGTCAGAAAGACCTCAGTCCAAGTCCCACCTCTGACACATACTGACTGGCTGACCCTAGTCAAGAGACTTTGCCTCTGAATGTGTTTCCAGGTGAAGAGAGGCCTTAGACACTTACTAGCTATGTGACTCTGGACAAGTCACTTAATTCTGTTTGTCTCCGTTTCCTCATCTATAAAATGAGCTGGAGAAATCAACGGTAAACAACTCCAGTATCTTTGCTAAGAAAATCCCAAATGGGGTTATTAAGACTAGGACATGACTGAACAACAGACTTTCTAAGATATAAGCTGCAGAAAAGTTGTCCATTTTCACTAGTAAAAGCAGTTTCCTCACTTAAAGTTCTTCTACTGATGAAATCAAAGGTCTAGTCTTTCTCCTTCTCTTCCCCACAAGACCTTGGATAAGTCACTTTGTTGTGACTCAGTCTGCTTATCTGTAAAATTGGGGAGTTGTACTTGATGCTTTCAAACATGATCCCTCTCCCAGTTCTGACAGTTTGTCAATCTATCAATATAGGTACAGAAAATGGAGGGTACATGGGGTGGGAGGGTCCTCAGGCTCTTCTTGGATAGAGAGCAAGGGAATTAGAGGAGAATTTAACACATTAACTGGCACACTGTAGGTGCTTGATAAATCCTTGCGTTGAATTAAGGAGCCCAGAGTACTTGCAGCAGTATGGTAGGAAGGATAGTGCATTGTGGGCAGCAAAAAGGAAGCAAATACAGGCAACCTGTCCTCAGGTGGCACTGCAAGATTCCCGGGGGACATCACCTGAAGCAGAATTGAGTGGTAGCCAATGACACCAGCATTTCCGCCAGGATATTTAAAGGAATGAAATGAGAGGTAGCTGATATATCTTGGACCAAACTGATCTATCCATGGTGATGAGGCAGTGTGTGGCTGATAAGTATCAACCACAGGGGAAGGGCTGGTTGAGTCCTGGAGGAACAAGGCTCTCTCTCTTATTTGTCCCATGGGTCCTAACTGTGGTAAGCAGGAGAGGTGTGTCTGTGTTGGTCCAGGGTGTGGACTTGTGATGTCTCAGAGGCATTCCCCATGCTGTCTGCCTCCATCAGATTAGTGGAGATTATTCCTAGTTTCCCATTCTTAGGAAGGGGCCTCCAGTACAGGTTTCAGGCATACATATGTAACTTTTCAAGTTTCCTCTTCTTTGTTCCCTTCTTTCATTTACTCCCACTATGTACCCGTAGCTCCTTTGGCTGGGAGCCCAGGTGGAAGAAACAATAACAACAGCTGAGTTATCTACCATTGACAAGGGTCTCATCAAGGATCTCCTAGCATGTGGCAAGGGGTGCGAGCCTTCTAAAAGTGGATGGATTTCTGAAGTGAAAGTGTCCTCAATAAGCGGGATCTGCTTTAGGATATAGGAAGCTTCCTCTAGATCTCTCTTTTAGGTAAGCCCTGAGAAGCAGTGGTATAGTGGGCAAAGAGCTGGCCTTGAAGCCAGAAAGGTCTAAGATTAAGCCCTGCCTTTGATACATGCTAAGCGTGCAACTCTGGGTATAACATATAAACTCTATGTGCTCTAGGAAATTCTCTAAGCCTATAAATTAGCATAGGAGGAAAGGGCAGAAAAAATGGAGGAAATAAGAAATTTACATGATAATTGTATTATGTATTTAAAAGAAATAGCAAGTTATACATAACAGATTTACAGTTCTATGTGCAATCATCTTTTTTAAAATTACACTCCATTGTGGAAATGCTTGTTTTACTCTATAAATTAAAAATAAAAGAAATATATGTAATATAACATTCATAAAATAAATAAAAATAAAATTTTCACCAAGACTATAAGTTACAGAGTAGTGATAGGAGGAATCTCCTCATCTGGGAATGATTTCTTCACCAGTAGAATCATACATCCAGTTCCTATCCTACAATCATGTTGCCTGCCATATCAATTCATGTATTTTAAGAAGTATATAGCCCAATCTCTTGACTCACCAACAATGTCACTTTTCCTTGCTAGGCTTTAATATTCTCTTCTATAAAATGAAGAAGTTAATTTAGCCAAATGATCTCTAAGATCGCTTCCAACTCTGACATTTTAAGGTTTCTTCCTACGCTGCAGGTGAAAGATACAGAATTGGGAATCATTCCTATAGAAGTAAAAGTTGAAGCTAGAAAGCACGAGAGAGAGAGAGAGAGAGAGAGAGAGAGAGAGAGAGAGAGAGAGAGATTCAGATGTTTTTTGAAAAATGAAAAACTCCAAGGTGTTATTATTTCTATGTGACCTCTATGGAGATGAGCAGTAGATTACCTTGGGAATTTCACTTTTGGTGAAAGAATCTCCAAGGCTGAAGCTGCCATATTTCTAACTAGTCAGTGCATAACAAGGGTGAAGTTGCAGGAGGGGGGAACATGAAGATTAAGAGCCAATTTAAAAGAATCTTATGTTTTTAGAGATTTCGATGTCCTGGAGTTCAATCCCACAATTTTCTGATCGAGATGATTTGCTAAAAGTTACATAGTAAGTAGAAGAACCAGGAGCTGGACTCAAGTCTTCTGACCCCAACTCAGTGCTCTTTCAGTACTATAACACTGAGTCCAGATGCCAAATGGCTTCTTCCAGGACAACTGCTCCATGGAGCACTTTCTATTCTTGAGCATGGGCAGAAGAACACCTTTCATTCGACCACTCCCTCATGTTCTAATCCCGTCTTCTACTCAAGAAAGATAGCTTTTCAGATTAAAAGCACTTGAATATCGAACATCAAAACACACACTATAACACGTTATCTAAGAAAAAGCAAAGCTGATGTTCCTACAATATCTCTCTGGAAGAAAGAAGTTTCTCCCTTTCAATGAATACAATGCCTATTATCCCACTGGTGGAGAAATGAGAACAAAAATGAATCATTTTCATCCTACTGGGGAGAAGTGAATTGAATTAATTCATTAGAAGCCAGTACTTTCCTTCCTTCCTTCCTTCTCTCTTTCTTTTTCTCTCTCTCTCTCTTTCTTTCTTTGTCACTGAACATTAAGGGGCTTCAGTGGCTGTTGGGGACATGAGCTACTAAATCAAAGTCCACTGGTTTTCAGCAAGTGTTCACATTTTTTTTCTAGATGGAACCTGACCATTAGAAAGATTAGAGCATGGTTCTCCGCGAACAGGGTGCTGTGGTTGCCCATGGCTAGAGACACTTTCTCCATATATTGGTACAGTGGAAAAGGTGGGGGGGGGGTGTTGGATTAAGTGGATCTGGGTTCAAATCTCAGATTTGCTCTTTACTACTTACATAAGTCATTACAGATCCTGGACTTTAGCCTCATCTGTAAAATAAGGGAACAAGACGATGTCCAAGGTCCTTTGTGGATCTAAATCTTATGAGGAGAACACATAGGAAAGTAGAAAGAGCAATAGATTTGGAGTCAGAGGACCTGAGTCAGTATCTTGGCTCTCCTAATTGCTACCTGTATGACGTTTCCTTCCATGGGCCTCAGTTTCCTCAATTGTAATGTGAAGGAGTTGCATTCAATGACATCAAAGGTCCCTTCTGGCTTTAACATTCTAATGAAATGTGTGCTAAACTCAACTATTATAAAGTATAACATGTGCAAGTGGACTGAATGATCTTTAAAGTTTCTTCTAGCTCTAAATCCAATTAAACTGAGGTCCTTTTGAGGGCTCAAGGGAGGAAGGACAGAGTAAAGGAACACACTTCCCCTCATAGCACATTCACATAGTAGGATGCCTAGACCATAACTGAGAGGGCAGTTTTGGGGACAGTCAAGTAATTCTTTCCAAAAGACCTACTTATGTTATCACACCTCCCACTCATGACTAATCACCACAGTAGCCTGGCCAGAATACAATGGAAAATACCAGCTGCTACATCTCAAATCAGCTCCTAAATGTCAGAATCATGATCAAGAAAGCCAAACTGGAATTTCGTTTTCCCTTCAAGCAGGGACACGTCGAGAAATAATAATACCCAGGTAGTCAGATTTCAGATATTCCTACTTGATTGGCTAAGGCAAAAATAGCTGAATCAGGCCATATTTATTCAATACTATTTCATTTAAGCCACTAAATTAGTTTGTTCCACATAACGGCCTTATAATTATTCTACAGTGCTGCACCCTTGCCTTACCCCATCTTGACAGAATAAAACTTTGCCTGCACCGAAAGGAACAGGAGCATAACTATAGCTAAGGTAGGGTATGTGGGGCTTTGTCCTGGATGACATGGGATAAAGGACACACTTCTCTAAAGGAGCATGTTTCCTCCACGTGTGTGTGTTCGTTCTTCGTTGCCGAAGAAGACCATGCCATCAGAGAAATAATGACATGACTTGCACTTGACTTTGTTTTGAGTGAGGGAGGGCTGTGCATTCCTCCACAATGATCTTTCTCTGAACCTCCAAGACTTCTATTAGCCCTTGCCTTCATGGAAGTTGGAAGGAAGGTGGATTCCAGAAAAGAGGGAGATAACATAATAGGTCAGCATAGGTTGGGAGAGAATGAGAGAGTGTTCTCTTGGCACACGTGCATGTACTTTTTGTGGGGCTGCAGCACTGTGGGATAATAAAGTCAGGAAGGAGAAGAAGGGGACAGGACATCTCTTCTACCAAAACTATGGTGGCCTTCGTCAAATGTATTTGCCCCAGGCTCTAGTATTTCTAATTCCAGTCCCACTTCCTGACTGTATATCTGTTACTAAAGAGCATTAGTTAGTTGTTCCTCTCTCAGTACTCCATGAGGAATAACATTCTAATTATTCCTTTAAAACAGCCTCCACAGAGAAATACATAAGAAAGGAAATAAGCATTTATTAAATAGGTACTATGTGCCCTGCACTGTGCTGAGTTCTTTACAAATACTATTTCATTTGATCTTAACAACAACCCTGGGAGGTAGCTGCTATTATTAATCCCAATTTACAGTTGGGGAAATTGAGGCAGATTTAAGTGACTTGGGTTTCATCCTAATAAATGTCTGAGTCTGAGACCAGATTTGAACTTGTTCTCCTGACTCCAGGCCCAGAATTCTGTGCCACTTAACTGCCTCTGACTTTTCTTCCTGAATAGAAATGAGAGGGAATGAAATTGATCAGCTTTCTCTATGTCCCTTATACATAACCCTATATCATGGACTCAATAGTTAAAGTTGACATGTTTTAAAAACATGGTATTGATGGTTCTTCATTCATTAATTCAACAGAGATTGGTGGAGACCTTGCTATGTGACAGGTTCTATGATAGGAGATGAGGCACATATGACAGCAGAACAGGACCTAGTTTTCTTGTCCACAAAGAGTTTCCACTTCACTGAAGCTGACCCACAAAAAGGAAGAATATGAAAGTATAGTAAGAGAAGCAGAAAGTCCAATGGGAATTCAGAGAAAAATTATTTTCTTTTTATTAATTTCTTTTTTAGTTTTCAACATTTACTTCCACAAGATTTTGAGTTCCAAATTGTCTCCCCATCTCTCCCCTCCCCTACCCCAAGAGTACATCCATTCTGATTACCTCTTCCCCTGATTACTTCTGCTCTCATTTCCATCACCCTCCACCCCTTCTCTTATCCTCTTCCCTTCTATTTCAGGAAAATTATTTTCAATCAGGAGTGTTGAGGTGATGTATTCATTCATTCAGCAAACATTTATGAAGCCCTTACTATGTACAAGGGATTCTGCTAAATGTGTGTATATGTGTGTGTGATATAAAATATAGATAAAACAATTTAAGCATTTAAGATAATTCTTAAAGGATGGGAAGGAATTAGAGCTGTGGGGAAAAATTCCAGCTAGAGGAGGCATAAGTACTAAAAGACACAAAGGAGAGCTATGTTTGGGGAAAGTGTGTCATGCAGTTTGGCAGGACAATAGACTGACTGAAGGAGAGTGGTGGGGAACTAGGATGGAGAAAGAGATGATGACCTTGGTGGCCCTGAATACCAGTCTCAGGAGTATGGACTTTTATTTTTTTAGTAGGTAATGGGAAGTCATTGAAGGATTTTTGAGCACAGTTGTGATTTAAGAAGATAAATCCACCAGCATGTGTAGGATGATTTAGCAAGAGAGAAAAGTGAAGGCAGGGAAACAGTTAGGAGACTATTATCAGATCAGGTGCAAAGTCAAGAAGGTCATAATTAGTGTGATGACAGTGAAAATAGTAAGAAGGAGGCAGAATTGGGAGACATTTTCTTCCCTGTGAATGGAAATGAGGGCAACCTTCCTATCTTTTAATTCCCTGTGCCACTAAAACAAAGCTATAAAAATACAAAAAAGATGTGGATAAGAATAGTACCTGAGCTGGAGATTTCATTCTCTCTCTCTCTCTCTCTCTGTCTCTCTCTCTCTCTCTCTCTCTCTCTTACTCTCTCTCTCTCTCTCTCTCTGTCTCTCTCAGTGCATTTTCTGCAGCCAGTAATCTTAGCTGCTTATAATCTTGAGAGGCAAGAGATTTGCCCAGCGTCACACAGTCAATATGTATTAAAAGAGGAACAAAAATGTATGAACCTTTTTTTAAAGTGAAAAAGTCAAGCTTAGTGCATCTTGCATGAACCCATGGGTTTTCAGTTCCGCCTATGCAATTGCTTTGGAGGACCCAAAGAGAGGTATTTCTGGTAGAGCATGAAACAGCTTCAATATCTGAATGCTTATTGCACAGTGTTTCATATAATTAATCAACATCTGAAAGATGCACCTGCAATATTCAATTCAACTCCATAAAAATTTGTAGATACAGCAGATCAATGAACTGGGTATGCAATTAAAAACCTAAAAAAAGGATGAATTAAAAATCTCCAATTAAAATTGGAACCAAATTGGAAATCCCAAAATTAAAGGTAGAGTAATAAAATTGAATGTAAGAAAATATTAAATCAATAAAAGTATGATTTGGTTTTTGAAAAAATAGATAAATCAATTGGTTAATATGATTTTAAAAAAAGAGAAGGAAACCAAATCACTAAATATCAAAAATGAAATGGGTGAATATACAACTAATGAGGATGAAATCAAAGCAATTATCAGGAGTTATTTTGCCTAGTTATATGCCATTAAATTTAACAATCCAATAGAAGAATACTTAGAAAAAATATTAACTGCCTAGGTTAACAGAAGAGGAAATAGAGTATCTAAATAAACCTATTTTAGATAAAGAAATTGAACACACCATAAGTGAGCTTCCTAAGAAAAAACATCAGGACCAGATGAATTTACAAGTGAATTTTAACAAACATTTAAAGATCACTAATTCCAGTATTAAATAAATTATTTGAAATAATAAATAAAGAAAGATTCCCTATGAAACTCTTTTATGAAACAAATGTGGTGCTGATACCTAAACCAGGAAGAGCAAAAGCAGAGAAATAAGACTATAGACCAATTTCATTATGAATATGGATGCAAAAATCCTAAATATACTAGCTAAGAGACTATGATAATACATTACAAATACTATACATTGTGATTAAGTGGGATTTATACCAGGAATGCAGGGGTGGTTTAACATAAGGAAAACTACTAACATAACTAATTTATATCAAAGTAACAAAATCATAATTATATCAACAGATGCAGAAAAAGCTTTTGACCAAATACAACACTCTTTCCTATTAAAACCACTTGAAAACATAGGTATAAATGGATTTTTCCTTAAAATAGTAAGTAGCATTTACCTGACGCTATCAGCAAGCATTATTTGTAATGGGGATACACTAGAAGCCTTTCCAATGATATCAGGAATAGAACAAGGATGCCTATTGTCACTAATATTCAATATTGTACTAGAAATGCTAGTAATAGCAATTAGAGAACAAAAAGAAATCAAAGGAATCAGAATGGGTAATGAAGCTGTCTCTTTTTGCAGACGATATGATGATATATTTGGAAACGGCTAATTGAAACAATTAATTTTAATTTAACAATGAATAATTTTAGCGAAGTAGCAGGATATAAAACAAACCCACATAAATCATCAGCATTTCTCTACATCACCAACCAAGCCCTACAAGAAGAAATAGTAAGAGATACCTTATTTAAAATAACTGTAGACAGCATAAAATGCCTGGGAGTATATCTGCCCATGAACTACATGAACATAGTATATACAAAACACTCTTTATGCAAATAAATGCAGATTTAAATAACTGTAGAAATATTAATTATTCATAGGTGGGCAGAACCAATATAATAAAAATGACAGTTCTACCTAAACTACTCTATTTATTCAATGCCATCCTAATTAAATTACAAAAAACTATTTTATTATCTAGAATAGATACTAACAAAATTCATTTGGAGGAACTAAAGGTCAAGAACATCAAAGGAATAATAACATGTAATAAAAATAAATGTAATAAAAAGAATAAATGTAATAAAAATAAAAAATGTAAAGGAAGGAGATTTAACAGCACCAGATCTTAATCTATATCATAGGGAATAATTATTAAAACTCTCTGGTCCTGGCTAAGAACAGAAAGGTGGATCAGCGGAACAGAGCAGACACACAGTACGCAGTAGTGAATGATTATAGTCACTTCATGTTGAACAAAGATAAAGATTTCAGCTTTGGGGATAAGAATTCACTATTTGCTTGTTGTTCTCAAAGAGGATGATGTCAGTGGGGTGATGTCTTGACTTGCAAGTGAGTTGGATACAAAGTCATCAGAGTCCAGCAGTGAGACATAGGCCAAGATGGCTGGTGAATGATCCCCCTAGAATGTAATGGGGGATATGAAGGAGGGAATCAGAAGGTTATGGTCATAGTTTAGGCATGTGGTGATGAGGGTCCACATAAGGATGGTGGTAGTGGAGAGGAAAGAAGTGAACATATACAAGATACGTTATGTAGATGTAACAGAAATTGGATATGAGAGGATAAGAGAGAGGAGTTGAGCATGACATCTAGATTGTAATCTGGGGTGACCGAGAGGATAGTGGTACCCTCAACAGTAACAGTCACTTGATAAACAAGTTTGTACTCTTATTAATACCTTGTGAACTAGGGGAGTTCTCTTAATTTCAATGGCCCTTGGCTTTCTCATCTATGAAATGTTTAACTAGATATATGAAAGTATTTAAGATAAATCTGGATATCTTAGGAAGGCACTCTCTGGAAGTCTATACTATAAAGAATCTGTAGAACTTTTGTGCCTGATTCAGTGCCAACGAACTGGATTCTGTTTTGGTACCCACCAACACTGAAAGCTATTCAGCACTTCAGTTCTTCAAGTTATTTGATAAAAACTGTTGGGAAAACTGGAAAGAAATCTGGCAAAAACTAGGTATAGATCAGTATCTTACACTACTTACCAAGACAAGATCAAAATGGATACATGGCCTAGGGAAATATCATAAGTTCATTAGAAGAAAATGGAACATATTACCATTAATGGACTTATGGATAGGAGAAGAGTTTATGAATAAACAAGAGATAGAAAGTATTGTGAGATATAAAATGGATAATTATGATTAAATCAAATTTAAAAAGGTTTCATACAAATAAAGCCAATATAGCCAAGATTAGAAGAAAAGCAGAAAATTGGGGAAAAAATTAGCGACAGTTTCTCAGATAAAGATTTCATATCTTAAGTATATAGAGAACTTTGTCAAATATCCAAGAAGATGAGTCATTTCCCAATTGATAAATGATCAAAGGATATGAATAGTCAGTTTTTCAATGAAGCATTTCATTAAATACTATATATATATAATACATATACTATATTTAATCATATGAAAAAATGCTCTAAATCATTATCGATTAGAAAAATGCAAATAAAACAACTTTGAAATATCATCTCATACCTATCAGATTGGCTAAAATGATACAAAGGGTAAAGGACAAATGTTGGCGAGGATGTGGAAAAACTGGTACACCGACACATTGGAACCGTGAACTGATCCAACCTTTCTGGGGAGCAATCTGGAACCATGTCCAAAGAGTTATAAAACTGGGCATACACTTTAACCCAGCAATACCACTATTAGGTCTGTTTTCCAAGTTGATAAGGGGAAAAGTAGAAGAATCTATACATTCAAAAATACTTATAGTAGCTCTCTTTGTGGTGGCAAGGAACTGGAAATTGATGGGATGTCCATCAGTTGGGGAATGGCTAAACAAGCTGTGACATGATTGTGATGGAATATTACTATGCTGTAAGAAATGATGGGCAGGTTGATTTTAGAAAAACATTGAAAGACTTGGAGGAAATAGTGAAAAGTGAAATGAACAGAACCAGGAGAATGCTGTATATGGTAACAGCAATATTGTTCAAGCAAACTTAGTTGTTACGAACAACTGAGCTATTCTGAGTGTTATAAATATTCAAATTAACTACAAAGGACCTAAGAAAGATGTTATTCACTTCCAGAGAGAGAACTGATAAACAGACGTGTGCATAGTATGCTTTTACATATAAATATACGGGTGTGTCTATGTATGTCAAGTGGTGATGTTCTTTATTATGGAGTGGGGAGGGAGGGAGGGAGATGGTTTGGAATTTAAAATGTAACAAAAAATAAATTAAATTTTTTAAATTTGTGGTATGGTATAATGGGTAGAGCACTGTCCTTGGAGACAGGAAGATCTGGATTCAAGTTCTGGTTTTGATACCTACTGACTTTGAGATCATGGAAAAATTACAACTTCTAAGACTAATCACATCTGGGAGAAACATCAGTGAGATCACAGACCCAGTCTCTATCCTTAAACATTTATTAACACCTACTACAAACAGGACAATACACACACACACACACACACACACACACACACACACACACACACACACACATATATATCTGAATCAGATATAAAGATAACAAATAACTTGGTCCCTGCCTTCAAGGATCCTACAGCTAAAATAGAGGCACTATGCAAGAACACTAACACTGAAGGAAAAGTCAGAATATAATAAGGGTCTAGAGGGCATTGAAGGAAGAAGGTTGAGAGATTAGGATGGGAGGTATTGCTTTGAGGTAGAAGGAATCAGGGAAGACTTCCTGGAGTAGGTGGTGCCTTGAATAGGACCCTGAAGGAGAAGAGAGATTTCAACACCTAGGTATGAGGAACAATCTGTGGAAATGCACAGGTGTGGAGAGAGGGCAACATCAACTGCATCAGCATTATTGATGAATTCTTCTGGTCTAGGCTTGGTTAATGTGTGAGAATGAAAAGGGTCAGGGAAGAAGACTGCCCTTAAAATGACGAGTGTTTCTTTAGAGGAATTTTGATTTTAAATGCTCATCATTTCCAAGCCTCCATTTCTCTCCACCCCACTTCATTTTCCTAAAGCTCCTGTATTTGGGAGAAAATGCCTTGTTCCCTCTTTCACACCAAAAATCTTGCTTCTCTCAGTTTTGAATTCCTACAATGCAAGGGCTGCCTGAAAAGTAATTGAAATTGAAACTATTCTGAGACACAGGACAAGGTCAAAGCCATGGTAACCTAGCATCAATTGTAGTATTTATGGCTTCAGGAAAAGGAAAAAAAATCTGGTTTGAACATTAGTCATCTTTCAGAGAACGGTTTTAGCCAGTTTGGATGGGAATTTTCTGTTGTTATATTATAAATTTAAGTCAGTGGATTGAACTTCTCAAAGGCTTTTCCTCTCCTCTAAAACCTGCTTGGAGTATTAGGTTTGAACTATCTAGGTTAAGCAGTATATATGATTAACTAATAGATTTTCAAGCCATTTTTAAAAACAATTTGGAGTTTGTGAAATTTAAAAAACAATTTGGAGTTTGTGAAATTTAAAAAATATCTTGGTAACTGTATTTTAATAAATTGGTTTCCATTGTAATTCTATGTATTTTTATCTTATGTATTTAAAAAATTGTTCTAAGAAAAGGGTCCACAAGCTTCACCTGACTGCCAAAGGGGTCCAGGACACTAAAAAGGAAGCCTGTTATAGGACATTAAAAAAAACCAACTCAGCTAAATAAATGTTAGGCATGTTACATATTTGTGTATATATACATATTTGTTATATATTTATAAAATATAATACAATATTTTAAAATCATATTCCTAGAGTAAAATAAAAAGAAAAAAATACCTGCATAGTAGCTACCTTTTTCTATAAATCTTTACTGTTATATGTCACATTTAATCTCTCCCTGGTCTTATCTCTTATCCGTAATTAGAAGAGTACTTTTCAATCTGGATCCTTTTCTTGGATCCCTGAATTCCCTTCCTCTGCTGACATAGAATTTGTAAACTTTAGGTCATTTTTCTTTTGTTAAAACCTTTTCAGCTAGCAAGGCTTCCGCAAGATTTCCCCGATGGACATAGCTTTTTTGCTCAGTCAGCAGCTTCTCAAGCATTTTTACTGTTTTGCTATTTTTTTCTCTCTGCCTCACTTCGCTGGGAAGGAAATACTGTCACACTTTCAAATCTTCTACCTCCTATCAATGACTGCTTTCTGCTGGTCTCAGGGGAGATTCAGTTCTCTGAGGTCCAAGTGTTTCTATACTTCTTCTATCAAAATGTCCAAAGAAAGCAGAACCATGCAGTTACAGTGCTATATCAACAACATAAAACCCATACCACCATCCCTCTTCAGTAAAAGGGAGTCATGTTTCACTCTCTTAGAAGATACAAACTTATTCCCTTTGAACTAGACTTTTCAAAGATAGTTTGGATAAGGGTTACATGTATTTCGATACAATGGTTCCCTGCGCAATGTTTCTTGCAGCCTACAACATCTTAAACTTTACTTTTAAAGAGATTCCCAGAATTGATTTCTAAAATAGCTTGTATCTTTTACCATAAAAATGACATTTTGAGCATGTTGAAGCAGAAAATATCACAATATTTTAAAAACAGAAAGTTAATGTGGTTTAATCGTCCTGGCAAATGTCTCTTTATTATAAAAATAGCAAATGAGCCATGCAAGAAGAAGGTATAATTTGAAAAGTAATGAAAGATTCAAGAAAAAAAATCTCTTGGTAGCCAGAAACTTTGGGAATCTGATCAGCAATTTAGTTCAGTTAATCAATTGATTCTTACAAGTGCCTGTAATAGGCACTATTATTAAGAGCCTATACTTTGAGCTAAGTGCTGACAGATATATATAAAGCATGAACAAATGTGTTCCCTTTCCTCAGTGTCAGCGAGGCCTTCAGATGAGTAGGTCTAGCAGGCAATTAGAAATGAAGGTTAGGAGTTGTACTAAAAGAGAATGTGTGTGTACATGTATAAATAAAAGAAACATATGAGAAACACACACACACACACACACACACACACACACATATATATATATACACATACACACACACACACACACACACATGAAATGGTCCCTTGCATAGTAAGCAAGTAACTTTACTGAATAAAATTTAAATGAATTGATTTGAGGGAGTGCTCATAGTTACAAAATCATGTACCTTTAAAATATTAAAGAGTCCAAGTAGGAGTTCTTATTCTTATGTTCATCAACTTTTCTAAAAAAATTGATAACTGCATTTCAATGAAATTGGTTTCTTATGTACTGGATTGGCAATCCTGTGTAATTTACTTCATGCATTTAAAAACATGTATGGAATTTTGGGTTTCTCCAGACTGCTTATTGTCTAGTCTTTTTCAATTGTGTCCAACTCTTCATGACCCTATTTGGGGTTTTCTTGGCAAAGATACTGGAGGGGTTTTCCATTTCTTTCTTTAACCATTTACAGATGAGGAAACTGAGGTAAATAGGAAAAAGTGACTTGCCCAGGATGAAGTGACCTACTCAGCTAGTAAATGTCTGAGGTCAAATTTGAGCCCATGAAGATGGGTCTTCCTGATTCCAGAATTGGCACACTATCCACACTGTACCACCTAGCTTCCCTTGCCAAAGAAGTATCTGACATAAAGAAAAGGTTATGAACACTAGGTCTGGAGGGAAAGATGAGGAGCAATGAATGGAAGCTGAAGAAGTGCAGATTTTGGCTTGATGTCTTTTATTTGAGGTTTTAGGCTGAGGCTGGAAAACAATTTGATGTGGATGCTAGAGAAGATATTGTCATATACAGGTGAACTTTGAGGACCCTTCCAATTCTGGGTTTCTGAGATTTTAAGTGGTATAAAAGCAGATTTCAGAGAAGACTGGGATGAACACAGAAGGTTATCTAGCAGGGATAAAATTTAAGTTGGACTTTGACAGATGGATAAGATTTGTATTAGGCTGAGAAAAGGCTGGGTGGAAGACATTGCTGGCATAAAATAAGAGGACCAGTATATATGTGTTAATTTGTTTGGATTCCAAGGAGAAGGAACACTGTAAGCAAAAACATGGAAGGGGTAAAGCAGAGGGTGTTTTCTAGGGATGTTGAATATTGTTTGGGCTGATTCACTGGAGGATTTGGGCAGGAGGAAAGGAGATATATTTCACCTGGTAGGTTGGAATCAGATAGTAGAGTGCCTCAGACTCCTTGATACTACTTTTTCTACTCAAGTTTGTATCTTGTAGATATGGAAATTTTGTCTTTGAGAAGGGAAATGACAAGATGAAAATAGCATTTGGGTCAGTGGTATATATGATGACTTGTTAAGGGAAGATACTACAGATGAAAAAAAATAAGTGAAATAAATTTGAATTGAATAGAGGCAGCTATATCAGGCTTTCTTTCTGTAATAGACAAGGAAAAAGGCTAGTAACAGTGAGAATGATAAGGAGGACATGAGATGTAAAAACATCGTGAACTTCCTTATTTCAGCTGAGGTCACCATGAATCTTTCAGTCATCCAGTTTTGTGACCTTAGAGTCATTCATGACTCCTCTCACTCAACCCAAGACTTTCAGATCCTACCTTCACAACATTTCTTGCATCCTCCTCTATACTTCTACACCCTCAGGCTCACATCATCTTTTACTTGTACTAGAGCAATAGACAGTTGCCTAACTGTTCTCCTGGCTTCCCTAAATGATCTATGCTCTACACAGTTAATGAACTGATGTTTTTAAGGCCTAGATCTGACCAGGTTACTTGAAAAATCTTCAGTAATCCCCTATTGCCTCTGGGATAAAATATAAAGTCATCGGTCGGGCTTTAAGGCCCTTCACACTCTGTCCCTCACCTTTATTTCCACTCTTATTTCATATTTCTCCATTGAACAAACTAGCCTTTCAGGTAAAACTGGATTGCTAGCTTTTTCACATACATCACTTTCTGTGTCCTGTTTACCTATCTCCTGTTTCTGTCTTTGTACAGATGGTCACTCTTGTATACATTTCCAACTCACCTCCACCTCTTAATGTCTTTAAAGATCAATATATATGTCATCTTCCACATGAAGCCTTTCCTGATTCCCTCAACTGTTAATGTTCTATACTTCAGGAAATTATTTTGTATATAGTTTGAGTTTACTTACCTGTATATATATTATGTCTCTTGTTCTAATAATAGTGCTTTAAGGTTTGCAAATCTGTGTGTGTGTGTGTATGTGTGTGTGTATTTTCTTATTTGGTCCTCAAAATAACCCTGGGAGGTAGATACTGATCTTATCCCCATTTTGCAGATCAGGAAAATGAGACTGCGGGAGACTGGATAACTTGCTCAGGGTCACACAGCTAGAAAATATTAAAACCCTGCTTGTTTCTGCTCAGGGAGACATCAACTCATCCTTGGTTGACAATATATGATTTACGTGAGGTGAGAATAAAAAAAAAGAGAGGAGTAAAAGATGACAAATTTCAGAAGCTTCCCTTTGTTAATTAAACATAAGGGGATGGAGAGTGTTTTGCAATGTATTCAGGATTTACACATCTGGAGAGAGGCAACTGTCATGGACTGGCTTCCATTTTGGAATCCGGCTTATTCATATTGCCTTTTGTTCTTTCCTCATGTAGAATGACCTACAGGAGAAATTAATTTAACTAATTAAATTAACTAATTAATTAACTAGTTAAAAATAAATAGTTAAATAACACATCTTCAGCTAGTGAATACCATGTTAAGGGGGTTTAGCTGAAAGAGTTGTTTTAGGTTATACTTTGACTGTATCTTCCATGAGGCAGAATCATGTCATCTAAATATTGTATCTCTCCCAGTTTCTAGCACAATAGTTCTCACACAGTAGGTGTTTAAAAAGGTTTTCTTTAATTTGTTGTCAAATGGTGCCTTTGAGTTGCTCCATACGTCACTGGCAGAACTTTCAAATGAGTCTACTGAAACCTTTGGGCATCTAAGTTCCAAAGTCCTACTTGAGAATTGTTATGCTTTCCATTGAACTTATGACTAAGAGTTTTCTTGAACTAAAAGAGTTTCCTGGTTGTGAATTCCATGCCTTTTAGAGCTATGCTCACTATCTCAGATCTGATTCTATGTAAAGTTCACAGTAGTCTTATAACAATAAAGTTAGCTAACACCTGTGCTTTACATATATTATCTTATATGATATTTACAACAATCTTGGGAGTTGTGTGATTTCTGTCCCCATTTTATAGACTGAGGCCAACACACCAGGTCACAGAGATAGCAAATATTTGCTGCAGGATTTAAAACTAGGTCTTCTTGATTTAAAGTCTAGAACTCAAACCACTACACCATGTCGTCTCTATAAGAATTATTTGACTCCTTCACAAGGAAGTGTTTTAACACATTCCCCCTTGCTGCAGATGAAGTAATTAAGGAAATTAAACCAGAAGTAGACCAGATGTTAGAACTCCTGGATCCCAGTTTTGGGTTGTTTTCAGTAAATGAGGCTGCTAAATTTATAGCATCTATTTTTGTAGCAGCAAATAACAGGAACTGGCACATCAATTAAAGAAAGAATGAACAAATTATGGCATATTAGTGCAACAGAATACTGTCATGCAACAAAAGAATGATGAAGGGGGTAGTTTTAGAGAAACCTGAGAAGACTCATATAAACTGATGCAGAGTGAAGTGAGCAGAACCAGAAGAACAAGTTATACGATAACAACAACACTGTAAAAAAACAAACTAGATTGAAAATTATTAGAACTCTGATCAATGCAATGACCAATCATTATCTCAGAGGATGCATGACAAAGCATGCTGTCCAGCTCCTGACAAAGAGGTGATGGACGTGGTACAGGCTGCAATATATATATTTTTTAGACAAGGTCAGTACAGGAATTTGTTTTGCTTGATTCTGCATATTTGCTACAATTTTTCTTTCTTTCTTTTCTTTTTTCTGTTCTTTTTCTTTTACCAGTGGTAGGAGGTGAGAAGGAAAGAAACTAAATGTTTGTTAACTGAAAAAACAAAGTTTGATTTTTAAAAATTTTTAAAAGTACAGAGAAACTCAGCATACCATAAAGTTGACCACTATGGCAATGGATTATTATATTTTTTTTGTCTAGACCTACTATTAGCCATAGATTAATCATAGGTGGGCTGTGATATGCATTGATGAAAGAAGCTCTCACACTAAGGAAACCCCATATCCCTGAAGGACAAATAATGTTACACATACATCAAATAGGAAACAAAATTAAAATATTAATAATAGTTAACAGTTTGTGCTTTTAAGTTTTGCAAAGTGTGGCAAATATTTTCTTATTTTGTCTTCACAACAACCCTGGGTGGTAAGTACAATTTTTATTGCCATTTTGCAGATGAGGAAACAGAGGTAGAGAGGTTAAATGAGTTGTCCAGTTTCACATGGTAAGTACCTGGAAGCTGGATATGAACTCAGGTCTTTCTGACTTTCTGACTATTTGCTTTATCACAAACTGCCAAATACAGAAAAGCAATGTTTTCAGCTTGGGGACTAGGCCACAATAATTAATTACCTCAGGACCTTGTGGTGTCTGTTCTATATGTTTTGCGTGCCATTCCCTCCACTTTCCCAATTCCTCATCCCAAGAGCTGTCCCTTTCCCCCAAGATTGACAGCTTGGGCAATTAAAGCTACTTTCCTTTCAATTACCTTTTTAACCATGGTATGAATGTAGTCTTTCAACCAGCTAACCAGTCCCAGAAAAGCAAATCACTAATTTCAAGTTTAGGTTCACAGGCTGCATGCATTCTGAGGATGTTCTTTCACAAGGACCCTGTTTGGTTTTAGGACAAGTGCTACTACTACACTATAAACTCAGGCACAAATGAACCTTATCTGAAAAATGACAAAATTGAATTGGAAAATTTCTAAGGTCCATTATGCTTCTAAATCCTCCGAATAGGAGAATGAGATCAGGCAGGTGGTTTTTGAAATACTGCATTACATTGTCAGTGATCCCAGACTTCGCATTTGGCAAAAAGTCATCTTATTATCAATAACATTTCCCCAGAGATGTGGAGGAAGGGGAATCATGAGTTATCCCTGTTGGAAAAATTCAAATGACAAACATCCTATATGGCAACATAAAGATATATATGCTGGGGAGAAGTACATTGCATCTTGTCACCAAATACAAGATGGGTATGAGAAGTGGCATAAAAGACATTATCAAGAACACATGTAGAGTAAAAGATCGATTGGCCATGTGAGAGGCAACAAATGAACGCTCCAACTAATACATTTCCATCCTCTAGATTTTTTATTTTTTAAAAGAAAAGAGGGTTTCAGCATATTGAGTAGAACTTTTGCATTTATGTGAAAGCATGGATAAGGATAAAAAAAATGCACGGTGATGAAATCATGGGTCAATCATGGGTCTACTAAAGTACTAATGTATACTTACATATGCTTTTCCTTTCAAAAAGAAATGAATTTAGGATAAGGACTGTTTTTAGAGGCAGCCTATGTGAACCCTTATGGCTTTGTTACTTTTAAAAGAAATTTACATATTTCTTTCTCTCCATTAAACCAAATGGAATTTCTACAAAGACCATGTTGACTGAATAGTGTCTCCTTGTAAATGCTCTAGTCAGATTTTGTCTTCCCTTTTCAATCCTCTTTTCCCTGCTGCCTGTTACTTTTCACCTAGTTTTTTTTTAAGTATACTCTCATGTTTATAGGCCTTATAATTTCTACTCTATTTTCTTCATTTGCAAGATCATGAGTTTTTGAATTGGGGTGTTTTTTTTATCTTTACCTATGATTTCATTGATCTAAGAATAAGAAACTCTTTTTACCAACACAAATCAGCAACTGTTTTGCTACTTATAGGTGAAGTATAAGATTGAGACTTCCAGATCTCTCCAGGGTCAATACAGCCAGTGGTAAGAACTTAACCCAGGTTTTCTTGATTTCAAGAACAGCTCTCTTTATTACATCATGCTCTCATTTTTCCCTTTCTTTTTAATATTTTGATCGATCTGTGATCTCCTTGGTATAGGCAAAGCATAGAGAGTAAGGGGGAACAGACCCAGCAGTAACCACAGCAGGACAATGGTCTGATATTCCACAACTATCCATTTTCAGAAAATCAACTCCTAATTTTACTTACATCTCCAAGGGGAACTGGTAAATCACTCTTCCATTTAACTGTCTCTTTTCTATGATTTCTGGTTTCCTTTTTAGGAAGAATGTCAGTATAGATGTGGTTCAGTTCCTTTAATAATGGGTCCATTGACTAGGCAAATATGACACAAGAAAGGGCTGGTAAAATACGGAATTGGGTCACCGTGGCAAACAAGGAACTGACAGTAAACTGCTATGAGGTGAGATGCCTACAGCCTTCTCATCATGGGGACAATCTTGCACTTTGTTAAACTTCTCTAAGAAGTATGAAGGATAGAGCCAAGGCCATTATGTATGCTCAAGTCTTATTTTCCAGAGGTGATGACTACTTGTCTGACTCAAATTGGAATTGCTCTAGCGCACAGCGTTTCCTTCTCAACTTTACCTTCCTTCTAATTTTGTACTGCTTTGACCTTTGCTCTAAGCAGTTGGTGTTCTAAGTTCACAGAATTGATTCTGAAATGATTGCTAGGTTGGAACGATCCCTTCCATGGCAGTTAATACTTACCTAGTCTTATTTTTGTGTGTGTGTGCTGTCATTATGTACTTACCATATCTTTATCTCTTTTTGAAGAAAATATTCAAGGCTGAAAAGCTCTTCCCTCTGGAGTCCTAGCTTTTTTATTCATCTCTACGCCTACTCCCCCCAACCTAACCCCCACCCCAGTCTTAGTGAATTAATTCCAAAAGCCTTTGGCTATTATGGGTTCTGAGACCAAGTAGTACTGACTTCCTTTCCCTTCCCTCTCTTTACTGGGAGAGATGCTGACCTTCTTGTCCATCCTCACATAGTTATATGTATTTATAAAAATATATATTTATATATGCAGATACACATACATACATGATATATATATACATACATATATATATATATTTATGCGGTTCGTTTCCTTCAGGAATGTGTATACTTATTGGCAAAGATGGTACAAGACAAGTTTGGTAGAGAATTGAGGTAAAACATGGGTCTGTACACAGATGCATATGCATCTGAATATATATATATATATATGTATACATATGAATATATATATATATATATATATATATATATATGTATACATAGACATGTATATCACTTGTTATTTTGTTTCGCAGGTAGGGAGTATGCATTATCTCCCTTATTATCAGATTGCGTTCTCCAAGGGCAGGGATAGTACTTTACTGATCTTTGTATATATACCATAAAGCTGGTACATGGTAGGTAAATTCTTAATATATGTTTGCTGAATGAATGAATCCAATGAGGGGAAGCATGGTAGAATGGAGAGAGTGTTGTTCTTGGAGTCAGAAAGAACTGTGTTCAACTCCCACCTAACCTCTTTGTACTTCAGTTTCCTCATCTATAAGATACAATAATAATTGCAATACCTACCTCTTTGTGTTGTGTGTTGCTCAAATGAAGTAGTGTATGTGACATATTTTGCAAACCATTATATTAATGACAGCTATCACACCATCAACATTATTAGTAAGGAATGAGCCAAATGGTGGCAGAACTAAAACACCAATGCCTACTTAGGCATTGAAAAACCCTGATAAGAAATATAAC
>CM053769.1:48786309-48820419 GCA_028658325.1 Potorous gilbertii | reverse complement strand
TAAAGATCAAATGAGATAATATTTGTAAGGCATTTGATTACATAGTAGGGACTATGTAGATGCTATGTAAATCCTCCACTGCCGCATATGAGTTCTGCTTCTGTCAGATAACTGATCCTATCTATAACTAATCTGAGCCTATCGTTATGGAGAAATACTATCCCAAGTGCTCTCTGTATGCACCAGACCCCCATTGTAGTAGGTACAGAGGCAAGTTGATAAATGGACAGGGTAAAAGTGAGGCTGGTTGGTCCAGGGTTAGCCTCTCCCAGACACAGCCCCCTGAGGTTTGGGTAAGAGGGAAATTGAAGCAACATTAGCAAGAGTGGCAGCAGGGCCAGCACTTACTAGGATATGTGTGAATGTGTATATAATATATGTAAGTATGTATACACATAGCTATGTAGGTATAGATATTTGTATATGTACACATACACAACACATACGTGTATGCATGACATATACATGTATTATGTTGGGTGCATGTAAGCATGCATGCAATGTGTATATGTTTATATTCATATACATATATGTGTATCTGTATATACACACACATATCCTTCTCCTTATGTCATGACCATATAACCTATATTTATGTGGGGTAGAGAAAAGGGTATCTCCCACTAGTTTTGAGTCTGTGTATATATATGTATGTATATGTGTATATATATGTATGTGTGTGTGTATACACACACACACATATGCACTTGCTCTCATACAACACATTGTTGACTCATTTTCATTTGCAGCTGACTCTGTGACCTCATTTGAGTTTTTTTGGCAAAGGTCTAGAGCACTTTGCCCTTTCCTTCTCCAGCTCATTTTACAGTTGAGGAACTGAGGTAAACAGGGTTAAGTGACTTGTCCAGGGTCACACAGCTAGTAAGTATCTGAGGTCAGATTTTAATTCAGGAAGATGTCTTCCTAATTTCATACCAGGCACTCTAGCTGTCCCCTTCTATAACATACTGAGAAGAATTCCATCTTGTAAACTAGTAGGACATTAAACAGCTACAATTCTTCCATGCTCCCATTAATTGCCCAATGTTCCTTTCTTATATAGACTCTGAAAGGAATGTGGAGACCAAAACCACTCAGTCGCACACCCTGCTCTGCAAACTAATAGCTGCTTCTAGCCCAGCACAGAGTAAACACAGATAATTAATTAGGTTAGCTAATATGTCTCCCTGTCATTATCTAGCCCCTGTGTTAATGGATTCTGAGACTGGATAACCCTCTGGAGAGAGGGGCAAGGGAAGTCAAGGCACAGGCATTTATTAAATGCTGACTTTGTGCCAGGCACTCTGCTAAGTGCTGGTGATATTGAGGAAGGTGAAAGCAGCCCTTTCCGTCAAGGAGCTCAGAGTTGAATGGGAGGAGACAACATCCTTAAAATCATGTGTAAATAAGGGTGTCTCTCTCTTTATCTCCCTCTCTCTCTCTTTGTTGGTAGATATGTATGTATACATATATGTGTGTATGTGCACATACATCTATATGGAGAGAGCTGGTAGATACAGGTATAGAGTTGTATATCTATATCTATCTGAAATAATTGCAGATAACTCAGAACAAAAGCATTAACATCTAGAAATCATTAACCTTAAGGAAGACCAAGAAAGGTTTCTTCTAGAAGGTGAGCTTTTTATGAGAGACCTGAAGGAAGTTAGGGAAGCCAGGAGGTGAAGATGAGGAAGGAGAGAATTCTAGGCAGGAGGGACACTCGTGTATCTGAAGTGTTACAGATGCTGTACCCTAAGAATTTCATCATTGTGGATCTGCTCTCACCGAACATCTGGAAAAAAAAAGATTTTCTTGAATTGTTGCAACTCAAACATCTCTTAAGCTGGCAACCAGCCTTCAGTGATGACCCTTTCTGGGGGCAGCTGGGCTGGTCCCGAGGAGACATAGTTGTCTAAGTCCATACCTGAAGCTTTTCCAACAAGAAACCAGGTCACCTCTATGCCATGATTGTGCCATGGAGGAGGATGTTAATAGAGTAATAATCAGAGCTGACAATTTTATAGCTATGTACAGTTTGCAAGGTTATTTGCATACAGTATCTCATTTGAGCAGGGCATCTGCGGAGAATAGCAAGGAACCCGATCCTACTCAGGCAATAAGCATTGAAGTGCCATCTAAGCACCAGGGACTGCTAGGTGCTGAGGATACAAAGCCAAAAATGAAATAGTCCTTGCCTTTAAGGGGCTTACATGTATGTGTGTGCATGCACACACATGTATGTAAATGCATGTATATATTATATATAGTATGTGTGTATATGCAAACTAAACATAAAAGTACAAGATAATTTGGGGAGGGAGGGAAACATTAGTAGCTAGGGAGATCAGGAAAGACCTAAAGAAATAAAGTACTGGGAAGTGGTGGGAAACATGGTTATTTTGATGGAGGCCTTCCCTTCTCAGCCCCCACAGATATTATCTGCCTGCTTCCACTGGACCATGCAGGAATTGTAGACATCCACTATCCAGCCTCACACGTATAACTCACTGCTGGTTAGTGCTGTGGGTAGAGTTCTGGACCTGGAGTCAGGAAGACTTGAGTTCAAAACCAGCCTCAGACATTCAACTGTGTGACCCTGAGCAAATCATTCCACCTCTATTTGCCTCAGTTTCCTTATCTGTAAGATGTGGATTCGCATAACATTTACTTTCCTAGGTTGTTAGGAGGATAAAATGAGATAATAGAGCACTTTGCAAACCTTCAGACTCTATAAATGGTAATTAGTGAGTGCCCATAACTGCCTGGTGAGCCAGAACTCTATGAATATTCTAAAAGGGTCACTTCTCTCTGCTGGTTTCTCTTGCTTTCAGGGAATAATGATGACTCAGAACTGGCAGGGGATAACCCTTCCCCCTCCCCTAGATGATGGCAGGTTACGCACTTATGGTTTGTGTCCAAGTAGGGGGAAATGCACCCCCACCTGACTCTGGGGTCAAGTCTGAATTGCCTTCATGCTTCAAAACTGGAAAGAAAAACAAGAGTCAAAGGACAAGTTGTCCCTTTAGGATATTCATGGACTTCCAGCTCAGCAGTCAATCATGGAGTCTCAACCCAGCAAAGAATGAATGAATCTTATGTAACCATAAGCTGCCCAACCCCAGCCCCCACACTGAGTTCCTCCATGGGCCCTTGGGAAGTACGTGGACAATAGCAGCACATGCTAAGTGCAAAGGTAGGGTGGGGAGAAAGAAAGACCCCTAGATGGAGTTAAATGATAAATGGCCTTGAAAGCCAGGCAGAGCAGAGTTTGTTTTGTACTCTACGAGGAAGTCAACAGGGAGCCATTCCAAATTCTAGAGCAGAGAAGTGGCGTGATGAAAGTGGTGTTTAGGGAAAGAATAACCAGGTATTAGCGAGCAGGATATATCAGTGCAGGGAGAAACTACAGGAGTATGAGGATCAGGACAAGTGGTGGTAGAAAGAATGCAGAGAAAGACACACAACTGAGAAAGTTTAGGGAAAGAGAAAGCTGTATCTGGAGATTAACTGGGCGCAGAGAACAGAGCAAAGGAGAGAGTCATAGATGACTGAGGTTTTGCGGTTCAGTGCCTGGAAAAATGCTAATATCGCTGACTGAAATGAAATAGTAGATGGGGGATGCAGGCAGTTTTTCAGGAAAGATAATGAGCTCAGTTTTTGATATGTAAGGAATTGGAAGTGATAGCTAGATATCCTGAAGATGTGCTTATGGCTGTTGGTAGAATGAACCTAGAACTGAAGTGAGAGGCTAGGGCTGAAGATGCACATGTGTAAATGTGTGTATATATACATATATGTGTGTGTATGTATATCACTGGCAATGAGGTGATAGTTTAGAATCAAAGTCTTTTACAGGTAGAAGAGACCTTGGACATCAGCTAATTCATTCAACCTCTTCATTTTACAGATGGAGAAATCAAAGTCCAAAAATGTGAAGTGTCCAAGGACACACAGAGTTTCAGATCTAGGCTCCAGATCTCCTGATGCCTAGTCCAGTTATTTCAACCAGTCTACACTTGACATTGCCATGTGTATTCCAAGGGAGAGGATTGTATCAAGAGAAGACAAGAGGGCCTCGGTCAGATCTTACAGGGCTTCCATATATAGGGGGTAGGACCCTTAAAGAAAAATTGATTGAATTTTGAATTGAATAAAATTCCTCTATTTATCCACGGAAGAGTTGCAGAGTATGTAATTGCCAGATTCACCCTAGTAAAGGATGTGGCAAATGCTTACCATTTTCCTAACACACTTTCTATTTTCCCATTATTTTATATCTAGTTCCTCTAATGGCTCTTAGTGCTGGCTGTTTTGATTACCCTGAGTTCCAGTGAAGTAACTGGAAACTCAAGAAAGGTAAAGTTGTCCCGGAGCCAGGGGCAGGGCTGAGAGTAGAACTCCAAGAGTTTTTATGCCTACCCATGCTTTTCTCCAGAACTCCTTGCTTCAGAGCTCACTTGTTTCCTGACTGCTCTGCTGCTTAAGGGTGTCTTTGCAAGTAGATAGACTTCAGCTGTGGGGAGAAAGATGGCATCTTCCATTGCTGGAGCTAGCATGACCTTATATGTATAGCATGGCCCACTCCCTCTGTTTCTCTGCCTCTGTCTCTCTCTCCCTCCTTCCCTCTCTCCCTCTCCCTCTGTCTCTCTCTCTCTCTCACACACACACACATACACATACATTTTACCCCTTAGGGTAAGGAGCAAGGTAGGGAGGAAGCAGAGTGAAGGGCACAAGTGAAGACGGTTTGCCTGAGGAGGTAGTTGTAGACCAGTGGCTGGGCACTGGATCTGAAGTCAAATGATGCATATCTGCTCCTTGCTGAATAAGTGACTACAGACAAATTTCTTCCTTTCTTTGAGCTTCAGTTTTCTCATCTGTAGATCAAGGAGATCTAAACAGATGATCCCTAAAGTTCTTATTGGTCGTTCAGTTGTGTCCGACTCTTCGTGACCCCATGGACCACACTGTCCTTGATGTTTCTTGACAAAGTCCTATGCATCTCCCAATACTGTGATTCCATCGATTCAAAAGCCATGAACTCCACAGACTATCATCTTTTTATACTCTGTTGCTGTGGGATGTTTGTCCTCTGCAGACCAGTTTCCACTCTCCGGAGCAGTCCTTATGACATGTTTCAGGAGCATTTGGTGGTGTAGCTGCTGTTTAGTCATTCAGTTCTTAGTGACACCATGGACCATAGCATAGGTCCTTTTTCCCTCTACTATCTCCTGAAATCTGTACGGGTTCATTTTCATTGTTTCTGTGATGCTCTCTATCCATGTCATCTTCTATGATGTCCTTTTCCTTTTGCCCTGAATCTTTCCCAACATCAGGGTCTTTTCCAGCGAGTTTCATCTTTTCATTATGTGACCAAAGAATTTAAGCTTTAGCTTCAGTATTTGACCTTCCAGTAAATAGCTTGAATTAATTTCTTTAAGTATTGACTGATTTGACTTCCTTGATGTCCATGGGACTCTCAAAAGTCTTAAAAGTCTTCTCCAGCACCAACCTTTCCTTATAGTCCACCTCTAACAGCTGTACATTGCTGCTGGAAAAACCATAACTTTGACTATATGGACCTTTGTTGGCAAGGTGGTGTCTCCACTATTTTAGTGTGCTCTCCAGATTTACCATAGCTTTCTTTCCAAGGAGTCTCTTTTAATGTCATGACTGCAGTCAATGTCTGCAGTGAACTTTGAGCCCAGAAATATAAAATCTGACTCTGTTTCTATTTCTTCTCCCTCTGTGATGGGACCAGTTGCCAAGATCTTAGGGTTTTTTTTTAATGTTAAGCTTCAAGCCAGCATTTACACTCGATTCACTTTCTTCAAGAAGCTTCTTAATTTTTCCTCACTTTCCTCTTCAAGAGCATAGTTTCCTCCTTTGTTTTTTCCTTACGAAAATAATTTCAATTGTTTTGTCTTAGGCTAAATGAAAGATGTGACAAGGGGAATCTTGGTGGCTTAGAACTTCAGACTGGAACCAGGAAGACTTGAGTTCCATTCCTGCCTCAGATCCTTACTATAGGCAAGTCACTTAACCTCTGTTTGCTTCAGTTCCCTCATCTTTAAAAAAATGGAGATTAAAATAGCATCCACTTCCCAGGTAGATGAATATTAAATTAAATAATGATTGTAAAATATCTGGCACATAGTAAATGCTTTCTAATATTCCTCTTTTGGGGACATTCAGAAATGCCATAGTTGTAAATCTTTCTGTCTAAACAAAGGGCTACAAATTCATGTCAAATACTACTTCATGTCAAATTTAACTTCTCTCTCTTTTCACTTGTCTCCTTGATTCACATTCATTCACATTAACTTGGATGGCCCTTCAGTATTTTTCTTCCCTCACCACTCTAGTTTCTCTTTTCTTTTCCGATACCAGCTAACATTGCACAAATAACTTTCTGGAAGTAAATTACTCACCTGTGTGAAGTGAGATTGGCCTCTCAAGAGCTCTGAAAGCAGTAAATGACTCAATAACACTCCACCTGATGGATTGCAAAGCCTTTTTTTCTCCCAGCCAATGAGATGGAATTTGTCCTGTCATCGAATATAGCTTACATGGTTACTTGTACTATAGCTGATAAGGATTGAAACATATGATATGGTTACTAGGCAAAGAAGTGAGAATGAAAGAGTGGCATTGTTCTCTCTTGGTATAATGCAAAGATAACTGGATAGAGAGTCAGGAAACCTGGGTTCTAGTCCCATGTTCTGTCCCTAATCATCAGTGTGACCTTTGACCTTCCTTCTTAGGTTTGCATTTCTCCATCTATAAAACTAGTTGATTCAACTAGGTGGTGAACTCTAAGATCCCTTCCAGCTCCATAATTCTATGGCTCCTTGAATTAAGAATGGTTTCATTTTGACCTGTTGAATCTCTCAGAGGGCAAAGCCCTATCATTTCAGAATATAATGAGAGAGAAGAAAAATAATCCATATAGAATTTTTGTGATTGTACAGTCATACATAACAGGTCATGGTTCCCACACTCTTTATTGCTTTTACGAATGATGAAACCATTAGGGTAAGAGGCACAGAGTTAGATGTTAGGGACTGAATAGAACCTTAGACATCATCCAGGTATCTGGATCCCTCCACAAGCTGGCCTCTACCTGACTTTTTCATCTCTTGACAGGTTATATCCCTCTCCATGACTACCTCCCATTCCACCCTGCTCCCATATATACTGTAGTATCTAGTGATATTAGCCTCCTTGCCTTTCTTCACAATCAAGTCTCCATCTCTTGATTCTAGGCGTCTTTACCTGGCTGTCCTTCATACCTGGAACTCCCTCCCTTCTAGATTCCACCTTCTGGCTTTCCTGGTTTCCTTCAAGTCTCAGCTAAAGTCAGACCTTCTAAAGAAGTTTTTCCCAGTCCTCCAAAATCTGAATGACTTCCTTCTGAGATAATCTCCAATTTACCCTCTGTCCAGTTGGTATATGGCTGGTTACATGTTGTTTGTCCCATTACACTGTGAGCTACTTGAGGCCAGTGACTGTTTTTTGTTTGGGGATTTTGTTTTGTTTTGCCTTTTTAATGAATCACTAGCACTAAGCGCCATGCTAAGCTCATAGTAGGTGTTTAATAAATGTTTGTTGACTGACTAGGCACAGCTATTGGAATTCTGTTTAGAACTCCGAGGCAAGCGTGTTGCTTTCCATTCTAAAATGAACTACTCTGAAATATGACTGAGGGGGGGTGAGCTAGATGATTTTTAATGGTCCTTAGTATAGAGGAAGACTTAATATATTTGGGATGTTATACCCAAGGACTGAGGCTGGAGCAGTGGCCAGGCCTCTGTCACACCAAGCTAGTCAAGGTCTGAAGTATAAGACTGGGAAGAATTATAAAGAGAGAGTGAACTTTCTCTGATGAGGTAAAATAAAGAGCTTTTTCTCTGTTACAGCTGCTGGAAGTACCCAGCGACCCAACCTCTAAGACAGGCTACATCCAACACAGGACAGATCCAAAGAAACTAGAATCTTCTATCTACTAGTTTAGTTGGTTAGAGTATGGTTGGTGTTGTGGTTTGAGGACAGTTTACATAGGTTAGTTAACTCTGTTCTATTTTATAGCCATCGACCAGGAAAGTAAGTCCTGGAGAGAGTATGGAAAGATTTGGAGTAAGAAGACCTAAGTTCATATACCAATTCTGTTGCTTACCTGCTTTGTGACCTTAACCATGTCACTATACCTCTGTACTTGTTTCTTTACCTGTAAATTGATGACTTCTCCAAGGTCCTTTCCAGCCCTAAGTCCTATAATCTTGTGGTTTAAAAAAAAATCCATGTACATTTTTGCTTCAAATCTTGTTCAAATAATAACTGATAATACAGCACTTTCATATACATTATTTCCTTTTGTCCTTACAACAATGATGTTAGCTTTTTATTCGTTAACTAGTGAACAAAAAAGTGTTTATTACATTTTGCTGGGGCTTCAATCAATCAACAATCACTTCTTTTAGTGCTTATTCTACCGAAGTTATTATAGATAAATTCAAAGACTAAAGAAGTGTCAGTCCCAGGCCTACGGAGCTTAGTGAATTGGGGAACTTGAATCATAAATTCAGGAAGTCCTTAAGAATAGGGGCAAGGGAGCTGAGGAATGCTTGCCTGCCCAAGAGGAATCCAATAGACCAACTTTAAAATCAATACATGGATTCCCATGGACACACAAATTAATACAAAACTGTACAAAGTGAGCACCTCATTTGGAGGTGAGGGAACACTAGCAGCTGAGGAAACTAACACATACTGTGTTAACTAAAAATAAAGCTATGCAAAGTAAGCAAAAATGATATAAAATGCCATAATTGAATTGGAAAGCATGCTAATTAATCCCGCTTCGGTTGAGCAGACCCACTAGCATCACAGCTGTTTTGAATCAGGCAGTCACAACCCAAACGCCAGCCCTTAGCTGTCAGCAATTTATCTAATTTCAAGACTACCAAAAAACAAATCAGCTGTTCCTTGGGGGATGGTCATAAAAATCAAGCCTATCAAGTGACAACACTGGGAAAATGGGGGGAGTGGAAATTTAGATGACTTTTATTCATTCTGCAAACATTTCTTAAATACCTGCAGAACACTTATGGTATAGGGGACCTAAGATAAAGAAGATATATTTTCCTACCCCCCAAGAAGTTTATAATCTAGGGTAAGAACTAGACACAAATAATTGTAAATTAGAATATTATTAAGTATGTAATGGGAGCACAAAGTACTGTGAGATTTAATAATTCAATTCAGCAATCCACTCAATCAATCAATAAACATTTATTTTGTCTACTATATGCCAAGTACTGTGCTAAGCCCTGGGTGGACATTAAAGATCTGGAGTATACGTAGCAATAGAATAAGCACTAGAAATGCAAGGATAAAGATCAAATAATCTTTGTCCTCAAGGAGTTTCCATTCTCTTGGGGATGACCACATGCACACCTGTGGAGATTCAAATGATCTGAGAAGGGAGAAAACAAACCAGAGAAGGGGCAGATATCGTGCAAGGTAATTTGGGGGAAATAGCACCTGAGTGAAGCCTTGAAAGACAGATTCAGAAAAGTGAAGTTAGAGAGAAAGTGTGTTTCAGGCACAGAGTATTGCTTGAATGAATGCATGGAAGCAAGAGAAATAAAGTCACACTTGGAAGTTGGGTGTAGTCTAATGTGGTTGGCATATAGAGTGTGAGAAGGAATGTAATATACTTACAATAAGGCTGGAAAGCCAGGTGGGAACCACTTAGGAATGGGTGAGTGTGGCTTAAATGCCAGTAGAAGATTTGGTTTTTTATCTTGGTAACAGTGCGGGAAGCCACTAATAGATTTTTGAGCCAGGGAATGATATAATCAAACTTGTGTCTTAGAAAGATTATTCTAACAGCTATATGGAGGATGGATTAGAGGAGGAAAAATCAATTAAGAAGTCATTGCTGTAGACCAGGTAAGAGTTGATTGAGGACCTGAATACGAGTGGTGGCCACATGAATGGAAGGAAGAAGAAAAGAGGCAAGAGATGTTGTGGAAGTGAATTGGATAGGGGAGCAAGGGAGAGGGAGGAAGCAGGGATTATTGCAAATTATAAACCTGGATCCCTAATAGAGTAGTACCCTCACCAGCAACTGGGAAATTTGGGGAAAAAAAAGGAGTGAAGGAAGGAGGAAAAAAGCTGATTTAGCAGAGAACAATGTTGTGCTCTGTTTTAGACATCCAGGTGTTGATGTCCAGCAGGTAGGTAGCTGTGAACAACTCGGAGAGAGAGAGATTAAGGCCAGATCTGAGAGTCAAAAATAGTTAGGAGAGAGGACATAATATTTGAGTAGGGCCTTGGAGGATGGGTAAGATGGCACTGGCTAGAGATGCCTGGGTGAGAGCATGCCAGGATAAGGAAAGTTACCAGCCTGACTTCCTCTTGATTGTACTTTCCCCAAAGCTCTTTAACTTTTTTTATTTTATAGCTGCTAAGATACCTAATTTCACAACAATGATACAATTTACACATTAAACAGTTCTTTCCTTGCCTTTAGTAAGGTCTTCAGTTGGCTACCTGCTCTTCCCACCAATCTATATCTGCTGTCAGTATCAATCCAACTGTATCAGGTAATAACCTTAACAACACCTTTAAACCAAACATACCGAAGCTTATAAACAGAGCTATACCATGATCTGTCTGAAGCATTTCTTTTTGCTTTCATTTTCTGGCAGCTATTTTCAGTACTTGCAGAAAATAGTGACTGGGGAATTAATTAGCCAAACGAGAGAGCATCAAACCATGTTAAGTTGTGGTTGCTTTTTGTTTTTAGTTGTTATGGGGTTTTTTTTTGTTTGTTTTTTAAGACAAATCTAGTGAGGTGTGGAAGTAGGGACAGGAGAAGAGACTCCTAGTTTGGAATCAGGGGATATTTGGGTTTGAAAACAACCTCTAACACTTTCTAGCTTATGTGACCCTGGATCAATCCCTTCTTTTTCCTCAGCTTCAAAGAATCAGAGAATATTAGCCAGAAGGGACCTCAGGGACCATCCAATCTCCCTCACTTGTACCTGAAAAAAGAATTCCTACTCAACACACCTAACCCCTAGGGCTGTCCAGCCATGGAGGAAAGTCCCTAGTCTGCTCCCTCCCAGGAATCAGCCTGACTTCCCTTCTGGATAGCTCTAATGTTTAGGACATTTTTGCATTGTAGCAAGTCTGCATTTTGCCTTTTTGAAATTTTGGTTTTGTTCCTTGTTCTTCCTTCTGGGGCCAAGCAGAACATGTCTAATCACCCTTCCAGACAGTCTTTGAAATTCCTGAAAACAGATTGCATTCCCTTAATCTATTTTTTCTACCCTGCTTTCTTTCTTTTTTCTCATCAGTCAAATAAGGGTACTAATAATGCCTTCAGGACTTATTTCACAGATTTTTTATGAGAAACAAGTGAGATGATATATGTAAAGCACTTTGTAAGCCTTTAAAGACCCATATACATGTGGGTTGTTATCAATTGTTTCCAAGTAAGACATTTCTTTTATTACTAGTTTGAACAATGGTTAATAAAGTCCTCATAGGTCATGAGCAGGTTGGGTGCCTCTTATAATGGAGAAAAATGGGTTGAATAATAACATGAAACTATCTTCTGATTAAAAATGTGAATCTTGGCCAAGGTAGTGACATTTGGAATCCAGTTCCACAGTCAGAGCATGAGTCACCATTGCCTTTCCCCTCCCTCTACGGGACTGCCAGCTACAAAAGCTTCTCATCCAAAATGACTGGCCTTTTTCCCATAAGAGAAAACCAAGTGTTAAGAGCAAGCCCAACGTTATGAGTGGAAAATGATTTTTCCCAAGCAAAACCTTCTTAAGATCACTTTGAACAATGATTCTGGCAGGAACAAATGAGTCTAGTAGGATACATGTGGCCACAGTGATCAATCAATCAATAAACGTTTATTGTCTACTACATGCCAGGCACTCTGCTTAGTCAGTACTGAGGACTGAAGGTGTGTGTTCATCCTTCGTTGCCAAAGAAGACCATGCCATCAGAGAAATGATGACATGACTTGCACTTGACTGTTTTGAGTGAGGGAGGGTTGTGCAGGTCACCAGCCTCACTTCTCCTCCAGAGCCATCTGAATCCAATGACCAGATATTCATCAGGATGACTGGAGCTGACCCAAGATGAGGCAGTTGGGTTAAGTGACCTGCCCAAGGTCACACAGCCAATCAGTGTCAAGTGTCTGAGGGGGGATTTGAACTCAGGTTCTCCTGACTCCTGCACTGGTGCTCTATCTACTGCACCATCTAGCTGCCCCAAAGCACTGGGAATACAAAAAGAGGTAAAAGATAGTTTCTTCCCTCAAGAAGCTTAATGGGGGAGATGGCATTTGAATAAAAAAGCAGGCTATACATTGGATAAATGAGAATTAATCAACAGAGGGAAGACACTAGAATTAAAATGGGTTGGGGAAGGCTTTCAAAAACATGGGATTTAGTTGAGATTTAAAGGAATTCAAGGAGGCAAGTAGACAGAGCAGAAGAGGGAGAGAGAGTCCCATGTACTGGGATCAGCCAGAGAAAATGTCCAGAGATGAGAGATCCCCTTGTGTGAACAGACCAGAGATTTTGTATGGAACATCCTCCATATTAACTGAATTCTAGCTAGTCCCCCATACCTTCCTACTTTCTTAATAATAGCTGACATTTCAATACAGGCTTGAGCAATTGCAAAGCCTTTCAGTGATCTCATTTGAGTGTCAGGACAGCCACACTAGGTACTGTAGTTACTGCAGACATTATTATGTCCATCTTTCAGAGGAGGAAACTCAATCTCAAAGAAATTAATGGCTCCATAGCCAGTAAAATATGGGAGGCAGCATTTGAACTCCATCTTCATCATCCCAAGATCAGTCTCTTGCTTTCACTTGGGAGACTCCTGGGAAAATATGATGATGATGGTTAATAATGTCATTTACTGAATTTCTCCATTCGTATCTCTGAGATGTTTAGTGATGTGCCCATGGCAACACCACCAGTAAATAGGGGAAACAGGATTTGAACTCTTGTTTTCTTTTACTTTAAAGATGAGCTTGACACCACCTCCTAGGGTAGCCTTTCAGCCACCTCTCAGCTTTGAGTGCTTCTCCTCAAAATTACCTTGTATTCATTTTGTATGTAATAATAGGTATTATGATATACAAAATTTATTTTGTACAGTTTTACATAGGTATTTATATAGGAATATGCTCCCCACTCCCCCCCAAGGAAATGATCATAGCCAGTTGCTCCTTGACAAGAGGGCCTGTTTGGATTTTATTATGATTTTGTGTCCTAGCGTCTAGCACAGTGTTGTTCAGTGTCATGTTCAACTCTTCTTGACCCCATTTGGGATTCTCTTGGCCAAGATACTGGAATGGTTTGGCATTTCCAGTACCCGGCACATGGAATAAGCTTAACAAATGCTTGCAGATTGATTACTTCAGTGTCCAACTTAAATCGATTACTAACTTTTGACACAATGGTCAATGATGGATAAGCCAAAAGGGGAAAAGGAAAAAAATACCAAACCCTTCCCAGACCCCTAATAAGCTCAGGATCTTCAGTCTGATTGGTTAGAGGAGATCTCTGGCTTTCAGGTGTCTCCTGAGAGGTAAATGGAGCAGTGACTTAGGTGACTAAAGCTGTGCAAATAGCATGTTGCCTGGGGTTCTTCCTGAGTCACCTGACGTAAATGGGGTGGCACACCCTGAGCCTGAGGGCAGAGCGCTTCTCCGGGAAAAGATTTGAGGAGGCTCAGGCATTTAATATTCTACTGGCATTAGGCCAACTTCTGTGGCTGAGTCCTTCATGAGCTTTCTGTACATTCCCGGTGCCTCTGCCTCCGTCCCTTCTCTCTCCCTATCCCTTCCCCCTTTCTCTCCCTCCCTCCCTCCCTCCCTCTCTCTCTCTCTCTCTCTCTCTCTCTCTCTCTCTCTCCCCCCCTTTGTTTCTGACTCCTTCCCTCTTTCTCTCCTCTTCTCGCTCTCTCTGCCCCTCTCCCCATCTCTCTATCTCCTTTTTTCTTTCTCCATCTCCCTCTGTTTCTCTGTCTCTCTTTGTCTCTCTCTGACTCAGCCTCTCTCTCTTTCTCTGAATCTAGCCCTATCTCTCTCTCTCTTGTTTTAAGTCTGATCACTCAAACACAAATTCTCCTAGCTTCCCACTAACTTAGGCTAACCACTCCTAGCCAGAGGTATTTCTGACAGAGGAAGGGAAAATATATATTCTTTCAGATTTGAAGCCACCAGTCATAAAGGCTTGTAAGAGGCGTCTAACTCTTTTATGGAGTGACTTTCTGCTTTGATGATACTGAAGTGCCTGTTATTTACTCTGCAAAAATTCCCTGGAGACTGATTTCTACAGCTAGTCCAAGAGCTCCAGTGTTTGTTTATTCAAAATTTACACCTGGTCTCCTTTGACCTGCCTGGGTCCTGAAAGTTACAACACCCAGCTTCCAGTCCTAACTCTGATTTTTACTAGCTGTAGACTGTGACAAGTTAGTAACTTTTTTGAACCCCAGTTTCTTTAACTCAGAAATGGAGATAAAAAATAATTTGCTGGATTGTTGTGAGGAAGACACTGGGAATTTTCAAGCACTGAAAAAAAATCTGAGGGTTTTCAGAATTAAATAAAACATCTTTAAAAGAAATATTGAATTTTTTCAGAACAAAAATGATTAAAAATTAACACAGACTGCCAGTTTTGTGAAATATAAAGAAATGTTATTTTTATCTGGTTTTTATCAATATCTTTTGTTTTTATTCACTTTCACTTCCTTCTCTGACCATTGAGCCATCCCTTATAACAAAAATTTTAGAAGAAAGGGAGAAAAAGTCATACAGCAAAACCATCATGTCTACCTCTAAGACTGTGGTCAGACTCAAACAAGATATTATCTGTACATTACTTAGCATAATGTTTGGCATCCCTCAAGTTCATTTCTTTCCCTTCCCCATCAATCAACAAACATATCAACCATGTCTACAGTATATGAAACATCACACACCAAAAGCCATCCCTCTCCTGCAAGGGAGGAAGTGAGATGCATTTTCTTACTACTCAGAAATGTTCATAATATGGGCATTCCTTATATCAACCCTTCAGAAAAGCTGAGGGCATACATAACATTAAATCCTTATTCAATGAAGATATTTCTGCAGGAAGCTGCGGTCATATGGCTTGATTTTCTGATGGCTTAACAATACAGGAATTAGAATTTAGAGAAACCATAAGAACAGAGAATTGACAGGGCCATTATGCGCTCTCGTGCTCTCTCTCTCTTTCTCTCTTATATGATATGTCTCTCAGGTGAGCATCTGATGTGTGCTAGATTCTAGTCATTTCATGGTCAGTCTTGGGCGGTGGCCTAATCATGTTGGTTAATTACCTTGGTTGTACCACAGTAGTACATAGGAAGAGATAGCTGACATTCTGTTGTGAGTAGGAGCTTGCTAGGGAGAAGAAGTATCACAAAAGGTAAACTGAGGTGAAATTGAAAAGATTTTACATGAACTAATCAAAATCACAAGAGAAGCTACCAACAAAATAGAAATTCTTTACTTCACATACCTCTGAAGAGGGCCTGATATTCAAAATGTATCAGCAACCAACACAGGTATATCAAACCAAGAACCCTATCCATTCCCCAGTGGATGAGTGATAAAGAGTAATGAAGAAACACATCCTGAAAGAATTACACACTATTAATGACATGAGTACTCCAAATCATTAATAATAAGAGAAAAGCAAATCAAAACTACTTTGAATTTTTATAACCAGTAAACTGGCAAAGATGACAAAAAATGAACATAGTAGTCATGGGATGGACTATGGAAAGACAAGTGTACTAAAAATTGAGAATTATCCTTTTTTTGTAAAGTAATTAAAACTTCCATGTCCTTTAACCCTGAAATCCCACTGTTAGGCATGGCAAAGATAGCAAGGTCTCATATAGACCAAAAAATTCATAACCACATTTGTGAGGAGGGAGGGTAGGTGGCACAGTGGGTAGTGTGCCAGACCTGGAAACAGAAAGACTCTCCTTCCTAAGTTCATATCTTGCCTCAGACACTTACTTGCTTTATGACCCTGGGCAAGTCACTTCACCCTGTTTGCCTCACTTTCCTCATCTACAAAATGAGCTGGGAAGAAAATGGCAAACCATTCCAGTATCTTTGCCAGGAAAATCCCAAATAGGGTCACCAAGAGTTGGACACTACTGAGAAATGACTCGGCAATAACAATTACAAAATGTTTGTGTGTTAGCAAAGTAGATAGATGCTCTTTGGTGAGTGAGTAGACAAACTGTGATACATAAATGTAACAATATTGTTACAAGGTAAGAAAAGAATTCAGAAAAGCTTATTATATGAACTGATAGAAAGTAAGGAAAGCAGAACCAGGAAAATTATGTCCACAAAGGTTATAATAACTTAAATAGACTAATAACAACACACTGACTGCTACATAACTGTAATGTCTAAGATTAGTCTGATAGAAGAGATGTGATACCGTACCTCCCTCCTTTCTTTGCAGAGCAGGGGATTATGGGTTTGGAACATTATATGTACTATGAGAATTAGATATATTGGTGAGGAGTTGGGGTTTTGGGGTCTTATTTTTCTTTCAGTAACAAGGGAAACTACTTTGTATTAGAGATGGCTCTCTGGGTAGGTGAGGAGAAATGAAGGTGATATAAAACCAGAAGAGACCAATAAGTATTGTTAAAAAAAGGTTTAAAGGAATTTGAATTCTAGGGAAGGTATGCAGTGGAGCTATCTGAGATACCATTATTTTTTTCAAAAAGGGAATTTCTTGGATAAGTACTTGGTTGATACAATGAGACCTAGCACAAAATTGCCCTAGATTTGGAGTTAAAGGACTTGAATTCAAATCCCTGCCTTGCTATTTCCTACCTGTGTCATCTTTGGAAAGCCACTTAAACTCACTGGTGAAGTTCCAGTTAGGTCCTGGGAATGGATGACAAATGCGTTGATTTTAATTCTGGGGTAGTTGATGCGAAGCTGATCTTTCAGACAATAACTCAGCAGTGCTAGTTGAACAGTACCCTGAGCTGACTCCAAGCTAGGTAAAATCAAACATTCTCATCAACACAAAGGAAGATTCTTGTCTTCCTAATCTTTACAGAAAGAAAATAAATATTTTTTCTGCTGGGGATAGAGAGGTGAAAAATGTCTTTTATACAAGAGCCAACCAAACTAATTTAGACCTCCAACACTTTTTATCCTGAAATAAAATGAAACCCGCAAATACTAGTCCAGAAAGTCTGGGAGTACAGCCTACTCCAAGAATAAAATGAGGGTAGCGAAATTGGGAGCAAAATTGGGGAATTATACATTTTTTTAATTCTAAAATTTATTTCATCAATGATATTTTTTTCATCTTCCCATACTTCCAGATTTAATTATTTAGAGGAATCATTTCTTTGGTATTATGTTAGGAGTTGTACAGTCGTATAAAATGTAGATTAGTGGATTAGAGCACCATATCTATCATATCTTCAGTTTTAAATCAAAGCTGAAGGGGCCCTTAGAGATGACCTAATCCAGACCTTCACCTATTTTACATGTGGAGAAACTGAGGCAATGAGATAAAAATTACTTGCCTGTACTTACAGTATATGGATAGTAAGCAACAGAGCCAATATTCAAACCCAAGTCTTCTGGACTTCTAGTCTAATTTAGAGATCTTCCAGACTCTAAATCCAATACTTTTTTCAGTTTGAAAATAGCTGCTTCAAACCATCAATTGAGGACAAAGGTATTAGGGAGAGTTAGGAGGAAGGAGGGTAGTTGGTATTTGACTGATTTGCCTGACAACAAATATCTCTTTCCTCATCCTGTCTTCTGCAGTACACAAAGCTTGGGTATATTTCTAACTATTCTACTACCATGGGAAAAATCTTGGTTACCAATTACTCTCTCAAAGATGGCCAATGGATAGGCCTTTTCTTCTTTATCATCTTCCTCAACCTCTCTGCAACATTTGACCCTCTTGAGAGGTATGTGTTGACAGCAAGGAATGCTTATTAAATGCCTGCCATGTGTCAAGTTGTGGGAATACATTGGTAAAAATGAAATAGTCCTTGTCCTCAAGGGACTGACAATCTATAATTAAACATGTTTCTTGTGTCCTTTCAAACCCAATAAGTAGCTAGGGATTTCCTAATTTGACCCAACTCGGTCTAGTTTTTTTTTTTAATTTCTATTTATCTTTTGTAGGTTTTTTTTTAATATCACACCAAAATGTCTCCCTGTCTTCCTCTCCTTTCCCACTTCCAGAGAGGCATCCTATAGAAGAAATAACATTTTAAAGGAAAAGAAAAAAAGAGCAAAAAAATCAATAAAACCTATAAAAGCTCTTTTGAAAGTCTGAAAATATGTTCAGTATACGACACCCAAGGACCTTCTACCTCTGCAAAGGAGTGGAGTGAGGCCGGTGACTTTGCACAGCCCTGCCTCACTTAAATCCAGTTCATTTGCAACCTAAGACATCACCTTCCTGATTTCACTGGTCCTCTTCCAGGTCAAAGGGCAAACCACAAAAAAGGCTATATGTGTTACAAATACACATACATGTGTTCTTCATACATAATAAAGATAAATGGTATGAAGTAATTATGTAGTTTTTACTACTTCCCAAATTGTTGCCAAATCAGCACTACTAACATATGCAATTTAGCAATTATTCAATTAGCATCTATTATGTGCAGAATTGTATGCCAGGTGTGCTAGGTGAGTTAAGAATTTTTAAATACATGGTCTTTAACATCATAGAGTTTACAGTATATTGGGGGGGCATGATATTTGCATAAATAACTATATTATAAAATAATATGTAAGGCATTAATGAACGGTTTCAAGCAAACTATTATGTTATGTCCAATGTGGGAAAAGGACTTTTCCAATTGGGAAAGGGAAAGAGAAGATGGCATCTGAGATAAAGGATAGGTAGGAAAGGAAGTTAGCAGGAAGAATCAGGAAAAAGGGAGGGCATTCCAGGGATAAGAGATAGGGTAAAGCAAAGATAGGGAGAAGAGAAAAAGCAGGCATGTCCAGGGCTTACTGTAATTTGCTGGTACCTGTGGCTGTTTCGCTTATTATTGTTTCTAACTTACATTGCTGTAATCAATAAAATTATTGGGTGATTGGTCAAATCTTGGAATTATGGAACAGCATCATGAGGATATGAGAATGCTGTTTGAAAAATACGCTCAGTTTACGAAGGTTGATATTCACAAATAACTACCTCTGAAAAAATCCAAAGGAGGGAGAAAGATCAGATTTGCAATATGACATGATCTCAATATTTTGAGAAGCATAAACCAAGAATATTACAATGTTAGGTACCTAATGTTACTTACTTTGAATCCGTAGAGTACTAGCAATATATTAAGATCTTCATAGTTCCATCTTTTGATCCAATTAAGTACTGCGTGTGGGATTAGATACAGAAAGGGGCGACTCTAAAGAGTGGAAATTACAGGGTGGCAGATTTTGGCTTAGTATAAAACAAAACAAGCAAACAAACAGAAAACTCAAGGAAACGCAATGTTCATCAAGAGCTCATTTCCATCTCCATGTCTTTGCTTAGGTTTCTCACTTCTGTAGTAGCCTCCCCTCTTCTCTGTACACCTAAGCCTTCCTCTTCTCTTCCGCTTTCCCTTACAGCGCTGGGCTTCACTGATCTTTTCCTTTAAATTTCTTCATTACTTACAGTTTGTTAAATGCTTGTCATGAGTACCGTCATGTAATTCTACACCTTGGATATATAACTTGTTCATGCATGTTAGTTTTGTGGTATGGTAGGAAGTGGACTGGTAATCAGTAGACTTGGGTTCCAGGTCTAACAGTGCTAGAAAAATAATTATGTGACTTTGGTTAAACCACATCATCCCTCTTGGCCTCAGTTTCCTCATTTGTAAAAATGAAGGGGCTGGATTAGATTATCTCCAATTATTCAGCCTTTGCAGCTTTAGATTTATTGGTTTAAAGTCTATGAATTACCCCCCCCCAAAATTTAATTATCATGGCCACCCTGTAGAGTGCTAAGTACATTACTGGGGTTCAGCAAACACTCACTAATTGATTATGTCTAAATTCCCACTTTCTAAATCTTCAGCTCACAAGAAGAGCTAGTTGGACTTTTAGCTCCTTAAACATGGCTCCCCACTCTCCTTATTTTCATTTGGAACCACACTGGCACATTCAGGACCATTCCCTTATTCAGGATACCTGGTTGGTTGCTGTGCTTTGTTCTTGAAGAGGACCAAAATGACCTCACTGTGCTAGAGTCAAGTTTCAATGTGTCTGACTGTGGCTGATCAGATCAATACGAGTTCAGAACGCTCTATCACAGATTGGGCACAAATAGTCGGTGTGAACATTTAGGATGGATACTCTGTGCATATCTTGCATTTCTTTTGAGCTGTTTCAGTTCTGCTTTGCTCAGAGAGCACAGCACCTTTTCTGATGTGGGCATGCCATGGTCCTGTGCCAGTGTCTCCCATGACACACAATCAATTCCAGAGTTCTTAAGTGAGACCTTGGGAGTGTCCTTGTATTGCTTCTTCTCACCACCATGTCAGCACTTGCCCTGCGTGAGTTCTCCATAAAACAACGTACGTTTTGCATTAGAACGACATGGCCAGCCCATTGGAGTTGCGCTCTCTGAAGCGAATGCTTGGCAGTACAGTTTGAGTAAGGACCTCAGTATCTGGTTCTTTGTCCTGCCAGGTGATCTTCAGAGTGGGCTCTAGCTGAAAATCACTTCACATCATTTACTCACGATGCATCCAGGACAACACTATGCAGCTTATAGACTCAGTCAAGTCATCCACACCATCTGGAGAGACTTGGCATCTGTTTCCCAGAGCTTTCTTCTTCATCTGTTGAATCACTGAAGACTTGTTTCTGTGTTCCTATCCCTGATTGGCTGTGCTGCCGATCATCGCTGGTTGGCATAGTCTGTTATCCATTAAAACAATCACAGGCTATCTTGATGCTATTTGACAGCAGAGAAAGCTAGTTGCATTGGTGGCATAACGTGGGCAATTAGAGGCAGCATGGGATAGAGGTTAGGGAGTTGGCTTCAAAGCCTGGAAGACCTGAATTTATTTTGTTACATATGGCTGTGACTCCAGGCCAGTCCTTTTATCTCTCTGTGCTCTAGGCAACTCCTTAAGACTATAAATTGCCAAGAAGATACTGGCCTAAACTGGTAGAGGGACTTCCTCATCCTTTTAGTTTTATACCTCAGTAATGAAGTTTTAATGATGGAATTCCTGACATCAGGAAGCCTCCAGGGAGGCTGCTCCCTGGCACCTTTAAATTGGGTGACCTATTTATGATTCTATCTCTTATAAGGTTAGGGCTTTCTAAGTCCTGCTGAGCCATTATGTATAAATGCAGCCCCAGTCCTGGGAGTGTAAACCCAGAGCAATTAGTGTGTGTACTATGGGTTTAAATAAAGAAAAAGGAAAAAAAAATTCAAGGACCAGAGTGGCCTAGCAGATCCAGCTTCTTATTCTTTGCTGTTTTCTACAACTTCAGTCAGAATTGGGCAGGGCCAAGAATATGGATTTTGTACTAATGATCCCTCAGAAATAGTTATTGACCACATCAGATTGTTGGATCACAGATTTAGAGCTGAAAGGTACTCAGAGGTTACCTAATCCAACCCATTATTTTACAGATGAGGAAACTGAGATTCAAAGAAATGACTTCCTAAAGGTCATACAAGTGGTTAGGGAACAGAACAGGGATCTGAATTCAGGTTCTCTGACTCTATGCACAGTGCCCTTTCCTGTATACCATATTAGCTCTATTAAAAAAAAGTCCTCTGCAACCAACCTATCTCAATCAAGGAGGAGGTTGGGAAATGACAAGCAGTCCAGTTTGGTTGGAGTATGGAATGTATGAAAAGGAGTAGTGTGAAAGAAATCTGAAAAGTTGGAACCAAATTATGGAAAGCCTTGCAAGTGAATTAACTAATTTGTGTTTTTATCCTTTTGGTTATGGGGAACACCGAGAGTTTTTGAAAATGGATGGGATGTGATCAGACTTCTGAGACAGAAGATCACTTTGGCAGCAGTGAAGGGTAGATTAGGAAGGGGGGTGAATGGGGAGGAAGAAGCACTAGATAGGAAGTTATTACAGGCATTCCTATGAGCACAACCAAGGCTGGTGCTTATGGGATTGAAGAGCTAAATCTTGGTTGGGATAGGCCATAGGATTAAAGAGCCCAAGCTAAGTTGGTGGTCATGGGACTGGAAATGAGCAGCCACCGAAATACAGTATCAGAAAATCCAAAAGTTGTGGCAACTGGTAAAATGGGGGAGGGTTGCAGAAGTAGAGCAAATTGAAGGCGAGTCCTTATCAACCAGGAGAAACAACATTAGAAAGACGAGGAATTCTATTCTGGATAGAAGTCCACTTGTATACTGTATATAGTTAGTGCAATGGATTTGAAGTCAGGCATCCTGAGTTCAGTTCCCTGCTCTGATACTTACTTCCTGTATGAGTCTATGCTAATCATTTAGCTTCTCTGGTCCTCAGTGATCTCTATGGTTCCTTCTAGCTATTCATTTAAAAAAAAATTATTTATTCTGAGTTTTCAACACGCAATTCTGTAAGATTTTGATTTCTCAATTTTCTTCTCCTCCCTCCTCTCCTCCTTCCCCAAGATGGCATGCAATCTGATATACGCTATGCATATACATTCATATTAAGCTTATTTTCACATTAGTCATGTTGTAAAGAAGAATTAGAACCAATGAGGGAAACCATGGCAAGAAAGAAACAAACAAAAGAGCAAATAGTGTGTTTCAATCTGCTTGGAGACTCCATAGTTCTTTTTGCCGAATCTGGAAAGCATTTTCCATTATGAGCCTTTTGGAGCTGTCTTAGATCCTTGCATTGCTGAGAAGAGCTAAGTGTGTCAAAGTTAGTCCTTGCACAATGTTACTGTTACCATGTGTACTTTGTTCTCCTACTTTTGCTCATTTCACTCAGCATCAGTTCATGTAACTCATTCCAGGTTTTTCTGAAGTCTGCCTGCTTGTCCCTTACAGTTTTCCATTGCATTCATATACCACAGCTTGTTTAGCCATTCCCCAACTGATGGGCATCCTCTCAGTTTCTAATTCTTGCCCACAACAAAAAGAGCTGCTGTAAATATTTTTGTACATGTGAGTCCTTTTCCCATTTTTATGATCTCTTTGGGATTATTTCTGAGTCAAAGGTATGCACAGTTTTACAGCACTTTGGAAATAGTTCCAAGTTGCTCTCCAGAATGGTTGGATCCGTTCACAACTCCACCAACAATGCATTAGTGTTCCAATTTTCCCACATCTCCAACATTTATCATTTTACTGTTTTGTCATACTAGCCAATCTGATAGGACCTCAGAGTTGTTTTGATTTGCAGTTAGAGCATTTTTTCATATGACTGTAGAGTAGCTATACAGTTTTTGATTTAAGAAACTATGTTAAATCTGAATCACCAACCAGATTTCCACATGGAGATGACTAGCAGTTACCTGGAAATATAGAGCTCAGGGCACTGGTTGGGGATAGAAACTTAGTCTTAGATGATAGGTATATGAGTCATCCACATGGAGGTCAAAATTGAAGCTGGTGGCATGAATGTCAGTCAACAGGGGCAGGATGGTGCAGTGAACAGAGCTCAGACCCTAGAATCAGAAAGACCTCAGTACAACTTTGGCCTCAGATATTTACTAGCTCTGTGATCCCTATAGCTAGGCTGTAGAGAAGTACCTGGGGCATCTAAAGTCCAGAGACTTTTCTTCTCTTCCTTCCCCTATTCCTGACCTGGGCCTTTTGTCTCTTTCAGAGACCAGAAGTATTAACTTAACCCTATTTGCCTCAGTTACCTTGTCTGTAAAATGAGCTATAGAAGGAATTAGCAAACAATTCCAGTATCTTTGCCAAGAAAATCTCAAGTGGGATCACAAAGAGACAGACACAATTGAAATAACTGAACAACAACCAAAATATCAATCAGTCTGTAAAGATTTAAGTCCCTAATATGGGTTAGGTACTATACTACATGCTGAAGGAAAAAAAAGCAAAAAATAGTCTCTATTCTCAAGAAGCTCACAGTCACATGTGAAAGACAATATGCAAACAACCATATACAAGCAAGATAAATACAGGATAAACAGAGGATAGCATCAGATATAAAGAACTAAGATTTAGGAGGACTGGGAAAGACTTCTTATAGAAAGGGGGACTTTAACTGGAATTTGAAGGGAGCCAGAGAATTCAGGAAGCAAAGATGAGGAAAGAAAGAATTCCAGGCTTGGGGGCAGCCAGCAAAAATGTGGATGGAGTATCTTGTTCAAGGCAAGTGTCATTGGATTGCAGAATACTTGGAGATAAGCCATAAGAAGACTGAAAAGATAGGAAGTATTCCCAAGTTATGAATGATTTTGAAAGCCAAATAGAGAATTTTGCATTTGATCATGAAAGCAATAGGGAGCTGCAGGAGTTTCTTGAATAGAAGGGTGATGTGATCAGATTTGCTCTTTAAGAAGATGGATTGGATTGCAATGGAAAGAGACTCGAGATGGGGAGACCAACCAACAGGCTATTGGAGTTGTCCAGTTAAGAAATGATAAGGAGCAGATAGAAATGATAGAACCTGACAACTGATTGGACATGAGGAGTGAGAGAGAATGAGGAGCTGAGGATGGCATCTAGGTGGCAAGCCTGGATGATTGGGAAGATGGCAGTATCCTAAACAATAATAGAGAATTTAAGAAGAGGGGAGGGTTTGATAAGAGAATATGTTTTAGGACATTGTATTTAGGACATCTTTAGAACACCTTGGATGTGTCATGTTTCTGTGACTCAGTTGACACATGCGACATGCTGAGGAGTCAGCTTCACAATCCAGATATGAAAAAAGGCCAATGTTGCTTCTAATTCTAACCTTTTAAATAGTTAAAGAACATCATGGCTCCCTTCCTAAATTCTGTGTCATTTTGAATGTACAAACCCGAAGTAAGGCAGCATCAGAGATGGGAGAGGGGGAGACGTCTCTCAGACAAAAAGTTCTTGAGCTACTTTAGAGCACAGATGAAGAAGCTAGATTTTAGCCTAGAATGTGTGTGGTGGTGCATTTTAACATGGCTGTCAACATAGGCATAGATCACCCCTCGTCTGTATAGAAACAGATTTGCCAGAAAATGAACCAGGTATGTTTTCTGAAGATCCCCAAGAAATAAGGAGATTCCTTGAGAGGGTCAATGTTCCAAGTTTTTCAATTTCCCACAAGTTTGTCTTGTTTTATGGTGACTTGTCTACATTATCATCACGATGATGCCTCATTGGTCAATAGTTGCTCAAAGATTCCAGGACATCCTTACTACCCAAGGAAGAACAATCTGAACCTAGCCCTCAAAGGAAGGAATACATTGGGCACATTTCTCACGGATGGAATATGCTTTAGACAGTCCCTTCTGAACCTTGTCTCCTGAAACTCCAAGATAAGGTAATTGCAGGGTGATAAACATTATTGAGTTTTGGTTAGGGCTCAGTGAAAATTAGATTAAATAGGGTATTCATCCCCTCTTTTGGTATTCTAAGGGGTCAGGAAGATAAAAAATTGACTTGGTTCCTTAGCTATTTCTAAAATTATCTTAGATCATTTCATATATATATATATTTCATGAAATATGCATATATATACATATATGCATATATGTACATATATACACACACACATATATACATGTATTATCTAGTATTCAAGTGACTGTATTTCAGCTAAAATAATATAGAATGTAGGAGAAAAATCTGGTAAATCATATATTATTAACTGAGGATGAGTTGATGTCTCCCTGAGTAGAAACAAGCAGTATTAGGTTTATACAGCTCTTAAGGGGATCAAGGGGAAGATGGAAAGATGAAGAAGAAAAAATGAGACATTGGGTAGCTGAGTAGAACCCAAGTGATGAACATGGTCCAACCAATTTTGGATCAACCACAGAATCCCTTGGGAAGTGAACTATAAAAATAATTTATGTGTTATGATTGAGCAGTTAAGTTAATACTTCTGATCTGTGAAGGAGACAAAAGGCCCAGGTCAGGGATAGGGGAAGGAGGAGAAGGAAAGTCTCTGGGCTTTAGATGCCCTAGGTACTTCTCTACAGCCTAGCTATTCCTGTTACAGTGCAGCACTGGGAAACAGGACTGCGGTAATAAGACTCATCAGTGCTTAAGTTTTCCTTTTACCAGCCATATATGAGACAAGCAATTCAGGCAAAATTGTCAAATTTGTGCCCCAGTTGGTTCAATACAGATTTTAACCTTGAGGCTAGCAGCCAGTTTGAGACAAGGAAGAACTTATGCCTCGACAAGTTCATACAAGCATTCTCTTTTCTTTTACCTTTTTAGAAAATCTCTCCCATCTTCCCCTCTTCCCCCAGTTCCTTTCAGCTATGCGCAGGTGCCAATTAAAAGTCCAAGTTAGCTCAGTTATATTTGAAAATTAGTTCCATGTCATGGTTCACTCAGCATTGTATGTATGGTAGCTAATATGAACCATAAAATAACACATTCTTCTTAGCTTTCTTAGATAGTTAAAAATGAAGCCCTAACTATTTTTGCTTCTGAGTAAAGGAGTGGGGAAGGGGCAAACCCTAGAACACCTGAAAGCCCCCATAATATTAATGGGAGATAGATTTTGGTTTTATTTCTTCTCATTAACGTTCACAGACCTCAAAAGGTGAGTTTGTTGTCTCTGCTACTGTTTGGGGCTAGGTTGGGCTCACACTACTTGCTGATAGGTTAAGAAGTGAAATCACTGGACAAAGTTCTGGTGGCCTCACCCTACTTACAGCTCTGTTTAGGAAGGGATAAAATATGTCAGCATAGGACATGATTTAAGGCAAGGCATGTTAAAAGTGACTAATGAAGTCACTCAATATCTTGTGTCTCTTTAGTGACTGTGATTAGTCTTCAAGATCGGGTCATTGGGTCTTAGACCAGTACCTGGTGATACTATACCTTTCACAGATGACTTGGGGATATCTCAGATAAGAGAATTGTGTAATGATGGGCAGTGATGAGGTCTTCTCACCAAAGTGTCAAGTCAGTCTACAACTCCCTTGTAATAAACTTCTATTACCTCTATGTTTTCCTTTTCTTCTCTCCTCTTGGAGGGCAAGTGTTGCAAAAGATTGGACACCCCTGCTATACATAATAATCCCACATGAGTGTCCTTAGGAACATCCATTATATAGGATGTGGCAGTAAAAATTAAGGGAATGGGTTTAGTAATCTCTAAAGTCTAAATTCCTAAATTCTAAATTCCCTTCCAGATCTAACAGTCCATGAATATGTATCTGACTGTGAGGTTTGCTGGGTACTCAGGGAAAAGGGATACTTCTCTGAGTCCAGGGTTGCACTCAAAGAGGAGGAATAGGAGCTGCAGAAAAGTTTCAGTAGTGACTGAATTTCCATATAGTTTTTACTGTGTTTGGGGAGTTTGTAGTATTTATTACAACATTTTAAATAAGAGGAATTCATTTTTTATTAAAGTCATTTTCACGTTAAGTTCCTATTTTTGTATGTTGTTCTCTAAGTTATATAACACAGTTCCTTTTTTAAAGGCTTCATTTGTTAAAGTGCTAGTGGAAATTAATGTTATTAAATAGTCTGCAAGTGAAAATTAATGTTATTTAATAGTCTGCAAATGACTTACTTTTACCAGTATACATATAAGTATTAAACATTTGTAATGTGAGATGTTGAATGGGTAAAACTTTTAACTCAAAAAAAGTCTTAGTAATAACTTAAAGAAATTTTATTTTTTTCTCCATTTTACTCTATCCCTTCCCTGATTTTCACTGATGCAACCTAGTTTGGATTCTGTCATCCAGGTGCAATTACCTTTCAACTCTCCTTCACTCTTCAAGAAAAACTGGTAGGTTTGTAAAGCCATAAACCACATTCCAAATCCCAAAATAATGTACTTCATGATTCAAATCAATTCAACAAGCATTTTTTTAAACCCCTACCACGGACAAAAAAAAAAGTTTCAAGCATCAGGGCTGGAATGTATACTACCTCCTATTTTGTCCTACTAGTTTAAAAAGCACTTTCTGTCCCTGGTTGAAATGCTTTTTGAGTTGATTATCATTTTATGTTGATAGGGAAGGCTGTTTTCTGTCTCTGTGTTCATTATAATAAAATTCTTATAATGCATAAGATTTATTTTTATTTTCAGATGATTTGGTTATAATGACATTTTACCTGTAAATCTATGATTATGGGACACACCCCTAAAACAAACAGAGATACATACAGATTAAAAGTGAGAAAATGGAATAAAATATATTACATCTCAGATGAGTTTTTAAAAATCCTATCAGACAAGATGGAAAGCAAAATAGAAAACATGAAACAAGGGCAGTGAAAATATGCAAATATTAAAGGAAGCACAAGCAGTTGATATTGACAGTAACATTGGTATTAACAATATGACATAGGAACACAGTAATTTAGGGGAAAATTAACCAAAAATGTAAATAGACCTGGGCAGGAGAGTGTTTTATGTTTGTTTTTTGTCTAGACATAGGACTTCATCACAGCTGATGTGAAAACTTCCTCCAGGAATGAAGATCTGCAGCTTATCTTTACTTTATTATCTTAGGAGATTGAAGTTAAATGACCTACCCTTAGTCACAAAACTATTATGTGTCAGAGGCTGAATTTAAACCCCAGTCTTCCTGACTCCAAATCTAGCCCTCTATCCTCAATGTCGTACCTATCAGTAAGATATGTATTTTCATCCTTCTTGATCAGAACTAGCTAGTCACAGGATTTTTTTTTTGCTGTGGAAAAAATCATAGCCAAAAAGGAATTTATAAACAAAATGTTGAGAAAACTGAATCCGAGAGATACACAGAGAGAGCTAAGTCAAATAACTGGGGTTTATTTTTTTCTCCAACATGAAAGTGTTTTTACAAAAAAAGTATTCTAGGATGTAGAGAAGTCATAAATAATTGCAAACAGGCAGGAGATGTTAAATACTTCCTTTCCTAGCTATAACACAATAAAAATGGTCATCAATAAAGGCAATTTGAACAAAATCATCAGGCCAAATTGGAGATTTAAAATGATTTGCAAAATGAGTGAATCACATAAAAATTATGTTAAAAATAATTATGCTAGCAGCACAGCATACCAAAATATATGGGCCACAACAAATGCAGTCTTCAGAGGCAAATTCACATATATAAACATTTATAATAGCAAAAGAGAAAAAAGATAAAACCAGTGACAAAAATATGAGAAAATCAACAAATTCATAAACACAAAGCAAGTACAAAAGAAAATTTTGAACTCTAAAATAAGTAGACTTGAATAAAAAATTAATATATAAAAGAGCTAAGTTTTTTAAAATAACAATAAAATAGATAATCTCTTAAGTTTCTTAGTTTTTAAAAATTGGGGAAGAGTGTAAAAAGAATCATATTACCAAAATAGAAAGCAGGATGTAGGAAATTACAATGAATAAATGGTAAAGAGAATTTTTAAAAATATACTTTACACAGTTAAATGTCAGTACAATTGAAATGAAATGGGTGAATATATAAAAAAAAATGCAAAATACTCAAACTTAGGAAATAGATAACCTAAAACAACCTCATCTCAGAATAGGATATTGAGCAGGTCTTAAATGTAATTCCATGTTTCAAAAAAATACTAGAATCTGGATAAATCACAAGTTAATTTTTTGTTGTTGTTCAGATCAATAATTCCACTGTCAATAAGAAGCTTCTAATAAGGAAACTCCCATTACTCATGTAGACTGCCATCTTTTTTTGCCACTTAAGACAGTTTTATGGTATACCAATGGATTAAGTAACTTGCCAAAAATTGGATAGCCAGTTTATGTTGGAGGTAGGACTTAAATTTAGGTCATTCCAATTCTCTAACTAGGTGAGACAGTACCTCTAACGTTTAAAGTACCTCATCTCCATGTTAAATTGTTTTCCAAAAGAATTAAGCAAGATGAAGACCTACCAGTTCCAACAAGACGAAAATGATTCTGATACACACTTAGCTATACTCCCTAACTGTAAGCTCCTTGAAAGCCAGAACTATCTTGTCTGTTTTCCCAGTGCATCTGGCACATAGCAGGTGCTTAATAAATGTTTTTTGACTGTACTGTCATTGTAAGATTAATGGGGGAGGGGGGGAAAGAGTTAAAGATCTTCCCCACCCATTAACATGCCTTAATACCTTTTGTTAATTTCTGTTGAGGCACTGGGTCATAGGGTTGTGTTCTCTGATTCTGAAAAGTGTATAAATGCTCTGAAATGAAGTTTTACTTTGGGGCTTACTGATTGGAAGTGTTTGTTTGGATAGAGGAGACTGTGGGAAGTCATTAAGGAGTCTCCCGGCTTTGAAAACCCAGATGTTGGTGTTTCTCTCTCTGGTAACTATGTACGTTTGTAATGGTTAAACAGTTGGATCTGTCTGTTGATCTGCGATGTATGTATTACTTATGGTCAGACAGTTGGAAGCCCTGTCTGTTGGTTTTTATTTCTCTGCTTGTATTTTCTCTGTTGGTATATGTGCTTGATTAAAATGATTGTTGACTGCTCAAAAATTGCTTTCCTTTTAGAAAAGCAGATCTAAGAATCTGTACAGCAAGCCCTCCTGTGTATGCTATGGTCCTTGCTGTTACACAGACCAGGACAGGATAAAGAAAAGACAGAGCTACAGATCAACATTATTAAATGAATATTTATATAAACATATCAAACAAAACATTGGAAAGTATATTACAGCAATATATCCCAAAATTACTCATTATGCCCACATTGGATTTGTGCAAGGAGTGTAAAGATAGAATAATATTGGGAAACCAATTTCATAAGTGTAATATGGGAAAGTCATTAGACATCCTGCTCAGATATTTAACAGTTTAGAAAACTTCTGAGGTCCATCACTTCCAGCTCTGAGACTTTTTTGGTCCTATGATTCTATTTTATCTTCCCTTCCAGTTTAGGTATTACAGTCCTCAATTCCCAGCCTGAGCAGCTGTCTCTACCTACTCAACCTGGCAGCTGCTGTACTTCCTGCTGTCTAACAGTAGAAGGATAGGGTGATATGTGTAATGAGTCATGCTGGGGCATCATAACTGAAAAAAAGTGATTCTCAAAATGAGGCAATTCATGAAGAGCATGATATCATGCTCCTGCCAAAATACCTGTTCCCTGACTTAAGGTGAGCACTGACCAACAAGGTCTAAGAAGGCAACTTAGTCATCATACAATTCTTCATCACTGGTACAAATTGCAGCCTTTGCCTAGGAACACCCTTTCCAGAAAGATGCCAATTCTACTGGTCATGGTTACCCCAGCACATTTCCTCATGTCATCCAGGAGCCTTCCACTTGTTATCAGAAGTCATTGAAAGTTACTACAAATATTACTAACCAGCATTGACGTGATCTGAACTTGTGATACAAAGGCACACTTCTCTATCTTACAATTTAGGATCGAAAGTCATTTACTCCAACTCCTTCAGTTTTTAGATGAACAAACTGCAATATAAATGACTTACCCACTCATAAGGCGAATGAGCAGTTTGAACTAATAATGTTTTATGACTCTAAGTCCAGTTTTCTCTCATATGCCACAGAGCAGGTTATCCTGTACTCTTTCCCCCTCACATCACACAATCACATCACAGAACATCAGTTGGGAAGGGTCTTAGAGGCTGTTCAGTCTAGCCCAGGCTTAGACAAGCTTCCACTCTAAAGTATAACCTACAAGTATTCATCAATCTCTGCTGGTAGGTCTCCAACGAGGAGGGATTTTATTAGCTCTAAAGGCAATTTATTCCACTTTGTTTTTCCATATTTCAGACTAAGAAATATTTAATGTAAAGAGCACTATATTCAAACCTCAGCCACTTACTACTTGTGTAAACTTGGGTAAGTCAGTTAAATTCTGTGGGTCTTGGTTTCTACATCTATAAAATGAGGATATTGTATTGTATTAAATAACCTGATATTTCTCCTAACACAAAGTAAAGGATCCTATCATCTTCCCTTCCTTCGATACAAAGGTTTTCCTTTGACTAGCACATGTGTTAGGCACTTTATGTTTTTGGATGTATTGGTGTCATTTTTTGCTTGAGACTGTGCTTTGGGAAGGTGATTTGAAAGCATCATTTCCCAGTCTGACAAGGGTGAAAGGAGAAACCATCCTCAAATGACATCCCTATGAGTGGGAAGAGTTGGGGGGAAGGAGCTTACTTTGCCCTCAACCCCTGCCTTTTAGCTGAAGAGTCTGCCTTCAACTGAATATAATTTAGGTATCCTCACCCACCAACACTACTTGGTTCTTACCAGGACTTTGGAGAAGTCTTATCATTTTCCAAGAGAATATGTGATCAAACATAAATCATGAAAAGCTTTTAAGTCACCAAATGTTCATCAAGTACTTACTATGGTCCTGGCTCTGTGCTAAGCAGCAGGGATATAAAGGAAGGCAAAATGAGTGTAATTAAGCTTGCATTTAATGTCTTGGTTTCTCTAACCCAGAAGAGACTAGTCTCTATGGGATATCTCCTTTTTGAACATCAGAAAATCCTAATGTGAATAATAGCTGCTAATAGTAGTGTTTGACAGTTTGCAAATCACTGTAGATACATTATCTCATTTGGTATTTACAACAACCCTAGAAGGTAGATACTGATAATATCCCCATCTTGCAGATGAGGAAACTGAGACTGAGAGAGATTGGATGACACAGCCAGAAAGTGTCTGAGCCAGGATTTTATCTCAGGCCTTCCTGATTCCAAACTAAAGTCGACCATGCTGATTCATACAACAAATATGTATAAAGACTTACTGTGTGTTAGGCACTGACTAATTATTAATAGTAAACATAATATGATCCAGCAATACTACTACAAGATCTGTTTCCAAAGACCACTAGAAAAAAAGGAAAGAGCCTATATGTTCTAAAGTATTTATAGCAGCTCTCTTGTGGTCCAAAGAACTGGAAGTTGTGGGGTTGCCTCTTAATGGGGGAATGATTGCGCAAGTTGCAGTATATGGTTAGGATGGAATACTACTGTGCTATAAGATATGATGAGCTCAATGGAATTAGAAAAACATGGCTAGTCTTGCATGAAATAATGAAGAGTGAAATGTGCAGAACCAAGAGAATGTTGTATACTGTTACAGAAATATTGTTTTAAGAATGACTTTTGAGCGAGTAAGTTATTTTGACTATTATAAATACCCTAATTAACTACAAAAGACATATCCTGGACTGCTTTGGCAAACTAGTAAAGGCTCTGGACTCCTTATCAAATATCTCTGCATCCAAAGAAGGAACTGATAAATTGAAGTATGTATAGAATGATTTTACGTATATACATGTTTGCGTCTAATGGTAGCCATCTCTAAGGGTAGGGAAGGGGAAGAGAAGGAAAAAAAAGAAATGTACATGATAACTTTATTATATATTTACAAGGAATAGTACATTGTACATAACAGGTTTGCAGTTTCATATAAAATCATCTTTTTTATTATAGAGTGTTCCGAAATTGCTTGTTTTATTCCATGAATTAAAAATAAAATAAATAAAAAATTAAAAAATAATAGTCATAATAGCTAGCATTTGTATAGCACTTATTTTGTGCCAGGCACCATCCTAAGCCCTTTACAATTACTATCTCATTTGATTCTTACAACAACCTAAGGGAAGTAAGTGCTATTTTTATCCCCATTTTGCAGATGTAGACACTGAGGCAGGCAGAGGTGTAGTGAGTTGCCCAGAACCACATAGGTAGTACATGCCTGAGGCTAAGTTTGAGCTCAAGACCCAAGTCTTGAAGGAAACCAGAGAAACTAAAGGGATAGAGTTGACTAGAAAGAGTATTCCAAGGCTTTGGATCAGCCAGCACAAAGGCATAGGGATGGAAAGTGGGTGAGGAAAGGTAAATAAGCCAGTGGAGTAGGTCATAAATTTTACTTTATACAGAATGCCACTTGGCATATCTAATCAA
>CM053769.1:48765166-48785809 GCA_028658325.1 Potorous gilbertii | reverse complement strand
TTTTGGGGGATAATTATTCTTCTCAGGTACCTTTTTGTAGTCATTGTGTATACTGTTTTCCTAGTTCTATGACTTCACTTTGCAAACTATCTATCTGTCTCTCTAAAACCTCCTACCTCATGACAGGAGAAGCACATGCCTCTCATTCTTTTCTGACCAAGGTAATGTTTGCTTTCAGGCTTTTCAGTAGTGGGATACAAGGGTAGTTTATGTAATTGATAATCCACAGTTTGGGGTAGCTAGGTGGCACAGTGCTAGGTCTGGAGTCAGGAAAACTCTTCTTCCTGAATTTAAATCTGACCTCAGACACTGATAAGCTGTGTGACTCTGGGCAAGGTACTTAACCCTGTTTTCCTTAGTTTCCTCATCTGTAAAATGAGCTGGAGAAGGAAATGGCAAACCACTCCAATATTTTTGCCAAGAAAAGCCTAAATGGAGCTGTAAGAAGTCAGACAAAATTGAAAAATAAACAACACAATCTAAAGTTATGTGGAAAGAACTCTGGACTCAGGGTTAAGATACCTAGATTTGACTCCCAGTTCTAACACTGATTGGATATCTTTAGAGGCATAACACTTAGCCTTTGTGTAAAGGGAGATGATAATGCCTACACTGTGGTTCCTATTGGTATAGCCGGAAAAGTTAATTATTTATTTTTTGGACCTGACCTATATTTTCAGTATAGTATTTTGATACAGAAAAACCTTAATAAGAGATCTCCCATTACTAATGCAAGATCTGTGATTTTGTAGTCTTATACTATTGCCTTTAAACCCTAAATGATGCTCTTAAAGTGCTATACTCAATATGCTAGCAAATTTAGAAAACTCAACTGTGGCCTCTCGATTGGATTTACATCCCAATCTTAAAGAGCAATGCCAAAGAATGTTCAAATTACCAAACAGTTACTCTTATACCAGCAAGATTATACTTCTGCAAGTTAGGCTTTAACATTTTGTGAACTGAGAATTGCCAGAGGAGCAGGTTGGTTTTCAAAAAGGAAGAGGAACTGGAGACCAAATTGTCAACATTTGCTAGATTATGGAGAAAGCAAAGGAGTTCTAGAAATACCTACTCCTGTTTCACCGATTACCCTAAAACCTTTGGCTGTGTGGATCACAACAAATTATGGCGAATTTTCAAAGAAATAGGAGTATCAGATGCTCTTACTTGTCTCCTGAGGAATCTGTAACACAGGCTAAGAAGTTAGAATGAATGTGAAACAAATGATTGGTTTAAGATTGGAAAAGGAGTATGACAAAGCTGTATGTTGCCACTTTATTTAACTTTTATGAAGAGTACATGACGCAAAATGCTAGACTGAATGAATCAAAAGCAGGAATTAAGATTGCTGAGAGAAATATCAGTAATAGACATCAGATGATACCATTCTGATGACAGAAAGTGAAGAGGACTTCAGAAGTTTCTTGATGAGGGTAAAAGAGGAGATGCTTAACATCAAAAAAACCCCCAAAATACTAAGGTCTTGGCAACTGGTCCCATCACTTTCTGGCAAATAGAGGGAGAAGAAATGGAAGCCTTGACTGCAGGCAGCAACAGCAGCCATGAATTTAAAAGATGTTTGCTCCTTGGAAGGAAAGATATGACAAACCTAGACAGCAGACTAAAAAGCAGAGATATTACCTTACTGACAAAGCTATGGTTTTTCCAATGGCAAAGTATGACTTTGAGAATTGGACTATAAGGAAAGCTGATTGCCACAGAATCATTGCTTCTAAATGGTGGTGTGGAAGAAGACTTTTGAGAGTCCCTTGGACAGCCAGGAGTTCAAATCAGCCGATACTTAAAGAAATTAATTCAGTCTATTCACTGGGAGTCAAACACTGACACTTAAACACTTCGGTCACTTAATGAGAAGATGAGACTCACTGGAAAAGACTCAAATGTTGGGAAAAAATGAAGGCAAAAGGAAAAGGAGATGGGTAGACAATGAACATGAACTTGAACAGAGATAATGGAGGAGAAGGGCCTGGGTGTCCATGGGATCATGAAGAATTGGACATGACTAAACAATAACCATTGTGTTGCATAGGGAACTAAGAAGTGAAGAGAATTCCCCAGCCCCGGACAGTATGGTTAGAACTGGAACTCAGACAGGTCTGACTCTCTAGAGAGGTGCTTGTTAACCAAGGTGATAAAATGTGGAAAAGAGTATACTAGGCTTGAAGTCAGGAAAATGTGGATTCAAATTCTACCTTGGGAACTTACTAACTAGCCTCTTTAGGTTCCCTAAGTCTCAGCTAAAGTCCTGCCCTGGGCAAGAAACTTTTCACAGTCCTCCCTAATCTTATTGCCTTTCCTCTGAGGCTACCCCTAAATTATTCTGTACACATTGGGTTTGTACATAGTTGTTTGCATATTGTTTCCCTCAGACTGTGAGCTCCTTGAGAGCAGGGACTGTCTTTTTCCTTCTTTTGTATCCTCAGCACTTAGCAGAGTGCCTGGTACATAGGTACTTAATAAATTCTAGCTGACTGACTGTGTGACTCTGGGAAAGTCACTTAACCTCTCTCTGCCTCAATTATTGAACTCATGGACCTCTGAGGGTCCTTTCAATTTCAATCTTATATATTTTATCCTTTGACAATGTTTTAATATTTAAGACAGGCTTTCCATACAACATTAAGGTAAGGTTAAAAGATAGTGTAAGTATGAGTATCTGCCTTATTCAGATGGGGAAATAGATTAAGGTAAGAAAAGAGATTCGTCTGAGGTCACACGGGTAGTCAATGTCAAAGTCTGGATTTGAAATCAGGTCTTCTGATTCCAAGTCTAATGTTCTCTATTACTAGGGTGGTCTTCCAACACTTCAGGGGGTATAAATCCTATGTCAAATTAGAAAAATGTATTTGTTCAAAGATCAATTAGGTTTCCATGCTATTTCTTGCCCTAGGACCTATAAATAAGGTCCTTGATGAACAACTGGAAAATCTGTGAACTGGAGGGTCATGCCTGATGATTTGGGGTGTCAGCTTGGGAGAGGAATCCATACTGCTAATAAAACTTCTCAGGTATATTTGGACAAACCCAAACCTGGAAAATGAGTGAGGATATACCCAGTAAGAGAAGAGAGAAGATAACAAAGCAAGGAACTGTTTTTTCTCTGTCCTTTCACTCTTCACACCAGTAAGTTGACGAGAAAAATGAGATCCCCCAGAGGTTAAGTGACTTGCCTAAGGTCATGCAGTATGGTAAATGGAAAAGTCTGAATACAAATCCTCTAAAGCAGATTCTAGCACTCATCACTCTCCCCACGTTCTCTTTGGACTTCCAGACCGGCCTGGCCTTCTCCCCTACCCAGTCCTCTCCCGTTGCCACTTATGGCACAGTGTAATATCCTGTAGGGAAAATTTCAGGTACTAGAAGCGTAGTAGTCACACCCCCCAGGTCATCATTATCTCTCTTTTCTAGATTTTTATCAAGTCACACAAACCTGACTTTCTGCTGTAGCAAAAAGAAGGGAAAAGGAAGCAAGGAGCTCATTCTGGTCATCTGTAAAGATGAACTAAAGTCTTTTCTGGAGACATCAGAAAGTAGGCACAGGTATGCTTCTTTTGTTGGGGAATGAGAGGTGGTAGCATGAGAGATTGCATGGGAAATTTTGACTCTAAGCATTCTGAAGTTACGTAGAAATCTCCTAAGAGAGTACTGGGTACTGAAACATCGTGTCATGAAAAGAGTTGGAAATTTTGCTTGACAGTGGAATAAGGAAAGAAGGAAAGGATAAAGGTTTTGTTTTTTGTTTTACAGTCATAGGCTGGTAAGAAGATCACAGGATCATAGATTTAGAGTTGAAGGAGCCTTTGAAATCATCCTCCTCATTTTCAAGATGAGGAACTGACACCGAAAGAACTTAAGTGACTTATTTGAGGTCATATGGACGGTAAATGACAGAACTGGGATTTGAACTCAGATCCTCTGATGTCAGATCCAATACTATTCCCAATATACTATGCTCCTCCTAACACCTCAATATGACTAGAGATAGGTATTTCTGTCATTTTTACTCAAATATAGTATCATCTTTAAAAAATAGATAACTATTCATCTCTAATTGCTATGTGTTGTCTTTTTATTTTAAAAAAATCACATATGAAATATGTACTATAATCTAGATTCCATGTATTTACAGTAAGCCTGTGCATTTGGATCAAATGCCCATAGCCTAAGGACAATCCATGTGCTAGCATTTTTCTTGAACGGCAGACTTAGTGACTAGGAGGAAATAAAAGCCTTCGAAATTCAAATCTGCTCATAGCAATTTCTGATATTTAAATAGCTAGCGTTTAAAGGTTTGCAAAGAACTTAACAAATATTCAATCCAAGAAGCATTTATTAAATGCCTACAAGTAAGTAGGTATTGTGTGTAAAGTGTGCTGGCTGCTGAGGGTGGAAAGTGGGAAACCTAAAAACAAAAAGGAAGCCAGCCCCTGCCCTCAAGGAGCTTGTAGTCTAAGCTTCATAACAACTCTATGTGGTAGGGATTACAGAAACCATTAGTGTTTGAGTCTTATTGCTGTGGTTTAAAAGCCACAATGAAGGAAGATGATAAATGTTAGAGGGGACACTGATACATTGTTGGTGCAGCTGTGAATTAGTACAGCCATCCAGGAATGCAATCTGAAGCTGTGCCCCCTAAGTTACCAAACTGCACATACCCTTTGGGGGAGTGATAACTTTCCTAGGTCTTTGCCCCAAAGTGATCAAAGCAAGAGGAAAAGTAGTCATGGTATCTCTTTCTGAAATGGCAAAAACTGGAAACTAAAGGGATGCAGGACATCATTTGAGGAATGGCTGAAATTATGGTATGTCAATATCATGGAATACTATTATGCGATAAGAAAAGAGATGATATCAGAGAAACCTGGGAAGACTTAAATGAACAGATGCAGAGTTAAGTGAGCAGAACCGGGAAATCAATTTATGCTGTAACAACAACACTGCAAAGATGAACGATTTTGAATGACCTAAGAATTCTGAACAATGCAATGAAACCTAATTCTGAAGACCAATAATGAAGAATGCACCCTGGCATCAGGAAGACCTGAGTTCAAATCCAACTTTAGACACTTGACAATTGCTAGCTGTGTGGCCCTAGGCAAGTTACTTAATCCCAATTGTCGCATTAAAAAAAATGCTGTCAATCTCCTAAAAGAAAAGTGACTGACATATGCAGAATGAGACATGTATTTTTAGACATGGCCAATGATGGAATTTGTATCACTGATCTATGTTTATTTGCTACAAGAGTATGTGGGGTTTTTTTGCGGGGGAGGGGTAAGAAGATATTGGAAAGAGTGAAAAATGCTTAACAATTTGAAAAAGCCAAATTAATAAACAAATGAGATCTTTATTTCTCTGGCTTTGACAAATGTGGACACTGTATCTTGATCGCTCTCTCCCTTCCTTTTCTTTTCCTTGTCCCTTCCACCTTCTACCTTCTCCCTTAACTCACCATTATACAGGGATGAAATACATGGTTATTTGTTGTGTTTGGTAAATGGAATTTTGTGTTCCTTGTCCTTAATTTTAAAAATGGGGGGATGGCTTGTTGTTTTATACCTCTCTCTACAAAAACAAAACAACACACAAAACCCACAAACCACAACACTGATTTTCACTTACGTGAACTTTACTTTCAGTGGGTCAGAGACCCTGGATGAAAAAGATATTCCCAATTCTTACTTAAAACTTTAAAAGTTTTTAAATTTATTAATTTTTTTCAATCAACAGAAATCTACTTTCTCTTTCTTCCTTCTATCCCCCTCCCCTAATTGAGAAAGAAACACAAAAATCCTATTATAACTGTGTATGATCACTTGTCCTTGGAATCCTGACCAAGGTAGAAAACAGCTTAAAATGGGGGGAAAATACTGCTTCTAGAGACAGAAGACCTGGGTTCAAATCCTGATTCTGATATTAACTACTTATAACTTCTTTGGGCATCAATTTTCTTCACCTGTAAAATGAGGGGGTTGGGCTAGATGGTGCCTGAGGTCACTTCCAGCTGAACGCCTATGACCTTATTGTCCTTGCGGCATTGTATTAACTAAATCCTTTGGATGAGGTCCAAGACAGACCACATTTTTCTGTAGAAAAGTTGGGGTCTCAAATCCATGTCTTCTGGTTCCAAATCCAAACAGCTTTACTTTACTCAATCAGAACAGCCTTCATATGGAGGGAGGTCATGAGACTGCAGGGCAGGCAGTCAAGATCTTTAACTTTTCAGAAGCTATCAGGACGACACAAAATATAATTAATCATAAAACCTCCCTTCGAATGTTTTTCTTTCTTCAAAATAGGGAGTGGGGGAACTCCCAAACTTCCTGTATTATAATAGGTTCATTTCCCCCTTGTCATCTCTTCTCATAATTAACAACAAGAGCTCTCATTTATCCATAGGTTCAGTTTACAAAGCATATGCCTTGCATCTATGTGAGGTAATGTATGAGGTAATCTATGTGAGGTAATGTATAAAAATGGGAATTTTACATAGGAAGTTCAGAAAAATGAAGCAAATTACCTATGGTCACATAGCTAGGAAGTAGAAAAGCCAGTACTTTAACCTGACTCGTCTGACTTCAAGTCCTGTGCTTTTTCCACTATTCCACACTGTCCCTCTTAATAAAGTGCATTAGTTTACATATACCTCTATACATATATACATACATATGTGTACATGTATATCTCCCTAGTTACCTTTGAGACTCAGCTCAAACATCCATCACCTTTCTCATGAAGTCTTCTTGGTCTCCCCCAACTGTTAGGACATACCTTTCCCCAAATACTTTGCATTAATTTGTGGGGTTATGTATGTATATATGGGTATGTGTATGTATGTATGTATGTATGTATATGTGCGTATATATATATATATACGCACATATACATCAGGCCACTGGACCCAGATGGCTCAGGAGAAGAAAGTGAGGTTGGTGACCTTGCACAGCCCTCCCTCACTCAAATCAAAGTCAACTGCAAGTCAGGTCATCATCTTGATATCATGGTCCTCTTCAAGAATGAAGGGCAAACATATGCAACAACAATACACACACACATGCATATATGTGCATACAATTATATACGTGTATTATATAACAGGCAATATAATATAATACATAGCATGTATGTGTATGTATATATAGAATAAATAAATATATATACTCTTATGGGTATGTGTTTCCTCCCCTATTAGAATGCAAGTCTCTTGAGAGTATTAACCAACTGCCGTGACCCCCTCAAGGACATACAGGGAGTCAGCTTGGGTGGCAAATAACAAATTATGTCATTTCAAGGCAAGACTTGAATTCACTTCCTAGCTGGCATCCATACTGGCTGCATACATGACCTTAGGCAAATCAGTTACTCTCCCAGTATTTTAGCCAACTGTTTTAGAATGTAAATTGAAGAAAAGATACTGACCTACATTCATAGAGGCTTCTACACTATTTCCCTAAACCAGGAAACCAGAAAAATCACAGGTCCAGGCCTTATCCTCTACCCAAGGCTTAGCACAGTGCCTGCTACATAGTAAATGCTTAATTAATGGTTGTTGATTAAGAGGGGTAGTGTGTGTGTGTGTGTGTATGTGCACATGTCTATGTGTGTGCATGCGTGTCTCTGTGTGTGCATGTCTATGTGCGTGTCTCTGTGTGTGCATGTCTATGTGCGTGTCTGTGTGTGTGCATGTCTATGTGCATGTCTCTGTGCGTGCATGTGTCTATGTGTGCATGCGTGTCTGTGTGTGCATGTCTATGTGCGTGTCTGTGTGTGTATGTGTCTGTATGCATGTCTGTGTGTGCATGTCTATGTGCGTGTCTGTGTGTGTCTGTGTGTGCATGTCTGTGTGCGTGTCTGTGCGCGCGCGCGCGCGCGTGTGTGTATGTGTGTGTGTGTGTGTGTATTTTTAAATCTTACTATTTGGGATGACACTTTGGGGACAAGAAAACAACTCTCAACTCTAATTAACAGCAGAGCCTATTTAAAAAGCTCTTTCTGGATCAAGTCTAATACAGATCTCCAGGATCCCATGCTAACAACAACACAACAGTTTTCCCGTTGCCTCACGGGACCAACTCAGTTCCCAGATGTGAAACCATTTCAGTACCAGAGATAATTCCTCAGCACTGTGCTTTGCATCTTTAAGGAAAGGCTTCATCTTATTCACTAGCTTAATGAATGAGCGACAGTGGGAGCATGTTCAGAGGTTGTCAGAGCAAACATACAGCAGGAGGCTTGTTCAACACTGTTGGGTCTGACTGGCAAACAGCTTGTTGCTGCTGCCTTAATGATGAAGGGGACAATTCCCTTCACTCTCACCCTGCAAAGAGACCAGCTCTGCAGCTGTCACAGGGAAGGCCTTGCAAGCTTAATTAACCAGGTGGAATGGGCCCTGTTTCCAGCAATGCTTTGGCTCTGAATGGAAAAGGGAAAGGGGGGAGGGATGGAGGAGAAGGAAAGGGTAGAAGTAGGGGAGCTGTGGGGGCAGAGGGAGGAATGTGTGGAAATACAAGATTGGGGTCACAGAACGATGAAGTACAACTATACTGAAAAGCTCTCTGTCTTCACTTTCTGCACAGACACACATTTTTCATCCTAAAGGGGCTCCTTGGAAGATGCAGAGCATCTAATTTGCTTTCCACTGAGTCAAAATACAATACAGCAAATGTATATATGAGACAACTCCAAAGGACAGACGAAAGAGAACTTACCTCCATCAGTGAGCCCCTCATGACCTCCATCTTCAAAGTTCCTTGTATTTTTTTCTTTTCTTTAAAGCAAAACTACACTGAAAGGCTTATTCAATAGAAGAATATCAACCAGGGTCTCCCAGCTCCTGGCCCTTTAAGGAAGTTGGGTATGTGATCCTCATACTTAGGTCATCAACCTGATGGGTGTTGGGAGTGAGAGTGGGGGGGGGAGCTATAATAGAATATCAGATAATGAATATGCATAGTCTCTTGTGCTAAGCATTATATATAAGTATACCCAAATACCACTCAGACTCTGCTGTTCAAGAGTTTACAGGCTAAAAGCTGTCAAGTGACTGTACCTTAATCTACAAAACAATTGAATTCAAGGAACATGTACAAGTACCTAAGATGTGCACTGCCTTGTGGTAGGCACCAGACATACAGAGACAGCTATTCATAATACCTCACATTTTTATAGTACTTTAAGGTTTACAAAATGCTTTCCTTACAACAACCAATAAATGAGGTAGTAAAGTGCTATTAGCTCCATTTTATAGATTAAAAAACTGAGGCTTAGAGTGGCATAAAGTGATTTATCTAGTACCAAATAATTAGTAAGTATCAGAGCCAAGAATCAGACTTTTCATTCTTACCCCAATTCTATACTGTTTTCTAGGTGTTTGTGATAGAAGAAGGGAAAGCTAGAAATAAATAATTATCATGCAAGGAAGCATAATAAAATACAATAGACATTCTTATAAATTGTTATGGAAAATTTAAAGGTGGGATTTGGAGTCAAAGGGCTTAGATTCAAGTTCTAGTGCCAGCAATTATGACCTCACATATGACCTGGGGCAAGTCACTTCAGCACTTGGCACCTCAGTTTCCTCAACTGCAAAATGGGGGAACTGGGGTAGAAGACCTCTAAGTACTTTTCAGCTCTAGAGGTATTATTATATTAGCATCTTGTGGTTTGCTTTTCAGTCATTTTTAAGTCATGTTCAACTCTTCTCAACCCCATTTGGAGTTTTCTTGGAAAAGATATGGAAGTGGTTTGCCATTTCCTTCTCCAGCTCATTTTACAGATGAGGAAACTGAGGAAAAATGGGTCAAGTGATTTGCCCAGGGTCACACAGCTAGGAAGTGTCTGAGGCTAGATTTAAACTCTGGAAGATAAGTCTTCCTGATTCCAGGCCCAGCACTCTATCTACTATCAGGAGTGGGAAACCTATGATCTTGAGGCCACATGTGGCCTTTTGATTGAGTTCAAATTTTACAGAACAAATCCTTTTATTAAGGGGATTTGTTCTGTGAAGTCTGGATTTGGTCAAAGGATAGTACTTGAGGATCTAGAGGGCCACACGTGGCTTTGAGGCCACAGGTTCCCCACCCCTGTTCTAGATATGCGATGTTAGAAAGTGACTCTGGTCTAGATCTGTTTTTTTATTGATGTAGAGAATTCCTATAAAGAAAATCCTCTTTATTGAGGGCAATCAGCAACTGTTCTGCAATTTAAGGGTCTTTAAGAGTTATGCTGGGCACTGAGAAATCAAGTGATTTGCATAGGGTCACACAACTTGTGTGTCAGAGGTATAACCATCCATGGTGTGAATTTGTTTTATTATGTTTACTTGTTGCAAGGGCTTCTTTCTGTCAGTAAATTATGGGAGGTTATGGGGAAGGAGGCATTCATAATAGTGATAACCTCTCCCCCAAAGAGTATATTACAACAATTTTTCAAGTGTACAGAAAAAACCAGAAGCTCAGAAGGGAGCACAGAAAAGTAAGTCAGTTTGGAAAGTAACATGCAGAATTTATTAAATGGTTTTTTAAAAGAATAACTAGAATGAAATGGAGATTCATTCTTTCTTAGATATAGAAACCTCCTTTTACATTTTATTGTTTATATGTAAATACTCCTTTTCTTTTTGGTGTTTAAGTTTAAAATGAAAAAAAATTCATGTGCTTCCCTAGCCCCAAGAAAAAGGATGTTTGTATTTCATCTGGGGTACTGGGTACAATCATTGAAGGCTGGGTGGATTTAAATGAGTGCAATGTATTCTTATACATATCCTCAGAAGATTTCTACCAAGGATGCTAGAAAATAAATATATTCTCCTTTCCTCTAGAAATGACCATGTCATGGCTTCAGTATTCACCTATAAAGACTAGGTCCTTATACTATATGGCATCATTCATAACCAAAGGAAGTATCATCATTCATTTTTAAGACTTGATCATTCAAGAAATTCTAGAAAGGATATTTATTATGAAGGGAATTAAGAAAGAAATGATGTGTGGTAGTAAAGTTGGCTAAGGACAAGACTTAGCATATTAATGGTAAGATTCCATCAGAGACTAAAAGGTATTCGCAAACATTTTTCCTAGGCCTTCTCATTTAAATTGTACTACAGAAGTGCTTGAGATGGGAAGGAAACAGCATAATTGTAAGAGAACCTCTATCTATTTATCTTCCCTTAAATCTGTTATAGCAGAATTTTTGAAGAGTGAACAGAAAAGACAAGAAAAATGTATCAGTTCTTCCCCTCTGTCCCCTACCCACACCTCACGTCTACAAGGAAAATAGTTCTGGTTTAGTGAAGGCTATACTTAAAGCGTATTTGTACAGACCCTAGGCTGCTAAGGCTCTTGATCTCTTCCCACCATTGCATAAACTCTATGCGGAGACAAATTCCCTTAATAAAAGGATTTGTTTAGTGAAATTTGGATTCAGTCAAAGTGCTGGACCTAGAGGACCCCAAGTGGCCTTGAGGCTGCAGGTGCCCCACCCCTGGAATAGAAGTTCTGTCATATGCCTGCAAGGAGGAACCATCCCTGATCCTACATGGAGGGAAATCTCTCTCCAGGCCTTTCAATGCCCTTCCCTCTGCTGTTGGCTACTAGACTAGTGTCCAAAAAGCAACATTAATAAAGTCAAACCAGAATCTGTGGTAGGAGCAGTTGAACTTCAACTTCACACTGTATTTTCTATGGGTGCTTTCATCCCCTTTCATGCCTCTCAATAGGACTTTGGCCATTTTCAAGGTGAGATGAATGAATGAATGGATGGATGGGTGGATGGATGGATGGATTAAATGAATACAAAAGCATTTATTAACCACTTATTATGTGCCAAGTACTGAAGAGCTGGAGGATATAAAAAACAAAAGTGACAACAATCTCTGCCCTTAAGAAACTCATATTTTAATAGAAAGAGACAATAAATATGTGGAATTATTGACTGAGGAGAGATATTTTGATTTGGAAAATTACTAGGCTGGTGAATGAAGCCTGTGGAAATAGATTGACAAATACTTTCTATGAGTAAGTGGCTATACTAATTTGATTATGGTTTCAAAACTGCAAATGGGATGGGACAACGCACATCAAGGCAGCTGGCGAGAAGATGGTGGGCTCTGAGGGGGGAATCCTCAAACAGTCCAGCAAGGCCCAGAGAGATGAAAGGGGAAAGTCCTGAGGGCATGGGTTCTGGCCCAGGGGCAAGTCAGCTGAGGAGAATGTGGGAGGAAGTAGGAAATGGAGATGGTATTCTCTGTTTTGTCTAGGGTAGATGGATTGAGAAGGGATGATTTTCTCTCCTTTGTCTCTATGAGTTCCCCTCAGCACGAAAGAAAGAATTTCACAGGCCAAATATTTTACAATGACTAGTAGGTGAGGTTCATTGCAGCCCTATTCTGAAGGCTATTTGAAATGGTGAGCTGCATTGTTAGATAGTGGTAAGATTGTAAGTACCGTGAAGGCAGGAATTATGTTTTCTAGCCTTTATACCTGCACCAGGTCCTAGCACAAGACTCAACAGCATTTAATGTTCATTGAGATTGGAGGTGGGGTTCTTGAGCTACAGACCTATCAGACAGCAGAAGCAGAAACGATTCCTCCCCCTACTGTGTATGTATATGTGGGGATGAGTCACAATTTCCCAAAAGTCATATTATACCTTTCTGCTCTAACATCCTCTCAAAGTGGAAAGCCCAAAGCTTTCTCTGTTTCCCTCTCCATCTTGGTGAAATCCCAAGCTTAGGAAAAGCATTGCTCTAGAATAACCCTGGAACCCAGTTCGGCCCTAGGCTCTAACTATAAAAGGGAGTATTCCATAGCGATGAAGGACTGGAAGGTAGTCAACAAGCCATTTCCTGGAACCCCACCCCAGGCCATCTGCCTGCATCTTTGGAGGAGCCCTAACTTATACATACTTCTTATGTTTCTGGGAGTAGAGGGAAGGGTATGGAGAGGGGTTTTGGTCATCTTGCATCCTTCCAAGTCTGAAGAGAATGACATTGCTTCAGTTATAGGAATGTTTCCATTTATTTGTACCTTCTACTATCTCTATTAGAAGGGAGATGATAATTTCATTGCATTTTCCCAGTGCCTATTTTATCAGAAGAAAGTGCTAAACCAACAGATGGATCCTGTACATTGAAAAATCTGGGCAAAGCACTTGAGTGTCCCAGGAAAATCAAGCTCCCTTCCTGTAACTGGCCATCAGCGTCTTTAAACTTTCACTGTCATGTATGTTATTTGACATCTCAAAATAAGTACTTGAACGTTAGGGAGGGCAAAATTCTGGCAACGAGCATCTGGCTGATTATTAAAGTCACAAAATCATTGAAAATACATACTGAAAAATTACAAAGAACAAGCTTCGCCCTAAAGAAAAGATAGAAGAAGCTACCTCTCCCAACTCCTTGGCAGAGGTGGGGGAAGGGATCTCTGGGTGTGGAATGGTTCATATAATGTTGGAATTATTTTTCAATGGATTGATTAGTTTTGCTGAATTTTTCTCCTTTTTAAAACTATTTTTTTGTTTTGTTTTGCTTTAAGGGATGGCTCTTAGAGAGGGGAAAGGGAAGTACACAGGGGAATATTTAGGTGATACAAAAACAAAACAGATCAATAAAATCTGTGAAGTTTTTTTCTTTCATTCATTGTAGAAGGTAGGCCTCACTTGATTCCATTTCCTTCCTGAGGCCCCCTACCTTACCTACACCTATTCTAAGCTCTGTGTTTAGCCATTTTTAGAGGCAAAAACTGAAGATAGGTTCTAGGGCCAAACCACATGGAGAAGCTGGTAAAAATGGGGGACTGCTTCTGTAAGCAAATCTACCAAAGCAGGGAAAAGCCATGGTACAGTCTTGCCCCACGAGTGTTCCCTAAAATCACTTTTGCCTCTCCCCCAGAGTCATGGGGGGCCGAAGATGCTTCTGGTTGGGTGACTAGATCCTTTCTGTTCCTTCTCCTTCCCCTCCCCCCATCTCTACTCATGTGGGAGAACAAGTTAGTTCCTGGTGAGCGTTTCTAGTCTGTCTGTGTTCAAACAGAGCTGGGCCACTCCTGGCAAATGAAGCTATGTATTCTTCTTGTGCCAAGATATATAGCCTCACCAAACTCAGCAGAAGACAGGTCAGTGCGTCCCCATATGCTGTGGATGAGTTCTCGCAGAGCTGTCCTGTGATGTGCTCCCATCAGAAGAGGCTGCATTTACTAACTGCTGACATAAAATTGTGTCACAAGCAACTTGAGTTTCTCCAAGAAAGTAACCAAGCTCTCATCCTTATTCTGTGATAGGGCATGAAGGAAGAAAAGTGGAATTTCAATATACCTACATTATATCATAGAGAATATGATAAAATATTGGGTGTAGATATCTGAGTCTGTGTCCTGACTTAGCCATGTGTGATCAGTGGTAAAGAAACTGAAGCATTTCCTTCCCAATAAGCATTTTTACTTGGAACGGGATTCATCTGATAGGCTGTGATCAAGGCGTCTGGTTGATCCCTTGACTTTCTCCCAACCAGCTCAAAATGAGTTTCCTAACCTTGGTTTTGAAACTGATGGCTAAAGCTGTCATACTAAATGAGATAATGTATGAATGTTTTTTATAAAGTACAAAGTACCACCTCAATATAAATTATTAATAAATAAGGACAGTAACGAGGATAGCTATTCCAGTGGGTTAATGGATTTCAAGGAAACTGAGAAGCCATAATTCGAGTTCCACACACACACACACACAGACACACACACACACAGACACACACACATCTGTCAATCTACCTATCACCGTAGTCAGAACTTAAATATCATGGGATCTTACCCAATTCCAGGATATAAACCAACAATAGGAAATGTTCACTCACTTTACAAAGGGAAAAGAAGACTGTCTAGTTTACTTTCTCTGCCACTGGCTCACAAGGAATCAGATTAAAGCCAAAGTGTTTGTCTGAAGGAAATTCAAAAGCCATTCCAAATTTCCCCAGGGCACTGAAGCTTCTCTCCATACTCCTCCTCCTGGCCTCTCCCCTTGATAATGCAGGCCACAGTGACACAGCAGAAGGTAGGTGCTGCTCCAGCGAACCTCAACAGTTATAATCTTGAGCCTCCCCAGTTGACCACTGCACCCCCTCTTATCCTTGGCCAACTTCCAGGGCTTGCAGGTCTACAAGTCAGCTTTCCAAACATCATCTCTCCCTCTCCCCAGCTCAAAGCAGCTGTCACAGACCAGGCCCAGGGTTTCAGTAAGAATCAGTGGAATCCTGCATTGTCTTCAGTAGTCTAGGATTGGGGAGCAAGCCTCTTTCTAGGGTTTATGCAATTGAGAAACCTGCCCCAGGTTCAGGGCTACACTGTGGTTTAATTTAACTACACAGTATCAGAAAAACCACATTGGAAGGGCTCTCCTGTCCAACCAACCAAGGACATACATGAACCATAAAAGGCAAGTTTATCTTGGATACATTTAGTTTAGAGCAGAGGGAACCCACAGCCTTCCCTGGGGGAGCAACAGAAATAGCCCTGCTAGTGCTGTTGTCTTACAAGGACCTAAGTTCCCTTAAGGCAACAGTAGCCCTCCCCAAAGCAGCTGCCTCCCCGCGAAGAGGTTCAAAGTTGGAGGAAATTGACTAAAGCTCAACAATGTATCAAGCATCCAGCAAGTTTGGCTCCATTGTCTCTTCCTCTCTCGCCAGATCTAGAGAATGAAAAGGCTCCATCTCCTGCAGCAAAGAACTCCCGGGCTGATACGGCGCTCCCTCATCCTCTGGTGACCCCAGGATGCTAAGCAGGTGTACCACGTTCCCCATCCCCATCCCTATCCTCTTTTCCATCCCCAGGTCTTTCCGGAAGACTTATTACCTTTGTGATGACCATGCAGAAGGTCTCCAGGTGCAGACGGTGGATGGAAGCCCGGGTCAGCTCCGTCCTCAACCAGTCCTCAGTGCAGATGCTTTCCACCGAGACCTGCGAGCCGACTCCAGGCTTCCTTGCGTCCTGCTCCTCGCTCCCTTTGTCGCTCTCCTACCTCTCCCACTCCGAAACCAGAGACAATTATCCTTTGGCAGAGGGAGTCACGTTCATTCATAAATCATGACCGAAGTATTTCTTGCTTTTCCTTGCCGGTGGAAGCAGGACAGATTTGGGAGGATCTCACAGAAAACAATTCTGCTAGCAGTCAACGGATAGCTCTCTCTCTCTCTCTCTCTCTCTCTCTCACACACACACACACACACACACACACACACACACACACAGGCACTGCAATGTACACTGGCGAGCAGGCAGACACGGGGTGTGGGTGGAGAAACAAGGAGAGAAAATAAGAGATTCCCTTCCTTTTGTGTGAAAGGCAGAAATTGGAGCCTTTGAGGGCCAAACTGCATATTCATGAGCAGAGGGCGGAGACCGGAAGACACCTAACCCCAGTCCCCTTCCTACCTAAAACAACCTGTCCTCCTCCATCGCCTGACGTAGGGGTAGGGGTGACCGCGGGGGCCCTGCCCAAGTCTCTGCTCTGAAACAGATGGTTTCTTTTCCATTCGGATTCTGAGCCCCTCCCGCTTCTGCCCCCCTGGGGAGAGTAGGGGAGGGAGCCCCTGGCCGTGCAGCAGCTGCTGTAGCCGCAGGGAGAGGGTGCCCCCGCTGGGATCCTTGTTGGGGCTCTGCTGTGGGGGAACCTGCCGCCCACACAGGGTCTCTAAGGTAAAGTTCTCTCCGGCGGGCAGGGGCCAGGGTGGGTCCGGAGAAGATGGTGTGGGCTGATTCCACTCGTCCTACCTAGAGGGATCGTATCTCCATGCTCTCTCCCACTCCCCTAACCCTTGCACATCCACGAATAGACAACCCTCCACCTCTAAGTCACACTCCCCAAAGCCTAGAGCGATCCAAAACAGGGTCTAGGGTTATACCATTTTACAAAGCATAGGTTCATAGAGCTGGAAGGGTCATATAATGATAGAATTTAATCTGGAAGGAACCTTAGAATTCATCAAATCCAACCCCTCATTTTCCTGAGAAACTTTTTACTACACTTTTCTGGGAAACTGAGGCCCAGAGAAAGTTAAGTCACTCGCCCAAGGCCACCTAGAGAGTACGGGGAGTAGCACCCCGAAGCATAGACTACGAGCAGGACCCCTGATTTCATTGATATAGGAAGTTGTTGCATGAGGAAACTCCCCATACTGATTCAGGTCAGCACTTCTTTTCAATTTTTAGCCATCAAGAAATGTCTAATACATCAAGAGATTGAATGACTTGATCCAGGTCACATCCCACACAGCCGGAAATATATACAAGTCTTTCTGGTTGTAAGGTCAGTTCTCCATGCCCTACACCATGGCTGCTGAACACATGAAAAGTGATTAATAAATGTTTGTTAAATCTGAATACTGAAAATTTTATAATTAGCATGCTCAGAACCACTAGCCCCATCTTAGGGACTGGATAGTCTATTCTCATAGGCAAAAGGCAAAAATTTTGATCACTAGTTTAAAGAAATAAATTACAAGAGGTAACAAATTTTAATATTCATGTTTGTTTTTCCTTTATTATGATAGTCTATGAATTCTTTCAGATTAAGGGGATTTCTTGGGGACATTCCACTTTCACTATCTCCTCCTGCCTAACCTTTGTTTATTAAATAGTGAAATTTGACCTATTGCCCCTAGATTTACTCATATCCTGGTTCTTTTTGGGCCCTGAACCACTATAACCTTTCTGTCTCAGAGATGAGTGAAGTGTTTTAAGATGCAGAGCTAAAGATAGAGAGGGACAGACAGAGAGGCAGAGAGCTCTCACTGGATGGCCTCTATTTTTTTCTGTTTATTTGGTTTTTTTCAGTAAAGTAGGAGACATGGTCCATAACAGAAAAGGAGGGATAAGAAAGGGTACAGGAAAGGGAGTGTAGTATAGCAGATAGTATACTAAACCTGGAGTCAGGAAAACAAATTTGGGCTCTGATGCTTACTAGCTATATGATCCCAGGCAATTCCCTTAGCTACTCTGGCCCTCAATTTTCTCCTCTGCAATGTAAGAGGGTTGGGTCAGGTGGGACAATGTGGTACAATGAAAAGATTGATGACTTTGAATTGGGTTTGAAGTCTGACTCTGATATGTACTTCTTGTGTGGCCTTGGTCAAATGACTTAACTTTGTCTGGACCTCAGTTTCCCAGAAAAGTGTAGTTTAAAAAAAGTTTCTCAGGAAAATGAGGGAGTTGGACTCGATGAACTCTAAGGTTCCTTCCAGATTAAATTCTATAATTACATGATCCTTCCAGCTCTATGAACCTATGCTTTGTAAAATGGTATAACCCTGGACCTTGTATTGGCATAACCATGGAGGAGATGTATTCACAGGAGCCCTCAGGTCACTGAGGTCATGTATTAGGGGGTATAACTAGATGACTCAGTGGAGAGAGCCCTGGGTCTGGAGTCAGGAAGACCTGAGTTAAAATTTGACCTCAGGCACTTACTAGCTGTGTGACCTTGGGCAAGTCACTTACCCTCTGCCTTAATCCACTAGAGAAGGATATGGCAAACCACTCTAGTAACTTTGCCAAAATCCCATGGATAATATTGGCATCCACAGAGACACAAAGAGTAGGACATGACTGAACAACACTAGAGAGTACTTTTGTTTGCAGACAACAAAGGGTAGACAGAAAATGCTACAAGGCCAAATCACCCACATCTTGAGGCCATGTGGCTTTTGGTAGGGTCCAGCACTTAGTATCAGATTTGTGCTTCTCTTCTATTCCCTTCAAAGACTCTGAAAGAAGCCACCCAGTGGCGGGGAGCACCCAACCTAGCTGACCAGGTCAGCTGAGATGGTGCCTGTTGTCCTTAACGACTAATACCTCCTCCTTTCATGGTCTGAGGTGGCTTGAGGACAGCTGCCGCTAATTTCCTCATTGCCCCAGAAATTTTGCTTCAGTTTTTTTCCTCAGTGAGGAGGTGTTAACACAGGAAAAGATGGGTTCCTATGGAAGCTAGCAACACCCACTTAGTATATACTCACAGCTGTTCTCCTTTCTCCTGTGATTTCTGTCCATACCTTTGCCACCATTTATTCCAGCACCGTATCAAATAAATTTGTGGCCAATAATCTGCACGTGTCATATTAGGGTAATAGAAGGTGGGAGTGAACAGTCCACAATCCTACTTAATTCTGTTTAATTCAAATAACAAAAGTTCCTCACATTTATACAATGTTTTACTATTTGTAAAGCATTTTCCTTACAGCAACCCTATAAGATAGGTAGTAGAGATATATCAACCCAATTCTATTCAAATATATTAAGCTCTTAACCTGTGCTCAGTTTTATGCCAGGTATACTGGCGAGGGGAGGGGAGGTGGTGGTTCTAGAAAACTGTTCTAAGATGATATAATTTTTACAAAGATAGGTAAGCACAGGGTAATTTAAGAAAAGATAGCACTAACTTCTGGGAGGGAATTTTAAAAAGGCTTCATCAAGGACTTAACACATTAGTTGAACCTGGAAAGAAGATGATTCTAAAAGACAGAGATAAGGAAAGAGTGCCTGCCAGGCATGAGGGACGACTTGTACAAATGTACACAGGTGAGAAACTGATCAACCAATCATCCATTCAACAAATGGTATGACTTGCATTTGACTTTGTTTTGAGTGAGGGAGGGCTGTGCAGGTCACCAGCCTCACTTCTTCTCCAGAGCCATCTGAATCCAGTGGCCAGATATTCATCAAGATGACTGGAGATGATCCAGGATGAGACAGTGGGGGTTAAGTGACTTGCCCAAGGTCACACAACTAGTGAGTGTCAAGTCTCTGAGGTGAGATTTGACCTCAGGTCTTCCTGACTCCTGCACTGGTGCTCTATCCACTGCACCACCTAGCCGCCCCATTCAACAAATAAACGTTTACTGAATGCTTAATGAGTGTCATGAACTGCATTGGGTGCTGTAAATACAAATGTAACACAAGTCTTAAAGTGCATTGGTATGACATTCTTTCCTCATTGGTGGAGACCAGTGCTCTGTACCTTGTGAGGGGCAGGTCAGACTCTTTGGCATTGGGACTTGGATTACACAAAGACAAAGGTAAAAAATAAAACAGTCCTTGCTCTCAAGGAGCTTACATTCCACTGGGGACATAGAATATATAAATATGCATATATATATATATAGACACATACATATATATGTATATGCATATGTATATGCACATATACATATATGTAATTATATATTAATTATAATGTATTTATGTGTAATTATATGTAAAATAAATACAAAAATGTGTAGGAGTTACAAAGTATTGAGGGAAGGAGGATACTAGCAGTTGGGCAGATTAGGAAAGACTTTATACAGAAGATGGTACTGTATTTGACTCGAGTCTTGATGGAAGTGAGAGATTCTACAAGGCTGAGGTTGGAAGGGAATGCCTTCCTTGCAAAGAGGAATGGGAGATGAAGTATAATGTGTAAGGAATAGAGAGACCAGTCTGGATGGCTCATGGAGTGTTGGAAGGAGCACAGTGGATGATGAGACTGGAAATATAGGTTAGGGACAAGTTATGAAGGATTTTAAAAGCCAAACAGAGGTGTTTATATTTTATCCTAAAGGCAGTAGAAAGCTGTTGTTTATTGAGTATAAGAGTG
>CM053769.1:48746340-48764666 GCA_028658325.1 Potorous gilbertii | reverse complement strand
TTGAAAATTAGCAAATCATAAGATGACAGAGAAAATGTTAATAACTGTAGATAAAGAAGCCCTGAAAATGTGAAAAGTATAATTTTTTTTTTTGGAGAGCCATCTGTTAAACATTTACCAACACACCACATGCCATTGTTGTATCCTCTCTACTAGGCTATGAGTTTCTTGAGGAAAGACAATAAAACATTTTTTTTAGCCTCCATAGTTCCTAGTATAGTGTTCTTTGCAATAGTAAGGGCCCAATGAGTATCTGTTGAATCAATAATCCCCCATTTAATAAAAGAGGAAACTGTTAATGCCTAAAGGGGAAGTGATTTGTTGGTCATAGCTAATTGGGGAAGATGATATTAACAATGAATTGTTAGCATACTCTAGGAGGCAGGTGCTATTATGATTTTATAGTTGAGGAAACTGAGGCAGAGAAAAGTTAAGTGACTTGCCCAGGGTCATACAGTTAGTAAATTTATGAGGTTGGATTTGAACCCAGGTTTTTTTGACTCCAGGCCCAGTGCTCTACTGACTGCTGCCTGGAAACAAAACAGGTATCCATCAGTTGGGGAAGGGTGTATAAAGGTGGTACCTAACAGAACGTAATGTGGTATGTGATGGAATGTGATTGTGTAGCAAGAAAATGCAAACAGGAAGAACTGAGAAAGTACACAGGAGGATTTGTATGAACCAGTGAAAGCAAAATGAAAGAAGCAGAACTGAAAACCGTACACTAAACCAAGTTGTTCTGGAGAAGATAATGAAAATTATCTAGACTTTTATGCAGAGAAGAGGGGAACTACTAGGTCTGAATGTTGTACACACTGACAGAAGTAGTTTCCTTGTTGAGTGTTTTTGTCTAATTGTTTTTCTTCATTATAAGGTATGGCTTAATGGGGGAGAGAATGCATAGGAGGGTATTTTGGAAAAATGACTCACATATATACATACTATATATATATGTATATATGAATATACACATACATCCATACCTATACCTAGACAATCAAGGCTCTTTTGAAATTACAGCATCACTCTGCTGTGTATTCAGTGAGAAAAACAAGAATTGTTACTAGGTCAAGCCATCAAGTTACAGGGGTTACACACGGTTAATTGTACTGGAACCATGACGCAGGTTCCAGAAACTGATCTGCAAGTATGAGTCAGGGTTCAGGCAATAGGTAGCTAGGGTGGGGTTGTTGGCCATATTGAGAAGTGGCAAGTGGGCACTGACCAGTCGCTAAATTTCAGGATCAGGGTTAAGGCAGGAGCTACTATGACCTAGAACCAATCATGGAAAACCAGGGAATAGATCAATATTGGAATTACATCTGTTCCTTCTCCAAGCAATGAGGTCTGTGTTGATCCCTGCCCACAATCCTATCGACCAACTTTAGGTTTCCTAGAGTTCTCCTGATACACTTCAATGGCCTTACCTGAAGGTGCTCTGCCCAAAGGAAGGAAATTTTGAAGGCTCAAACCTGCCTAGATATCTTGGATAAGTTTCTTTCTTAAAGACCATATCTTAAACCTGATTCACTCTGGCTCTCACTGATTGGCCAAGCACCCATAATGGTTACTGTTTGGGCTCGGATGATAAAGAGTGAATTGGGTCTTCCCTCCCAGTTTGATTTTTTTTTTTTATTAAAGGGGCCATCCCTTGACTCACTTCTTAAAGAGTCCTTATCACTGACTGGGTGTTGCCTCAGTCAAAGAGAGAATTTAGAAAGAGCTTAAAAAGGCCAGGGTCTGCCACTGCATCCTAGCCCATCTTCAGTTGTTCTGATCTACATCTTGCCACATGACCCAGATGGCTTTGCAGGAGAAAGCAAGGCTGGTGACTTTGCACAGTCCTCCCTCACTCAAATTCAATTCACTTGCAAGTCATGACATCATCTTCCTGATGTTATGGTCCTCTTTGAGAAGCCAGATCAAATCACAACCACAATATATGATATATACTCATTTCACATGGAATTATTTTTGTTTATATATGGATGTGTTCATGCTTATTAGTGTCTGTTAAATTCATTGAAGAGAAAAAAAATTTAAAAGCCAAACAGAGAACTTTGGATTTTATTCAAAATACAGGAGGGAGCCCTTTGAGCCTCCTGAGCAGTGGAGTGACAAATCTGAACTGTTCTTTAGAATATTTCTTGGTAGCTGTGTGGAGGATGGCTTAGAGAAGGGATAGAATGGAAGAAGGGTCCCTAAGTAGATTGTGAATTGTCCAGGAAATTATATGAGGGTCTGAATCAAGGTGGTGGCTATATGAGAGAAGACTGGTGGTGGGATTCTCCTTTTTCCTGCTCTTTGATCTTGTGCTGAAACATTCATTGCATCTTTTTATAAAAAAAGTATTATAAATACTTAGAACTTAAATAAACAGACCCTAGGATATGCCAGACACTGTGCTAATTGCTTTATAAGCATTATCTCATTTGATCAAATTCTACTTCCCCATTTATGCTCTGAGCCTCTCAGCACACAGATGGCTTCCAACCATCCTTTGTAGTAGACATATGACCTCCTCTGTGATATCCCTAAATATTTCCTTGAAGAATTTCAAACAATCACTTCTTTTTCCCAGCTATCCCTATAACAATGAGAGTTGGGGAAGGAACCTTTTAAAGGTGAGGTGTAGTTAGCATAATTAACTCCATTTTGTGACTGTGTGGTTTTGACTAAGTTGTTTTTCAGTAAGTTAAGCACTTGTGTGATATGATATAGTAAACAACAGATAAACATTATATGAACCCTCTAATAGGACAGATCACCAACGGATAAACATTTATATACCACCAATCATATGAGAAGAAATTGGGAATGCCCATGGCTAAGAACTACAAGCAACCCAGCAGAGGTCCCAGCAGTCCCGGCCTTCAGCCTGCTCCTTGCTTGTGACTGAAACTGACTCCTGTCTTTCCCCATACTTGTGACTCCAGCCTCTCTAAGTTTTGCTTGAGGGCAGTGCTGATTGACAGGAACCTACCTTACAACCATCTTGGAGAATGACATTCAGCCTCCAGTTGGGCAGAGAGAATCCTGCCTATCCAGTATGTGTGAGCAACTCTAGAAACATGATAGCTTGAGATGGATGTATGTGTTAATGCACAAGCGCTAACCTCACACCTGTATTTTCCAAAAGCATGGCTGGAGAGTAATTGATCCCCTTTACATCATGATTGATGAGACCTCCAAAAGGCAGGATGGGCACGGCCATATCATACCACTAGGTGGAATTTCTAGGGGACACAGCAGTATAAAAGAGAACAGTTTACCTCACATGCAAAATAAAATATATTGAAAGAGCTAGCTATTTTTTAACAGAACTGTCACAAAACATCCATTTCATTTTATTTTACAAGGTACCATATCGTTATTTTTGGTGAATATAAACACAAGGAATCGTGAAAATAACTGCTATGCTTTATTTATGTTGTAATATAAATACTGTAAACTCCCTCTAATGTGTAATGTAAACATTTGGTGTAAAGAGCTGTATACAAATCAGTTTTAAAAATAATGAACATGTTGTGAATGAGTTTTCTTTAAGTCTAATAAATACGAAAATAAAGCTGAAGAAAAAGGTTATCCTCTACCACTAGGCACAGCTTGGCAGCCCCTACAAAGGCAGAAAATCCTTGAGCATGAATGGAGTTGGTGATGGATTAATGTCCTAAGCCAAGATTCACTAAGTGCAGAGAGCTGGCTACCATGTGATGGCTTTTTTTGTTATTAGCAACTCAATGTAGAAGGAAGGGTTGCTATCCATGTTAATGAAGAAAGTGCCCAAAATGACAAAATTACAGAGCTTTTGAAGAAATAATAAATGTACATATTTTCTTTTGCATTTGTACTTGCTGGTTAACTATTACATAGTTACTGTATGTTTGTAAGCCTATGACATACATCAGCTAGAACATGAGCTCCATTTGGAGGGTAGGAACTATATCTTCAACCTTCAACAAATAATTATTGTGTTCCCACACATGAAGAAGGCTATTCTAGGTGCTGGTGAAGACACAAAGATTAAATAAGACACAGTTCGTGATCTGATGGCACTTACAGTTTAACCAGGAGAGAGGATGCATTTTATCATTAAAATTTTCACACAATATTTTCATTACTTTTGCATTTTCCCCAGAATGTAGAATAATGCTCCATAGACACGTAAGTGATCAATAAATTAATACTCATCATTATGTGAGTACTGTTTTAACGAGAGTAAAGAAGCTTTTTAATTTTTCAGAAAGAACAGATGATATTCTGCCTAGGATAATTTCTGTGCAGTCTTTTCTATGAACAGAAGAACAAGAGAACCTTTACAAGACCCTTTCAGGCCTATAATTTTATAGCATGTAGAAGATCACATTGCATAGCTTATTTTTTAATACTGGAAGTTACTTCCAAATTCTGGGACAAGCAATCTACCTTTTGGCAACAAATGGTCTATGCATGACCTAGTTACTGTCTCTAAGTCTATTCTGCAGAAAATAAGATATCAGATGTCTCTAGACTATGTGCATTGATTTATATGTTCAAGTGATTTATTGGAAAAAAAAAAAAGGAAAAATGCCACTGCTACCTCACAAGTTTCCTTCCAGCTCTTTGTGAGACTTTCTAAAGGTTACCTCATATCCTGGGTACTTTGTGCTGTTACTGTAAAGATTACAAAGTGCATTAGAAATTCCAGAGGCAAATTTACAAACAATTCTATGATAATCTACAGGCAGAGTCGGTTCAACGTTTAGAGAACACAAGAAAGTCAGGATGAGTTTCCTCTAACTTTTGTTTTAGGAGGACATGTTAGGAGGGCAAAATATCAGCCAAACCATTCTTAACTAGCCGAGCCCTTGGCTGCATAACCAGTTACGGTGTGCACTTGTCATCTCATCTGCCTCTTACAAGAACCCTGCAGCACAGCATTAAATCCCATTTACCAGATTGAACAGTGTATTTGACAGAAATTTAGTCTCAGAGGTGAAGCAATCTCCTCAAGGTCTTAGGTCTGTTCCAGTGAGCTTGCCCAGAAAGTTAAGGGTGTGTGTGTGTGTGTGTGTGTGTGTGTGTGTGGGTGTGTGTGTACACGTCTATTCATACACGCCTATTCTCTATTGACCGAATCGGGGTATCAGTGTCTACCACGCCTGACTCCCTCCTACAGAGGGTGCCCCAAGTCCTATGATGTTCCAAAGCATAATAGGAGCAATGGTCAGTGAAGCCTTAGGAGGGGCTTTCATAATGAATCATCATTGTCAATTTTTGCAAAATTCCACTCTGCCTAGAAGCTCCCAAGCAACACATTGCTCAAGGGTATACTCAAGCACTCATCTGGCTCTGAGGGTGAAATTACAGAACACCTAGGGGTGAGAAGCCAGGCTGGATGGAGACTATAGACAAGTGACTCTTTCCTGGTTCTGATAATGTGGTGCTAAGCCCCTCTCCCTCCTCACAACACCCCATTTCCCTTCCAAGCTAAGAAAATACTTAGCAAAGGAGACTTTGCCTCACATGGTCAGTGGCTTAGCTTCATGACTAGAATGAACTGTAACTATGTCTTATGGAGGATACAAAGCCAAGAGGAGCAATATGGACTAGACCGAGGGATTTGGGCCGCAATATTCTAAATGTAAATCGTTAGTATGATTTTGATATGACTTGAAGGGAGCAGAAAACATATCTGAGCCAACAATTTCACAGTGACCTTTCCTGGGCAGATAAAAAAGGAAAACTGAAGTAATAATGTTTTCAAGTAAAATCTATCAGCCAGATTCATTCTGATGGGCTATGTGCATTAAGAGAGCTTCTCTATTAAAAAATGTGACATTATCAAACATGTAACTGCAAATTTGCTCTGATTTCTCCTCTTCAAAGGGAAGTCAGTTTTTAAGAAGGCAAGGGATTATTTAACTGTCATCTGAAGTTTTTAAACTGGATATAAATCAAAACAGACATAACCCATTAGTAAAATGCAGATTACCTGACTAGTTTTACCTGAGGATAAATGTATAAAATCTTTTCATGCGACATTAAACATAACTTTGTGGCTGAAGCAGGGGTGGGAAGACATGCTTTACATGCCATAGAACTCACTGTCTCCCATAAAGCCCACATGACTTTCAAGTTCTCAGAAGTGGGTATGGAACAGAGAGTACAGTTAAGGACAGGGCTTCAGGAAGGTGGTATTGCCTGGTTTCTCTGCTTTGGGTTTTGAGTAAACATAAGGAGAGGAGTCCAGGAAACATGCAGGTCTACTAGTTTAAAACAACAGCAATGGCAAGGTACCATAATAATAGCTAGCATTTATTTATAGCCCTTTAAGAACCACGGTCCCCCAGGATACCCAAATTCGTAACCACAGTATCCTTCTTGGCTGTCTCCTCTCCTTTACTGCCTAATCTCCCATTTACCCCTCATCACTGAATGAGTGTCGCCACAGACAAACCGAGAAGTGTTAGAGACCTTAGCTTAAAAAGGCTAATGCCTCCCACTGCATCCAGGGCCATCTTCAGCTGTCCTGATCCATATCTGGCCACTGGACCCAGATGGTTCCGGAAGACAAGGTGAGGTTGGTGACTCTGCACAGTCCTCCCTCACATCCAATTCACTTGCAAGTTATGGCACCATCTCCCTGAAGTCACAGTCCTCCCCGAGAATGAAGGACAAACAACAACCTGTGAGAAGAAGCAGCCACCCCACTGGGGCTGAGGAGGATAAAACTGAAGTAAGGAGGCAGAAAAGAGGCCTGCAGCAAACCCAGGGCTGGGAGAGAACCTTTCCGGCAAGTCCCCTGGATTCAAATGGTCTCATTCTCATCCTTCCTTTGGTGCTATGTACTCTTTTTTAGATGCATTTTTGATTAGAAAATCAAAAAGAGCTTTGAGAAAGAAAAGGATAAAAACCCAAACAACCTGACAATTCCCAAATTGGCAAGTCAGAGGATGAGTGGATCAGGGAGCTCTGGTTAAGTCTCTTCCTCATCCTCACTCATGCAATCTTCCTGTGATTTGCTTCCCTGCAAGGCTCTCTCTTTCAAGAACTCAGCTTTGATGTTCTCCAGCTCCCGCAGTTCAGCCTCAAGCTTTTCCCTGTGCACGGCCCGCCGGTTTCTGAGTTGTTTCATGGGAAAGGGGTTCATGTCATTGAAAGCAATATTCATCAGTTTCCTGTGAAGGAGAGAGAGGAAGGGGTATGACCCAAGGCTAGTCGATTAGTTAGCTGATCTAAAAATGCAGGACAGGGTCTGAACATTTTTCGTATGAATGCTGATGGTAAACAAAAGGAAACAAAAGCTTATACTAACAAATTAGTAAAATGAGAAGATCTTGATGAAACTAGTGAAAGGATGAACACCTTCTTCAAACCTCAACCATCATATCATCAGACTCTTACTCTATGTAGATTGCTTTGGGTTGTCCTGCGAGTTCAGGTGTGGACATTTCTCCCTACATAGATGGCTGAAAATTTCAATGATAGATCTGCCTGAGACAAATATAAGGGATGGAGCTGGTCTTTTCAGCAAAGTTTTGTGACTGACCATTAGTCTAAACAAGATTATGGTTTTCATGCCATAAAATGAACATCAAAGATCTTTCTGGAAAGTTGCTCCAAACAGTCAGTTAATAAGCATTTACTAAGTGATTACTATATGCTAGGCACTGTGCTAAGTGCTATGGATACAAAGAAAGGCAAAAACAGTCCCTGCCTTTGAGAAGCCCACATTCCAGGTGGTACATACAAGCAAATAACTATGTACAAACAAGATAAATACAGGAAAAATTGGGGAAAGTCTCAGAAGAATACTAATATTAAGGAGAACTCGGAAAGGTTTCTTTCAGTCAGTGGGATTTCTGCTGACACGAGCAGGCAGAGACAAGGAAGAAGGGATCTCCAGGGATGGGGTACAGCTCATGAAAATCACCAGAGTTAGGCGATAAGAGTGTTGTGTTCAAGGATCAGCAAAGAGCTCAGTGTCACTGGATCATGGCAGATGAGGAAAGGAAAGTGTAAGAAGACTGGAAAGATATAAAGGGCTTTAAAAGTCAAACAGAGGATTTTACATTTGATACTGGAGGCAATAGGGAGCCTCTACAGTTTGTTAAATAGGTAGGGAGGGATGATATAGTCAGATCTGAACTTTAGGAAGGTAACTTTGGTAGCTGGATAGAGAATGAACTGGATGAGGGTGGGGGAAATCTAGGCAGGGAGATCAACAAGCAGGCTATGGCAATTGTCTTCACTGGGGTGTGACAGAGTACAGGAGAGGCGTGTGTTTCAGAGATGTTACAAAGGGACAACTGATAAGACTCAGCAACACTTTACATGTAGGGGTGGGAGAGTGGAGTGGAGGTTAATACTTAGGGTGAGTACAAGGATGTGGTGTCCTTGACAGTAACAAATGTTAGGAAGAAAGGAGGGCTTTGGGGGGGAAGTTCAGTTTTGGACACAGTAAGTTTAAAGCATTGAAGGGGTCAGAGTGGAAAGGGTTTAAGAAACCCTAAGAAACTAGCAGTTGGGGATGCAAGACTAGAAGTCAGGGGGGAGGTTAGGGTTAGAGAATCACTTAAAGAACAAACCATGTAACCACAGTTTAGAACCTGTGGTCCAAGGCTGAGCGCTGACCTTTTTAGCAACCAAAGCACACAGACAAACGCCAAGAGAAAGATGGATCCATGAACATCAGCTCCATGAGAGGTGCCGTGTTAGGTCCAGGAGATATAAAAACAAAAGCGAACTAGTCAGTGACCTCCAGCAGCAGAAACTGTTTGTTCATATAAGTAGCTATCATGACTGGGGATAGGATCTGCATTTGTGACTTCCTTGGCACAGAGAACTCCCAGGTGAGGAAATATATTCTCTCGGTCCAGGTTTTCACTTCTGCTACAATTTACAGGTTTACAGTTGCCTACAGTGTCAAGAAGTTCCAGGATTTGCCTGGGGTCACACAGCATGTGGCCAAAGAAGGGCCTGAATTCAATCTTCCTGGCCCTATCTGCTATGACATGCTGGGTTTCTTCTGATAGAAGGTAAATACAAAGTAGATTTTTCAGGGTATGTACTAGCAGTTGATGGGGGGGTGATAATCAGGAGAGGCTTTTTTTAGGGTAGATGCTGAAAGTTAGAGGTGGGGTGTATGTGGTAGAAATCAGAAGTGGCTTCATATAGGAGACAACTCTTAATCTGGATGGAGGAAAGAAGGGAGCAGAATCCAGGTACGAGGGTGGGGAGAAGGCTATACAAAGAGCACAGAGATGTAGGCAGAATGCTCTGTATGAAGAATATCACCTTCATTTTATTTCCCAATATATTCTTCTCTCTCAATCCCCAAGTCACCATTTAAAACAAAAGGGGGAAAAGGCAGTTCAGCAAAACTAAATAACACATCAATCAAGGCCAACCACCTATGTAATGTTCCATATCTATTTGTAGCCTTCTCCCCCACCAAGGCCCCTTCCAACAAAGAAAGGGGCGTGTTCTCCACTCTCTTCCTGGAGGTCTGGATTGACCATTATTAACGGAACAGTGCTCAAGGCTGACTTCTCTGCTGTACTTTGTTAACACTGCTGTGGTCCTTCTGCTAACTGCCTTCCTGGTTCTGTTTACTCTGCACTAGTTCATCAAATCTCTGCTTGTGTGTCTGTGTCTTCATGCCTATCCATGTTTCTCAGGGGGCAGTCATCGCCCATCACACTCATGCACCAAAATTTTTGTAGCCATTTTCCAAACAATAGGCATTGACTCTGTTTCCAGCACTTTGCTAATGCAAAGAGTGCTGTTACAAATATTTTGGCATGTATTGGACCTTCCTATTTTGGCTGTCTTGAAGTACATGATTAGCAGTGGGACCCCTGCGTCACAGAATACAGACATTTTAGTCACTTTTTAAACATAAGTCCTAATATTTTTCCAGAAGGGTTGGACCAGTTCACAGACCCATTTACAACAATATGTAGTGTATCTAAAAGGCTTCCTTCCAAATCCCACTTGCGATGTGGCCTGCTTTTATGAATTCTGAAGGCCCATCTCATGCACTGTTTCCTAGGCCTTTGGGCAGCATGAGGGAGGCCATAAAAACTACAACAAAACGTTTTTGGATGGAAAGGAATCACTCAACCAGTCACTCTTAGGGTTCTTGATTTAAAAAACATGGTTGTTACCTTTGGTGGACAGAAACTGACTGTGGGCATATAAACCCCATTTCACTGATTCAAGAGGAAGGTACACACAAGTTGGCTGGATTGGTTTCTGGAAGGCTTGGATATTGATTCTATCCCTAACCCTTCCAACCAATATTGCACAATTTACATGCCATTGGTCTGCTTAAGAATCTATAATTTCTCCCAATTTCCTGTGACATCAAATCTAAACTTCTTTTAACCAGGCACATTAGCTGAGGCAAAGCTTCAGCTTCTGACTTTGTCAGCCTTCCAAAATCTGGTTTCAAATTTCCCCAAATTACTAATAGCACACATAAGCTCTACCATGACATTTTATCACATGTATACCATTTACATTTCTTGTTTCATGTTTATTTTAAAAAAAAACCAACCAAAAAACTCTTGTGTTCCTAAATACAAAAGAAACTCTTAAGGACAGGGACTCTGCTTGGGGCTGCTCATAGCACCCAGCACTATGCTGGGCTTAGAAGAGGCATTTGACAAACACTTCTCTACTGAATATTAACATTAAAGCCCTTACCGGCCATTGCATATTGTTTTGGTGAAGAATCGAAGGTACTGGTAGATCTCTAGACTGTCGTGAATCCTTAGGATTGCTTCTTCATTGTACTTAAATATAGCAAGGGCGTATCGGAATATCACCTGAAATGGGGTCAAACGTGTCTTAGGAAACATCAGTGACATACAAGTACAGGGAAACACTTAACAGAACAACCTTATGTATAGCTTTGTAAGCAAGTTCTATCTACTACACAAATAGGCACAACATAGACACAGAGAAGAAAATGCCTGAGTGGAGTGACATGAAAGTCTCTAAAGGCTTCCCTTGGCTTTAAATCTCTCCTTCTTAAGTCTCAGCAATATCATTTCTTTGGGTTAAGGAAACCAAAGAGATGATCTGAAAATAGCCTGTTTTATACCCTTTCCAGATCAAAGGCCGTAAGTCAGCTCTAAAAATAAACTCTCTCCTTTGATGTACCTTCTTCTAGCCCTTTCAGTTAACCTTAGGACCAACTGTCTGGTAGGGAAAACAAGCACCCAATATGCTTTTAAGACTCAGATTTAAGTTCTGATTCTGACATCTATCACTTACCTCTCTGAGCTTCAGTTTCCTCATCTGTAAAATTTTTATTTTATTTTAATTTATTTATTTTTATTTGTTTTCAGTGTTCTGCAATCACTTCCATATATCTTAGATTTTTTTCCCCTCCCTCCTCCTTTCCCCCCCCACCTCTCCATTGCCTCCCTAAGATAGCATACAGTTTTATATAGGTTCTCCACATACATTCCTATTAAATACATTTTCACCTTAGTCATGTTGCATAGAAGAATTAAACTGAATGGGAAAAATCATAAAACAAACCAAAACATAACAAACAAAAATGATCTGCTTCATTCTGTGATTGAATTCCAATGTTCTTTCTCTGGATGTGAAAGGCATTTTGCCTTAAGAGACCATTGGGAATTTTTTGAGTCCATGCATTGCAATGAAATACTAAGTCTACCAGAAAAATTCCTCGCACACTGTGGTTGTTGCTGTGTACAAAGCTCTCCTGGTTCTGCTCCTTTCACTCAGCATCAGTTTATATAAGTCTTTCCAGGCCTCTCTGAAGTCTTCCTGTTCATCATTTCTTATAGCACATGTAGAATAATTATTGTACTACATACTTTACAAGGGTGTTGTGGAAAGCAGAGAAAATATTTTGTAAACTAGGAAATCTATACTTGAAATACTAGATAAAATGAGATAATAGTTGCAAAATATATAAGCTTTGAAAACCTTAAAGTACTATATAAAGGTTAGCTATTATATATACAAACATAAGCTATTACTTTTGTTTACTATGATTGGACACTGCCAGGGAAATGTGACACTAACGGTCCAAACCCTATTTGCTTTGAGCAGGTGAGCTCAATATTTTTTGGGGGGGAGGGAAAGAAAGAAAAGCTAAAGTTTTTCTTTTCTCCCTTCCTACCTCTCACAGAGCATTCCATAGATGCTCCATTGGCCAAGAGATCTTCTTGGTTCAATGATCTCCTGTTTTCCGCTCTGGTCACAGGCAGGGCCTAGGGTCACTCCTTCTGGGCCTATTACCTGGGCAGAACCTCATACTTCTTTCCACAGTTCCATCCTTTCAGAGCTCAAGATTACAGTGATGCTTGCTCTTTCTAGTCCTGTATCTTTCTCATCCTTGAAGTTGCCTCTCCATGTTATAATAAGTTGGAAATTAACAAGACTAAGAAACTAATCCATGCTAAGAAAGGGCAGAGGGCTACTACTTTCTCCAAGGAGCTTCCTGTTCTCTTCTACCAGGTAACTCAGTGGATAGCATTCTCTCCTTCGGGGGCCTAATTCACATAAGTAACTCTAATGGTGGGAATTGTAGTCTAAGCAGAAACAGAACAAAATCACAGGAAGCACAAAGAGATAGCATTCTAGGGCATCACCTTATAACACAAAGATGGCTGCCTGTGCAGTCCATGCAGAACATTGACCCATGGAAAAGACCACTGTCTTATTTCATTCGTCATTTTAAAGGTACCTTTGCAGGCCCAAATGGACAAGAGAGAATGCTTAGTTGCCTAATCTTTATACTTTCACATGGTAAATTCAGGTAAAAGTGAACAGATCTGGCTTTTAGGGAATAGTAGAATGGCTTTCTTACTATTCAAGTAGAATGCAGAACAGGGAAAATTCAGTTGCTTTCCAAAATATGTCATACAATTTGGCATGTAAAATACTTCTTAGAAATAGTTTCTAGGGAAAAGCAAATATAGGATGAAATAAGCAGGTATATTACACTGGGAGTGAATGAAACAGTCTTTCATTGCTGCACACTGCACTGAGGAAACCCCTAAAACCATAATTAGCAAAGGAGATCAGATCAGCTCCTACCTTAATTCCTTCATACAGGAAGGCGTCCCAGATTCTGAGCAGTATGTCGCTGATGAGACTGTCCACAAAAATCACAAGGAACCAGTTGAAGGTGATCAGTGACAGGTCGATTTTGTGCTGTTCCAAGTGGGCCATCAACCTGGGAAGCTTATCTGATAAAAAATCTTGGAGAACCCTTTGATCTACCTGCAACGAACCAAAAAGTTCTATGTCACCCATCTCTCATAACCCAGGCAAGGCCCTGCTGTCTATACTGTTCTTTTGACAGTGTTCAGAATTCACAGTAGGCTTTTCAAAGAATCATGTTATCTCAGAGCAGGTGATAACATCTACCCAAAGCAGAAATTCTCTCCTGTGCATAGTGAGTATGTAATATATGCCTGTGGAATGAATGGACTGCCAAAGCAGTGAGTTTTTTTTTTAAATATAGCTAATTCTTTGGGTTTCTAAAGTGAAGTTTTTAAAAACACGAAGGTCTTGGTTAGCTGTGACTGTTGGCTGTATGTATCACTGGACAAATAAGATGTCAGAGAACAGACAATTTAGTGTTAAGACATCAGGGTCAGCCTTAATTGGCAGTCAATTAGGACATGTAGTCTAGGCCAAATGAATGTGCAGGGTGATCCCTGAAGATTCCTAGTAGTGGTAAGACTTCACAATCCACACACAGCATTCACAATGACTAGATCTTTCTATCTCTAATAATATCTTCCTCTGATACCTCTTTATTGTGGAGGCTCTTAAAGACCATGCCACTAGGGTACAAGCTCTAGAAGGTTCTACAACTAGGCTGAAAATGATTCAAATTGAGGTCTGGCAATGGAGAGTGTATTTGTCACTCAAGGATCAGACTAGCTAAATAAATATAGTGAGGACAGAAAGTTGCCTCCTAGGTGCTGAACTTCATGTCCTCCACAATGCAAGAAGGATCACCTATCAAGGAATGTCTCCATGCATCGCTAGAGGGAGCAGCCACACCAATAAAATCTTTAGAAACAGAAAGAAGTAAGTGCCCTGGTATAATAACCCCTCTATGCCTGGTTGCAGACTCGTTTACAGACAGTCTCCATGTGCCTGTGTGTTGTCTCACATAGAGAGTGTATGGCCCACTAAAACTCCAAAGTCTCTCTTTTTCCCCCAGATGTGATCTAGTCATACGTCCTCTAGCTCATTCAGCTACGGTTACTTTGTGAACCCAAGGGTAAGACTCACATTTATCTCTATTCAATTTCCTATTATATATTCAGCTGTTAGTTCTAGCCCAGTGAGATCTTTCTGGATCTCTACTGAATCATCCCATGCATTAGGAACCTCTTGGAGTTTCATGCCATTTGCAGATCTAATAAACACGCCACCTGAGTTTCTGTACAAGTCACTAATAAAAAAGTTGAACAGAACAGAATAGTTTTTATTATATTAGATGAGCCATGTAGCATCTGGTACTTCTGTATTCTGTCTATTATTTCTTTTTGTAAGGAACTACTGATGCTCATTTATTTACAGATTGGTGCATGGTATATTTATTCAATAAAGATTCATCCAACTCCTACAAAAATGCTCGGGGATGACGTAGGTAGGATCAAGAAGATGAGCAAACTAGAGTACCTAATCTACTGGAATTTGGTAGTCTAGGTGAATTTTGCATTTTCATATGGCTTTTCAGTCCATTCATTTGTGGAGTTCAAGCAAAAATTTTTTAATGTTCATACTAACTTATGAAACAGATGGGTGGCAAAGATTATAAAGGAACAGATAGACTGAAAATGGAAATCTCTATATCTTCTTCCACTAAGGGCCAATGGCCCATAGTAGAAAAAAATCACACAAAAATCAATGGCAACACATTTTTGAGAGAAAAATACAAAACATTAAACTCATGAACTGTTTGAATTATGGACAAGGAAAATGAAAGGATATTAAAAGATGAGGGGGAGTAAGAGGTATAGAGAGATACAGAGAGAAAGAGGTGAGAGAAGCCCACAAAATTAGATAGCGGTAGAAGGAACACTGTTCTTGCAGTCAGAAGATGGGGTTTCAGGACTGCCTTGATCACTTTCTTCTATTTGTATAGCCTTGGAAAAGTCACTTAAGCTTTTCAAGCCTCAGTTTCTTTTGAATACAATGTCTATGCTAACTACTTCAAAGAGTCATCAGGATCAAATGAGAATTTAATAAGCTAAAATCTTTTAAAAAGTTAGTCAACAGTCCCTTTCTATGATGCCAGGGATGATCTCTTTTCTTTGAACCAACTTTTGGGAGTACTGGGTAACTGACTTCTGATATTCATGAAATTTCTATCATAAAATCAAAGCCTCTGGATGAAAATAAAACTTGTTTTCCTTTTAGCTGAGACAGGTATTACTGATACTTCTCTCTTCCTCACCCCAGATCCAGTCTTTAGAAGTAAAGGGAAATCCACATTTCTAGGGTGAAGAGAAAATGGGTGACAACAGCACCAAAGTTTCCTACAGCTCATTAGTGATGGAGCGCAGCCATTCTTTTTCTTACCACTTTCTAACTTCTAATGAGAAGTTTATTGCTTAGTGAGCAATAAGAGATGGCAGTTAGACTTTCTGGATCAATCTGACTTCTCCTATAAAGGATATCTATTTCAGTTGCTTAAAGTAAATGACTTTGAGTGGGACTACTTTTTAAAATATAACTTCAATTTGACTTTGAATTGGTGATACTTTCCCCCAAACATTTCATATCTTTTCTGTTGTTTGGTCATTTTTAGCTGCATGTGATTCTTTGTGACCCCAACTGGGGTTTTCTTGGCAAAGATACTGGAGTGGTTTGCCATTTCCTCCTCCAGTTTATTTTACAGATGAGGAAACCGAGGCAAACAGAATTAAGTGACTTGCCCAGGGGTCACATGGCAATGAGTGTCTGAGACCAGATTAACTCAGAAAGATGAATCTTTTTGACTCCAGGCCCAGAGCTCTGTGCACTATGACACCACATCGTGCCCCATATCTTTCCTAGCAAGTCCTAATAACCACGACCTTTTGTCTGAGAGATCTGGGAAGGGTTCTGGAAAGTCTCTGGGGCAAATGTTAAGAGCTTGCTAACGGGGGTGGATGCCTGAAGACACAATTTCTAAAGCCAAGAATGCTAAAGAGGACCAAAGGGGCCTGTCATGCCCAAGGCTCTGTGGTCCCAAACTAGAAAGGTAGAAAAATTCACATGTTCAATTTCAGCTGAATATGCATCCTTAAGACCTTCTTACTCACCTGAGATGCTATTAATGTTTTACTGTAGTAGTCTGAAGGCATTATGGTCTCAACAATACAAACTAGACACCAGAAAGCGCTTTCTTCCTCTTCTAGGATCAACAGAGCAATGGCTGCCAATCTATATCATGAAGAAACACAAATATTAACGTTAAAAATAAAAGCAATGGTCCTCAGGATACAATCTTAAGAAAAAGATGTGACTTTCCTTTGGGCAAAAAAGGAAAAAAAATGTTAGTTATGCCCTGATTATGCGGTATTGTTAGGGTTAACTCTCTTAAGCAGGTCTCTGACCAGGGGTTACTTGGAAAATTACAAGGACACTTTACTTAATGCTCAGTGTTTGTACACTATAGGTTTGTGATAACTCTGTTTTGAAGTCAAACAAAGGTTCATATCTCTCTATTTACATATACAAACAAGCACACACCCAAGCAATTTAAGTCAAAAACAACAAAAAGTTTTTTTGGTCAGGATTACATGTCAAGTTTGGAAAATTAACCAGAGATATCTGCAGATTTCTGCTTGTGTAAACCTGACTAGAATGTTTAGTTTTAAAGGAAAATGAGATGATTCTTAATTCCTCCAGTGACAATTTATGTTTTTAAAGACATGCTAAATAATGGAAGTGGCAGTACATAACATAGGATGAGTACAAGACAGTAGCAAGAATATGTTGAAACAGGGTCAGGGAGATTAAGGGCCAAAGTGAGCTAAGGCTTGCAAAAACAGCTAAGAAGAGAAGAAAAGGAACATAGAACTCCATTAGGATTAATTAAGAGGTGGAAAGGGGAGACCAGCTGCTTGGATGAAGTTATAATGTTAAGACATGAGAGGGAGAAAGTCAAACTACTAAACCTAGTTTGTTTCTGTCTTGTTTAGCAGAGGGGGATGTTCCCCAATTCAAAAGGGTGACATGAAGAACATAAAACGCAAACTGAAGTCCAACCGTGGTGAAGAGATAGAGAGCACATGATGCTTGTTTATTCATTAGATGCCTGAAATTATTTCAAGTAGGGGAGGTAGTGGTGAAGTGGTCTCCCTTTGGCTCTTGATCTATAATCCTATGATCAGCAAATCAGAAGGATGCCTTGGACACAGTGCACCTAGATTTCAGGACAGGATTTGTCGGTCTCCTGTTATTTCCTTTTAGACTCAGAGAATTTGGGGTTAGAGAGTAGGATCACAGAATTGTAGATTTGGGGCTAATAAGGAATCGTAGACATCATCTAGTCCAAGTGCTTCATTTTATAGAGGAAGCAAAAGTCCAGGGAGATTAAATGGTTGGTCCAAGGTCACAAAGATATCAAGTAGACATACTGAATTCGAACTCAAGTCCTCTGATTCCAAAAACGGCTTGCTTTCCACTGTACCATGCTATTTCTTAGACTTTATATTTATATTAAAGATCATCTAATCCACCCTCTCCATTTTACAGATATGAAAATGAAGCCACAAAGACAGTGGCAGTACTGGGACTGAGTCTAACTTCCAATGCACTTGCTACTACGTAATATTGCTTTTTAGGTGGATATAACTGGCTAGGAGTTTGAGATTTACACGGGCAGCTTTCCAAGACAGATGGGGCTACAGGCAAAGCAGGAGGAAAAAAAAAGATCACACTGTCACTATTCAGCAACTGTCTCAGAGCTGATAACGAAGGGAGTTTCCCAGTAGAGGACTCCTGCTCAAGAGAGTAGGTGTGTAGGGCTCTAGGAGATTGAAGGCATGACGGAAGCCAATCCACCCATCAGTGATTGATTGTTAACTGAAAAAGAACAAAGGTGTTGATGGCCAAGCAATAGCCTTGGACACTGGACACTTGAAACGAGGCAATGAGGAGGTGCTATGTGGGCCTGGGGCGGAGAAAACTTGAGTTCAAATCAGGTTTCAGACACTAGCTGTGTGACCTTGGACAAGTCACTCAAGCTCTATTTGCCTCCCTTTCTTCGACTGTAAATTGGGGATATCAAATGAGATAATATATATAAATCATTTAGCACAATGCCAAGCATAAAGCAGAGG
>CM053769.1:48722248-48745840 GCA_028658325.1 Potorous gilbertii | reverse complement strand
AAAAAAAAAAGAATATCAGGGCCTTTTTGTTGAATGTTCAATGAAGATAGAGAATATCTGGTTACGGTCTTCCATTCAACTTTTTATATATGAGAATGCTGTGATAAAGTTGGTTGTGAGACTTTTCACAAATGAAATAATTCCAGTTACTTCAGTCCTTTCTTCCTAGAGTCTGACATTTCAAATAATCTGTCACCTTTCCTCAGCTCCATGTTTTCTGCTTTGTAGTGTTACCCTAATAATATTGCTAACTTCTAAATTTCCCTATTTCCGCAGGAGTAGAAGCAGAGGAATATTCAAGATCTACACAGAAGTTGGGTCTGACAGCAAATTTTATTCAGAAAACCAAAAAGCAGAACAGTAATTTCCATATCTTTACTGAAGGCCTTTGTGAAAAACATGGTCAGGATAAAGTTGGGGCCCTTCAGCAGCAGGTTCTGTCACTTACAGAGGATTTAAAGTCTCAGAAGGTAAGTCTTGGCTCCATAAATGTCTGTTGGCATGTTTGTAACCTTTGAACTTGGTCACCAACAAAAAAGTCCATGTCAACAATCTGGGAAGACCAAGCAGCCCTTTCCCTTATCTCTTTCTCGCCTACAATTCTATCCTTCATATCTGTACCTCTTGAACTCCTCCCCAGCCTTTACCACCCAACTCAAAGTGATCACCTCCATGAAGATGTCCCTTTTCTTCCCAGTCAATTCCGACTTTCTCTCATATAACTTTATTTTGTAACTTTCCAATGTACTTATCTCTTGGAAGGTTATGATAGTGTCATGTATATTATAATTAATGGTGTCTGTGTTCTATCTCCTGGCCAAACATTAAGTTACACAAGGGCAGTGACTTTTATTCATGCTGAATATCTTCATCACCTAAGCACAATGCTTTGTGTACTAGGGGCACTTGATAAATATTTATCCCATGAGTGCATGAATGAATGAATGAATGAATGAATTCAACCAAATGGAGAAGAAAATCATTCTAATATTATTTCAAAATCTGGTTTCCAGAATATTTGAAAAAGTATGTAATATGTTAATACTTTCAGGAATATGCACTTAATCAATCACCAAGTATTTATTAAGTACCAACTATGTGCTAGGCACTGTGAGATATGCTGGGAATACAGATGCACTGAACTAAACAATCCCTATTCAAAAGGAGATTGCATTCTCATGGAGAACTTAACTAAAAGATGTTGTCTGGGAGAGGTCCTTTTCAGAAACTGCTTTGATAAGCAAAGCAACCTTGTATCCTTACAGAAGCCCCTGATGCAGCAATACCTGGGATATTACTTGTAGCTCTGATCACCAACCTGCAAGAGAATCATAAGAGAACTAGAAAAGAAGACAACTTAAAATGGTCAATGGATCCTAATAAGACTGTGATGTTTTCCTTTTGAAAAGAAAGGAAAATAGAGTAATTGAAGTACACAAAATCACAAAGGGGCCAGAGCAGACTTCTTCATCAAATCTTGGAATTTGAGAACTAGAGGCAACCCCTTGGAAACTGAAGGAAGTAGTTTTAAGACAAAAAAATCAGTGAGAGGAGTCAGGAAGTAATTTTTTCCTAGTTTTCATAAAATTTATCTTTAGTAGTCCAATTCCTACATATTAGCATTACCGTGTGAATATGTAATGCTCATAGTTTCCACTATATTATATGTGTGTGTGTGTGTGTGTGTGTGTGTGTATTTTCACAATAAAGTTGGCTACAGTTCACTTCAGTTTTCTTCTTCCTCTGCCAACGCCTTCCCCTGGAGCCTCAGTGTGGCCTGGAGGTTTTCACAGCATCTGACTGTGGAGCGTTACTCATCTTTACAACATAGAGCTGCCCTTAACTAATTTTGCGTGTCTGAAGACATGATGACATAAGTTTGTGTTTCACTACTTCTCATCTGCTATAGAGCTGGTGGTAGAGAGATGGAAATTGTTGTCTCCAAGGGAATATACAGGCTGAAGATGAAAATAGTTCCACACACAGAGATTTTAGATAAATTAATGGTGATTGATTTATAGCATGTTGTAAAGGGGAAATTATATCCCCAACAAGATTAAATACTAGATAGTCCATGGGGTCCAACTCAGCTTAGCATTTCTCATGTTTATATGTAAAAAGTATTTGTAATTAGCATATCATTCTTTTTATTGTAAATTAGTGCTTATAAAATGCTTGAAATGTTTTTCTCTTAACTAGGAAAGCATTTTCTCTAATATTTCATTTATGCTATTATTTTTCTTTAATCTTTTTTCATAGATTATTCAAAAACATACTTTAATGTTAGCCTTGTCTAAATTGTCACAGACTCTGACAGTGATTGGGTCCCAAGCTTTATATGAGGTGTTGGCAGAGGAAGAGAGATCGCTAATATAATAAAGGAATCACCTGGTCTCTACATTCTGTCTAAAATGCCAAAAGAGGTCTGTGATATGAGCTGAGTATCAGCGCTGCATTCAGCAAGTACCATACACTATGGTGTGCTCAGTGCTCAGAATAAACAGACAAAAATGGGAATCTCTGCCTTTGAGGTCCTCTCATTTTCCTGGAGGCAACACCCTATATACCAACAAGTAAATGCAAAGTAACTGGAAGGAGAGAGGAATCATTAGCAAATGGGGAGGCCAGGAAAAACTTCCTCTAGAAGGTGGCTGCCCCTCATGAGCCTCATGTAGAGCAAGGATTCCAGGGATAGGGAATGGACAGGTAGATGGGACAAATGCCCAGAGGCAGGAGATGAAACACCAATAAGGAGAACAGCAAGTAGACCAGTTGGGCAGAACATTGTGCACAAGGGACAGTTGTATGAAATAAGACTGAAAAGATATGATACAAATTTCACCCCTTCTATATCTTTGTCTTTTAAAAAAGTACCGTTTGTTATGTGACATAACTCTCTGAGAGTGGGAAGGGACGAGATACTGGCGGAAATTGGTGATATAAAAAACAAATGACATCAATAAAAACTTACTTTTAAAAAAAGTGCTATTTGGCAGGTGAGGAGCAAGATTGAAGGGAAGAAAGCTGGGGAATACATTTTTGGACATGTAGATATGAAGTATGACATCCTGTTGAGGTGGTCAAAAAGTAGATGGAAATAGAAAATTAGAGAGGTGATCATTGAACTAGGTACAGCAGAGTAAGACCAAATAAGTATTATATGCAAATCAAATTACACCTCCCTGCACCTAAAGACATTAAATAAACTGAGGAGAGAGAAAACTAAGAAGACCCAGTGACTTTTAGGCTACCTGTGACAGCAGATGGAATGATGGATAGAACACTGGGCATAGAGTCGGGAAAGACCTGAGTTCAGATTCTGCCTTAGACACTTACCTGTGAACTTGAGTAAGTCACAACCTCTGCCTCAGTTTCCTTATCTGTAAAATGTGTATAATATTTGTCCTTACCTCCCAAGCATGTGGTAAGAATAAAATGATATAGTTATAAAGTACTTTGCAAACTTTTAGCACTATTGCTGCTGTCGTCATCATCATCATCATCATCATCATCTTTTTCTTCTACCCTGTCAGGGGAAAGGAATACAGAAGTTAAGACCATCCTTGTAATTAGTGGTTAAACTAGGGTTTTTTGTTTTGTTTTGTTTTATTTTCTAAGAAGGACAATATGCTTGTGATAGGCAAGCTGGTTTGGGGAGGAGTTTGGAGTTTATGAAAACAGTAGCTCTTGCAGTTATCAGGTCAGAGGTAATAAAGACCTAAACATCCTTGCCTGGCCAAAGTATACCCTGAATTCAAATCTGTCAGTCTTATTACTTAGTACTGAATTGCACTTGTTCCTCAATCTTTTCAGGTAAGCAAAACTATCAGCTTCTCAATATGAAGCAATTACTGTTCCTCTGTCATTTCAGTCATATCCAACTCTTCATGACCCCATTTGGAATTTTCTTTGCAAAGATACTGGAGCAGTTTGTCATTTCCTTCTCCAGCTCATTTTACAGATGAGGAAACTGAGGCAAGCTGAGTTAAGTGACTTGCCCAGGATCAAATAGATAGTATCTGTAATCAGATTTAAATTCAGGTCTTCTTGATTCCAGGCCCAGCATTCTATCCACTGTGCCACCTAGCTGCTCCTTAGAGTTTACCTGTGCTTAAAGTAGACACCCATTGAACAAATGAATTCTTGTTATTTGACTAGTGTTTTTTATATCAAGAATCTGACAATACCTTGGCTACTGTAGACATTTTTAGTGAGAATGCTGATAAGGAACAGACTTGTCTGGAGTCCAATGGATACAAAAGTTGATATTTTTAATACAAATACTCAAATCACCAAGAGAATATAAACCATACCTGTCCCTGACTTCCATCTGTTTAGGCATATGAAAAGCTGTTGTAGTTCTGTTGAACATATGTCAACTGAAGGAAACGTATGCTGCCTAGAGAAAAACATGAATTAGCATCTGGTTCAGGATATGGGTCATCCAGTAATGACAGAGTTCGTTGGAGACTGCATCTGTTTAGGAAATATAATGAGGTAGCTTCTCAGTCTTATTCTTACTTCCTCAGAACATTGACATAGTACTTTCAAAGTCATGGTTCAGTTGCCTGCTCTTCCCTACATAGACAAATGAAACTCAAGATTTCTGGGAATGTGTGTTACAGGAGTTCTTTATAGAGCATTCATATCAGGGTTTGTAAGTGAATTTGCCCTCAAGGTAGTGTACTCTTCATGCACAGGCACTGGGTAGCCTAAATTCTATTACACAAATAATCCATGTTCCTTTTTCCTTTTAATTTTGCTCTCTCTGCTAAAATAACTTGAAAAGCTATCATTTCTATCATACATAAAGATCTGCATATTTTCATAATTTATGCATGGTATTTTAGCAGTTGACTACCTTCTAGGGTGAGCATTTTTCCCCAATCTTTCCTGTAAATTAATTGACTTTGAATAAATGATTTGAAGTCAAAGGACTTTGGGACAAATCCTGCCCCATTTACCTGTGTGGCCTTCAGCAAGTTTCTTTACTTCTCTTGGGCTTCAATTTTCTCATGTGTAAAATAAAGTGCAAACTCGGATTAGGTGAACTCTGAGGCCCATACCTCTAAATCTGTGGTCCTTTAATCCAGTAAAAATACTAGGCAGTGCTTCTTTCTCCAGCTTTCTTCTCCCTAGGAAGTGTATATTTTCCATATCTATAATTTTTTTTAAGATGAAAGCATTTATTTTCATCTTAAAACTCTAAACGGAAACCCACTAGGAGACTTTCCTTCTTTCTTTTTCCTTTCTGAAAGCTCTTGTTGAGTGCTTAGATTTGTTCTAAATTAAACCAGAAAATAAGAAGCTGTTAAACTGTTACACATTTTTAGAATTTGTCAGCTGTGTAGGGCATTTTCCCAAGATTCCTTCTGTGGCATCAGATGTTACCTGCTTATTGTGTTTAGAGCAGGAATTCTGAAATGGTCTGCTTTCTGCCAGTTCTTACCACCAGGCACACACAGATTTGCCTCTGCAGGGCTTATCTGAACTCTGGTCATAGCTAAGGGACCAAATACCTCTTCTTAATGAGTCTTTTCCTGTCATATTCTGATTACAGTACCATTTCAGGATCTGCTGGAATTTTAATCACTGTCAGCGTGCCAATGAAAAGAGTAACCCAGACAAACAAGTCCTTGCAAAGCATAATAACAGACATTCTTAGCCTGATTTTTATTGAGTTCAGAAGATTTTGAGTGGTGGTGAAACTGCCACCTAATCAGATTGCTTCAGTAACTAGAAAACTTCCCAGAATTTACACATTACCAAGCCATACAAGATAAGAAAGCTGCCCCTCCCATTTCCTGAATAATAGGAATTGTATTTAAAGTAGGAAACTTTTAGTTTCTTGGTTGTGTAATTAGCTCTGGTGGTAGCTCCTAACTCTTAGGACCCTGTGCTCTTGCCACTAGTCTGTGCCATTTGAAAAACAATAGTAATGACGATAAATAAATTATCATTTATACATCACAACAGCTGTGTGAGGTAGAGGCTACAAATACTGTTATCCCCGTTTCAACAATGGAGAAGCTAAGGCCCAGAGAGGTTAATTGACCTGCCCATAGTGACACAGCTTCAGAGGTAGAATTTGAATTCCAGTTTCCACTGATTTATAGTCCAACATTCTGTCCTGTATTTCTCAGTGCCTCAGACAATCAGGTAATAGAGCTACACAAAACTCCAATCCAAACTTGGCAATACTTAAGATTCAATCAGCCTTAAAGAGTTCTAAGAAAGGATATTTCTGCCAGTTTTTTTTTTTCATTATAATACTTTACATACTACATAAAGTGCTCTGACACTGCACTGGTTGTCACTGGCTGCTGCTCCCAAGAAACCACAATCAAGATCACACAAGCCCTAGACTGTGATATTCCAAAAGACCAAAGAGATGGGTGTACAACCAAGAATAACTGATGTGTGAACCTGAGTCTAATGACGAGGAGGTAGGGGACATTTCATGGTCTAGTAAGAGACTTATAGTCTTTTAAGGCTACATGATGATATAGTGCTAACATTTAAAAGGAAGGGAAGGAGTAAGTGTCCCTTGGCACCCTTAAATGTCCTCAAAGAGTAATGAGGGAATTAAATAAGAAAAATGGAAAAAAACAAGGTTTGTTTTTTTTTTCATTTCTCTTGGTTTTTAATGGAGAAGGGGAGGTGCAGATGATACCCAGAAAACGGTACCATTGAAACATTTTTTAATTCCCAGAAGAGCGTAGAACAAAGTTAGAAAGGATGCACAAATAAGGAGAACAGTTTGGAAAGTAATATGTAGAACATAGACTTTTTTTTAAGGCAAACAGTATGAAATGGAAATTCACAGTATCATATAGAATCTTATTCTTCTAGATATATGGAAATACTCCCTTTTTGATGTTTAAATTCAGAATAAAAAAGTTTTTAAAATAAAATGAATGTGGTAATTTAAATTAAGTAGCTGGTCAGGTATTCTTCCAGTACTATACAGTTTTAGGGACTTAAGACCTAGACCTAGAAAAATTTTATCTGGCGTATTCAGTGCTTTGACTTCATGGTGAGGACTGTGGAGAAATTAATTCTAACAGACTAGAAATACCACCTGATTAGGAAATAAAAGGAAGTAATCAGATATATCTAAACTGACAGTTTTTCATTACCTTAACTTGGTTAACCTTAACTTAAATAGGTTACAAAGATGTGTAATGACATGTATCCTACCTTCAACAGGCTTATACTCTAATTGGGAAAATAAGGATAGAGCCAAGTTAAAGACTAGACCTATGATTTCATGTGTAAAGGGAACTCTCAGATTAGGAAACTCCCTGCACCAGCTAGTGCAGGTGGGAACCTTTTCTTCACTTTATTTTTACTCTAAGAGAGTTGCCTGTAGCACCAAGAGATTAAGTGATTTTCTCAGGGCAATAAAGTTGATATGTGTCAGAGGTAGCCATTGGAATTCATTTCTGCCAGGGCCTGAAATGAGCTCTCTGTCCACTATACCACTTCGATACACAGCAAAAACAATTAATAATACAAGGTAATTTATGCAGAATGCCAAATAAATGGTACGGAAAATTCATGTTTTAGAAGTTCAGAAGCGGGGAGGCAGATTGAAGATGGTGGAGTCAAAACACAGACTTTCTAGAGCACTTTCACCAAGCCCAGTCAAATATCCGTAAAAAATGGTTCTAAACACATTCTGGTGCTGCACAACACACAGAATGATGGAGTGGAGCAAATCTCCAGCCCAAGACAACCTGGAAGGTCACCAGGAAGTATATATTGCACCATGCTGGGAGCAGGGCACAGTCCAGTGTGGGCCACGAGTGCACAAAGGGGACCTCAGCAGGCCTTGGAGAGACTGACTCTCTCACACCTGTGGTAGTTTAAAGACTTCATAACCCCAAAATGGTGAAGATAAATTGGAAGGTCTGTGGGAAAAGCCTGTGGGACCAGTGCAGGAGAGTGGAATAGTCTAGCCTCAGCCAAAGGGCAGCTGATGAGGGAGGGGGCTGAGGAACCTGAGACAGCCACAGGAACAGCAGGGACAGCAGCAACCACTGTTTCTGGAGCTCTGGGCCCACAGATCAGGGGGGAATTGAGCAGCTGACCGTACACCCACCACCACCCACCCCCACTGGAAGCAGAGAACTACCTTGACAAAGAGCTCAAAAGTCAAGTAATGGTTGGGGAAATGAGCAAAAACCAGAAAAAGAATCAGACTATAAAATCTTACTTAGGTGACAAGGAAGACCAAAGCATGCAAACAGAAGAAAACAAAGTCAAAGCTCCTCCAAGAAAAATTAAGAGAAGTAGAGCAAAAATGGGAAGAGAAATGAGAGTGATGCAAGAAAATCATGAAAAATGAGTCAATTTTTTGCTGAAGGAGACCCAAAAAAATGCTAAGAAAATAACACTTTAAAAAATAGACTAACCTAAATGGCAAAAGAGATCTGAAAAGCCAATGAGGACAAAAATGACTTAAAAAGCAGAACTGGCCAGATGAGAAAGGAGATCCAAAAGCTCACTGAAGAAAATAATTCCTTAAAGATTAGAATGGACTAGATGGAAGCTAATGACTTTACAAAAAAATCAAGAAATTATAAACAAAACCAAAGGAATGAAAAAATATCAGATAAGGTGAAATATCTCATTGAAAAAATAACTGACCTGGAAAATAGATCCAGGAGAGACCATTTAAAAATTATGGGACTACCTGAAAGCCATAATCAGAAAAAGAGCCTGGACATCATTTTTCATGAAATTATCAAGGAAAACTGCCCTGATATTCTAGAACCAGAGGGCAAAACAAATATTGAAAGAATACACCCATCACCTCCTGAAAGAGATCCTAAAATAAAAACTCCTAGGAATATTGTTGCCAAATTCCAGAGTTCCCAGGTGAAGAAGAAAATATTGCAAGCCCCCAGAAAGAAACAAGTCAAGTATTGTGGAAATACAATCAAGATAACACAAGATCTAGCAGCTTCTACATTAAGGGATCACAGAACTTGGAATATGATATTTCAGTCAAAGGAGATAGGATTAAAACCAAGAATCACCTACCCAGCAAAATTGAGTATAATACTTCAGGGAAAAAAATGGCTTTTCAATAAAGTAGAGGACGTCCAAGTATTCTTGATGAAAAGACCAGAGCTGAATAGAAAATCTGACTTTCCAACACAAGAATCAAGAGAAGCATGAAAAGGTAAACAGGAAAGAGAAGTCATAAGGAATTTACCAAAGTTGAATTGTTTACATTCCTACATGGAAAGATGATATTTGTAACTCTTGAGACTTTTCTCAGTATTTGGGTAGTTGGAAGTATTATGCATACATATAGACATAGAGGGCACAGAGTGAGTTGAATAGGAAGGGATGATAATTTAAAAAATAAAATTAAGGGGTGAGAGGAATATATTGGGAGGAGAAAGGGAGAAATGGAATGGGGCAGATTATCTCATTCTTAAAAGAGGCAAGAGAAAGCTTTTTCAGTGGAGGAGAAAAAGGAGGAGGTGAGCTTAATTTCATCCCATTTGGCTTAAGGAGGGAATAACATGCACACTCAATTTGGTATGAAAATCTGTCTTACACTACAGGAAAGTAGGGAAGAAGGGGATAAATGGAGTGGGGAAATGATAGAAGGGAGGGCAGATGAGAGGAGGGGGTAATTAGAAGTAAACACTTTTGGGGAGGGACAAGGTCAAAAGAGAATAGAATCAGTGGGGGCAGGATCGGATGGAGGAAATTACAGTTAGTCTTTCACAATATGACTGTTATGAAAATCTTTTGCATAACTACACATGTATAACCTATATTGAATTGCTTGCCTTGTCAGTGAGGATAGGTTGGGAGTGAAGTTGGAACTCTGAGTTTTAAAAATAAATGTTAAAAATTGTTTTACATGAACTGGGAAATAAGAAATACAGGTAATGGGGTATAGAAATCTATCTTGTTCTCCAAGAAAATAGAGGGGATAAGGGAAGGGAGGAGTGTGATAGAAGGGAGGGCAGATTGGAAGAAGGGGTAATTAGAGTGCACACTGTCTTAGAGTGGAGGAGGGGAGAGATGGGTAGAAAATTTGAAACTCAAAATCTTGTGAAGTTGAATGTTGAATAATAAAAATAAATAAATTTTAAAAAAAAGAAATTCAGAAGAGGTTAATATTACTGTGGGATAGAGTACTAAGAGGGGCCTTCATGAAAGAGGTCTTAATCCAGACCCTAAAATTAAATGGGATTTAGAAAGGATGATGGAAGGCATTCCAAGCAATGGAAACATGAGAAGAAGCATGTGTTTTTAACGTCTGAGGGAGGGAAGTGGCACAGATAATTCTCCTGAACTCTTCTTTGATATTCATTAAGACCCTCAATAATCTGGTACTCTTTTTATGCAAATATATACATATATATATATGTATACATACACACACACACACATACATACATGTGTATGTGTTTTCAGCCAGTCAATAATACTGTATCTAACTTCCCTGTCATTTCATCATTGTTAGTTACGGCTCTTTCGCTAACTAGCTATGAAGTCCTGAGTGAGCCACATAATTTTTTATGGACTCAATTTCTCCATTTGTAACTGATTTCTGAATTCCTATCTAGCTCTGAAATCCTGTGACTGTGACTTGCACAGTCATCTAGCTCATTTTTCTGACTACAGAGAGAGTTGTTCAAACTAGCTGCAACTGATAACAGTGAAATAGGAGAAATATTTATTGGTCAGAAAATACTAGCAAGGAGATGGAGAGAAAGTGGAACTTTAGTAGGAAAACTGTCTTCTCCATTACACTGTGAGCTCCTTGAGAACAGAGACTGTTTTGTTTTTCTTCTGTGTATACTCAGCATAACACAGTGCTTCACACATAGTAATAGTGTCAAATGCTTGTGGCCTTCTTTTAAAAACATATTAACTGGCTGGATTTCTCTATTTTTACTTTAATATAATAATTTTAATTTTCTATTTTTTATTTTCAGTTTAACTAGTGAGATTCCTCACGAGATGACTAACCATTTCATGACTGAAATTAACCATGTCATAAATAGACTTGAGCACAGGAAAAATAAGGACTTAGTTGCTAGAATTGGGGAACAGGATGGAAATTGGATTATAAGACAGGGGGCTGGTTGCTATGTGAGGTTCAGGTTCTGAGCAGAGCCTGGGTTGAGGCTGACTAGATCCTCATCTCCTGAACGATTGGTTTCTAACTCCTTATGTTTCCTGTGCAGCTCCAATTTTGTTTTGACGCCCCCTACCATGTCTGGATTGTGTACGTATGTGGTTGTAGTGGGAGGGGAATGACAAGAGAAGTTTTGATTTGTTTTGTTTTTTACTTCTTTTTACCCCTCAGGAACTTGTCAAGATTCTCCATAAAACTCTTGAAGCAGCCCAGCTGGAGAAGCGGGCATGTAGCACATACCTCACAGCCACTGAAGATAAAGACCGTCTAGAGCTAGTTCGGCACAAGGTGAGACAAATTGCTGAGCTCAGAAAGCATGTGGAGAGCCTCCAACAAGACAAGAAGGCCCTTGAGGATACCCTGGGCCTGAGGGAGGAGCACATTAAGGAACTACAACAGCATGTGCAGCTGTTAATGGACAAGAACCATGCTAAGCAGCAGGTTATCTTCAAGCTCACGGAGAAAGTGACCAAGGATTTCATGGACCCACTGAAGGCAGCAGATGGCCTGGACTCTGGGACCTTTCTGAATCCTCATGAAAAGGTTGAGCATCTGAAGGTATGTAAAACTGTCTTACAACCCAAATACAACAGTCCCCAGCGTTTACTGTCATATTCCATTTACTCCATGAGTATTTTTACTGGCCACAGACACAATATGACTCCTGGATATTCTTGGGTTATAAATTAAATACAATTAAAGCCTTAGTAAAGCCTCAACTGTTCACCTCTCTTGGAGAGTGAGTTATTTTCAACAGCTGAGTTTTTCAAGTAGTCAAGGACTTTTTCTTTGAATGGTAAAACTTTTATTAGCTTTTAAAAAAATATTTCTAAAATATACCACATATTTCCTGCCTACTTAGACCATACTTGGAACTTATAAAAAAGAATATAATGCACAGAATTTTTTTCTTAATAATGTAGTGACTATTATGAATCTCAGTTATTATACCATGTGATAAAGATGACTTGAGTGATTAACCCAAAGGTCCTAGGGCAGTTTTAAATCCTGTGTGATGAATGTTTTACCAGTCCACCAAACTCTATTGATTGGCAATGCTCATGTCACTTTGATGTACTTTGGGGCTCACTGTCTACCCTTGGATGGACAGAGTTTGAGAGAAAGAAATTTAATGTGAAGGGAATTTTGTTAATCATAGAAAGGATCCCAGAAGACGAAATAATAAAGGTGGACAGAGTAGCATAGGAGGGGAAGGGCAGAGATGGATCGAGATGAGAATGCAGGAGGTGATAGCAGGCAAAAGGAGTTTTTACCTAAGAAGATGGTGACAGAATCACATGGAAAAGGGTAGCAGAGTATCATTTGACCAGAGGTCCCACTCTTAAATGTCCAGGAATGCTGGAGAGCAGCATCATTCTTTCAAACGTCAAGCAAGGAGGAAAATGAGATTATGCCTCTGAATTGGTAAGTAGTGGGTGATTGGTCATATAGGGACCTGACTAAACCCAGCATCAGTTCCTCAATCACTACAACAACTCCCTCCCATTGTATGAACAAGAGCCAAGAGAGGACTTTATACCTCATGAATTCAGTAATGAAGAGTCCAGAGAGTAGGTGCTAAGGTAACAGACTTGGTGTGAGAAAATAGATATAGGCTTGGATGCTTGCTGGTCATGGAGGGTGTTGTTGCAGTGACTGAGGTCAAGAATAGGTATAACCTCCACTCATGGTAATATATTTCCTGAGGAAGAGGCCTTCATACTAATTCCTACGTACCCACTCACTGAGCAAGCGATGACAGAAGAGCAGTAGCACTAGGAGAAGAATAGTGACGTGTGGTGGAAGGTGACTGACCTTGGAGTTTCAATTCTAGCTCTGGAACATGTTTAAGAACAATCTAGGGGCAGGGAACGCTATTCACCACACACTCTAAGCTTAATCTGCATTCTTAACATTTTTTCTATCACTCACTCCAGTTTAGGCAGTTAACCAAACAATAAATCAAGCCTTGATTTGTAGCATTGGTTTATTTCCTAGTTGTAAATATTTACACTAAAAATTAACAGTTGGCTCTCACAAGCTGATCCAAGCTAGTTCTAGCACGCCCCTTCCCAGATGACTTTGGTCAAGTCATATCACCTTTCTAGCCCTCATTTTCAAGAGTCAAAAGTGGGTTCAAAACCCACCTCTGACATGGTGTGACCTTGGACAAGTCACTCTACCTCCTTGGGTCTTAGGGGATAAGGAAATCTATAAAATAAGAAAGTTGGACTAGATGAACTCGGAGCTTTAATCCTGATAGCTCTACTTTGTCTTCTCAAACGAAGACCACTTACTGGGCTTCTTTTGTGGAGGGGATTCTTGGTCAAGTGTGGGATTGGATCATTATCCCTTCCCACTCTGAGATTCTGTTGGCTGTGGTTCCTGGTTCCCTGTGGCCATGTTCGGTTACCATTGTACATGATTATCAGCATGCATGATCTCCAGTGCTGATCTATTCCCTCTTGTTTTTCTTCTTTCTTATCTCTTCTGTTTCCTGTCACTTTTTCTATGCTTCTCAGCTCTCATGTAAGAAGCCTGGCTTTTTGTAGACATCAGCAGCCATTCAGAATACTCCTTTTCTTCTGCTCAGAAAACCAACCAATCACAAGAGCATCAGGTATAATAAGGATCTTCAAGTCTCTGTTAAGGGTTCTCTAGAGTTGCCTCTTAGCTTCTTGATGGTTTTTTTTTTCTTTTCGGTGGAGGGTTGTTGGGGGAAGGAAGGGTGGCTATTATAGATGGGTGAGGATTCCAAGGATGCTGATCCCTGATTATTCAAATTTTTACTGTATGAACAGGCAACCCATTACTCTGAATAAAACAATGCCTACAAACAAGATTCCACAGCTGCTATTGGGCAAATTCAAGTGAGAAAATATGAAACTTTGAAAGACTCAGGAATCTCAGAAAGGGAGAAAGGAAAGATGTGGTGGAAGCAACATGAGGATGGAGTGGAGGAGGGAAAAACATGAAGCTGATCCCAGGAGAAGACTTCCACAAAGGGCTGGCCCAAACACAGAGTAGACCTTTAGTTTAAAAGTTTCCTCCAACAGCAAGTTAGGGTTTAAAGTTAGAATTAGAAATTTTTCTGTTTTTCAGACTTATTGTATCAAGCAGCCATGAGAGGTCCCAGATGCCTGAATTTACTTAAGTGTGCACCTCTGTGCTCTGTGATTAAGGTCGCCTTGTTAAGCAAAATCTTCTCTTCCTTTGGCTGTTGGAGTTGACATTTTAAAAGTAGCCAGCTCTAGCTCTGCCTCAGGGATCTGTGGGAAATAATTGAAGGAAATGGACTTTGTGTAGAATCTAAAACATTTTCCCCCCATTCATTCATCCACTAAACAGACATTCGTTAATCACTTAATATGTGCAGCATTTTGTGCATAGTGTTCAGCTCTACAGTATGGACAGATAAGATTCTTCTGATTCTCTCTGCCCTCTGGGGCCTTTGGGAAGCTTTGTCCACTTCCTGAGGTCTCTGTCTTGCCTTGAGATTCCCACAGCAGTGAAGAATACAAACAGTAGGCAGGAAGAGCCAAAGTACAAGTCTCTCACAAGCCCCACCCTCTCCCCATCCCGTCACCTCATGTTGTCACTTCCCCACAATTGTGTTTCTACTCCTCGAGGTTGTGTGATCTGTTAGAAAAAAAATTACTGTTTATGCTGGCTATAACAAAGGCAGCTCTGCAAACTATCTCTGGATCGTGAGTCACTAACCCCATGACACTTCAGGTCATAGTAGTGGCAATGATTTATTATTGTGTCTGGAGTTATCATTCAGTAACGTAGGGTCAAAGTTCCCACACAAATATTGACCAAGCTTAAGGCTTAGCCTATAAAAATCTGACATAAAGCAGTGTACTTCTGTAATAAGAGTAGTGTATTCTGGCTTGGGGCTTCAAGCAAATCTGATAGTATTGGGACCAAGTTTGAGCAGATAGCAACATTTGGAAAGTTCACTGGTTTTTTAGCCATCTCAGGTTCATAAACTCTTTGAAAGTATTCTCATCAGATAATTTGAAGTGAAACCTTTTTCCATTACAGAAACTTGTAGTGGAACCTTTCCAACTACATAGGTTTTCAGTACATTACTGAAAGTGACTTAAAATAGATTTTGGGTTCAAAATAATAGAAATAAAACCTAAAATATATTATAGTGTAAAAAAAAATCCCTAAACCTTTAAACACCTGAAAGTTAAAATCTCATCTCTATTTCATCAGATCCCATTTCCTGTTCTCTTACATTCTTTTCTGAGCAGGTATGTAAGAGCAGAGGCCAGTACCTGTAGCATTCTGTTCCAGTAAGCTGTGATTTTATTTTAGGCTAAATTCTCCCTTTCAGAAGCAGTAGGAAATGCGAGAGCAACTGTTACCACTATTTTCAAAAATCTTCTGGCATGGTTCTTCTCTTACTGTTTGGAGACTTTCTCTTTAACAGGGACTGATAACCAAATGTCCCTGTTTCTGAGATACTCTGTAAGGCAGAGACATCCTTACAGGAAAGTAAAGACTATTTGTGTTCTGATTTCAGGCATGCTGACAAAACCTTCCAAAAAAAAAAACTTTGCCACCTACTGATTGATGCCTGAAATTTCATTGCTAGCACTTCATTTTTTTTTTTTTTTTTTTACATTAAGCCTTTGATCTCTGTTGAATGCAGATACTTCTGGGAGGCCATGGCATTTGTCTTCACTTTTAAGTTTGGGTTTTATAAGCCTAGATTTATAAAGCCTCTTCTTTTCTTAGGCACCATACCTACATTTAAGACAGGTAGCAGCCTCTAGGTAAATAATAGAAAAGACATTTAAGGGAATTACCCAGAGACCTGCCTTTGGCCTTGAGCAATTGAGATTACATACTTAGACAAAAAGCTGACAGAGAGAGCTAACATGTTGAATGGTAGTCAGGTTCCAGAAGGATATCAACAGCCTAGAATATTGGATCAAACCTAATAACAGGGACAAATATAAAATCCTGCATTTGGGTTTAAAAAATCATTGCCTAATGATTGCCTAGTGATTTTTGCCTATAGATTGGCAAAGGAGTGACTCAGTGATCTGGGATTTTTAGTGGACTGCAAACTCAGTCTGAATCAGCAGTAAAAATTGACACAAGATAATGTAATCTTTGGCTGCATTAACAGACTGGTATTCTGTTGGGGGGAGTGCTATATACTTCCCATACTCTGTCCTGGTCAGAGCATATCTGGACTATTGCATTCAGTTTGGGGAGATACATGTAAGTAATGACATGGACAAACTAGGGAGGGTATTTAGAGATCAATGACCAGAATGGTGGAGGTAAAGACATTAATAAATCAGTCAACAAGTTTTTATTAAACACCTACTTTGTGGCAGGCATTGTGCACCAAGAATGTAAGTACAAAGAATGAAACAATCCCTGCTTACAAAGAGGTTACATTTTAATAAGGAAGGGAAGTACATCGAAGATAAACGCAAAGTGAATAAATACAAAGATGTACAAAGCAGTTAAATACAAGGTATTTGGGGAGGGAGGGCACGAGCAGGTGGGAGGATCAGAAAGGTTTCATGTAGAAGGATGGTGCTTGAGCTTTGAGAAAAGACATAAGGGGTGTGGTGTGTGTGTGTGTGTGTGTGTGTGTGTGTGTGTACATACGTATGTGTGTATGTATATAGGAAGCCTTCAGGCATTTGAATAGCATGTAGAAAAGATATCTGAATTTGTTTGTGTAGCTTTTGGTTTGATGTTTGGTAAAACTTCCCACCCAAAAGAGGGGTGGACTCACTCAAGAGAGAATGAATTCCTTGACACTGCAGTTCTTTTGTTGTAATTTTAATTTTTTTTCTTATTTTTGACAAACATCAAGTAAAATGAGCCTTTCCAGGTTCAAAATAGAACAGAAAAAGAGGGTTGTTTTTTTTTTTACAACCCTATCATTAGCTCCCCTCTCTTTCTCCCACCCAATTGGAAAAACAAAAGTTTTGTAACAAATAGGTAGGGTTAAGCAAAACAAATGACCACATTGGTTATGTCCAAAACAAAAAAATATGTCTCATCCTGCACGTGGAGTCTGTCATGTCTCTATCAAGAGGTGGGTATTGTGGTTGCTTATTGCATTCATCAGAATTTATTCTATCGGAGTTGTTTGTCTTTTGCTGTTATTGTACTTCTTGTTCTCCTGGTTCTGTTCACTTCATTCTGCATCAATTCATGAGTCTTTCCAGGATTCCCTGAACCCATCCCTTTCATATTCTTACATCACAGCACTACCTCATTGTTTTCATATACCATAATTTGTTCAGCCATTACCCTGTTGATGGGCACTCCCTTCATTTCTAGTTCTTTTCCGCAGCAAACAGAACTGCTATTAATGGATTTTGTACATTTGAATCATATGAATCATTTCCTTCTCCCTTTGATCTCTTTGCACTATGGACACAGTACTGATGTCTCTGGGTCAAAGGATATGCACAGTTTTTTAACTTTGTTATAGTCTTACACATCTCTTAGCAGAGGTTAAGTGATCACTGTCTGAGAAGTAGAAGACATTCAGTTTTGTGGTCTTTGAATTCAGTTCAACTGACTAGACTTTCCTCAGATGTGGGAAACTGAGGTGAAGCGGAAATAATAGCATATAATCTGCTAAATGGGCAAGTTTTTTCTATTAAAACATAGCCAGAGGGAATCATTACCTAAAAGTATCCACCAAAACCGAATATAATAGTCCAGAAATGCTCTGACCAAGGCAGGGTATAGGAAAACTATCACCTCCTTTCTTTGGACAACATTCTGTTAATGCAGCTGAAGCTCATATTATCTCTTGGGGTTGCCAATTTGTACTTCTGATTCACGCTGAGTTTGCAGTCCACTAAAATATTGTCAGTCAGTCAGCTAGCATTTGTTAAGAGCCTACCATATGCCAGGTAACTATGTTAAGCTCTGGAAACATAAAAAAAAAAAACCTTAGTCTAATGGGAGAAGTACTAGAAAGAACCTTGTATTTAGGCCAGAGAACTTGAATTCAAATCCTGGTTTTGTCACTGCATATGATGTGATTTTGGGAAATAATTTAATCTCTTTAGGTCTCAGTGCTTTTTCTGCAGAATTAAGGGATTGAATTAGATGCTCTCTATAATCCCTTCTAATCTGTAGTTTTATGAGTAAGTTATTCCACACTTTAAAACAATATTTATAAGGGGAAAAAAACTTCAACTGGTAACGAGACAGAAAAAAGTCCAGAAACTGGGATGGTGAAAATATCTTGAGCTGGGCATTAAAAGTAGTGTTAGTGAGTTTAGTTACTACTGAACTAAAGAATGAGGAGTTTATTAAAAAGGTGACAATTCTTTAAAAAGTTGGGATATGGTATCAGAGTTTGACTATCTTTATAGTTGTAAAATATTTACAGCTTCATTAAATAGCCAAAACACCTTTCCTTCCAGGATGACATAGAAGCCTATAGGATCCAGAACCGATTCCTCAACTCTGAAATCTATCAGGTTACAAAGATCTGGAGAAATGCTGCTGAGAAGGAGAAAGTCCTTTTGATGAAGGTAACAGTAACATAGCCCTACAGGCACCTCTCCGTTATCCTGTCACCTGTTCTTCAGCTGTTGCTGCAGTTGATCCTTCTCCCTCAGTAATATCCTCTCCTTCCCCTTGCTTTCCAGACCACCTTGCAGAGTTTGCTTGCATCCTCTGTTCCATTGCTACAGCTTTTTCTTTGTTTCCTAGAAATACTCACTGCAGAATTCTAATCTTAAAGGGCATCATGTAGAGGATGAACGAACAAAAGAGATTGAGAAGGAGTCAGACTGATAGGAGGAGAACCAGGCAAGAACCAGAGAACAGAAACTTAGAAAGGAGGGATTGTCTAGGGAAAGATGTTCAACGATGTCCGAGGCCAGAGAGATCTCAGTGTGGGAATCTTTTTGCTGAATGCCTGTATCAAGGGCTTTATTTTGTTATTTCTATTGTTTTGCTTCGTAGGAGGAATGGTAAGGACAGATTGAGGTTTTTTTATAACAAAGAAAACCAAGAGATTAGATACCATAAATTTGTAGTTTATATAGTCAGCGTAATGGTGTGATTTTCTTCAGTTCCATTCAGCAGTGTGGCAGTAGATTTGGTCAGGACCCAAATGAGGGGTAAATCAGAGCTAGAATATTGTAAGAGATGAGTAACTGTGGGGCAAAGGACTGAAAAGCGTAGAGATGAATTCGTTAATTATGGAGTCAAGATTGGCAGAGAAGGAAAGCAAAGTCCGAGCAGTGGCAGCGGTGAGAACATCCTGAGGGACTGAGGGACAAGACATTGTAGTAAGAGGAAGGTAGATTTGGGAGGATTGAAGTATAGAAAAAGATTTAATAACAGAGTTTAAGGTCAAATGGAGGAATGTCAGAGCTTTATTTTATCTTGTTTTTTATTAAGGAACTGGAACACTTATGGGTAATGGTGAAATCTAGGCTGTGACTATCCCCACGTAGCATTGAGATGGCATGGAGAAGTGTCATGGGATTTAAGTAAATTGAGGAACCGAGAGATGAGGGTGCTTGGAGAAGCATCAGCATGAATGCCAATCCTCTAGTTGAGGGCAGGCATTGAGGCAGAGAGGACAAAGTTAGCCAGGGGCTAAACTCCTTAAGAAAAGAGGGAGAATCACGTGGGTGTCAACAGACAGCAGCTTCCACTATCTATATAAAATGAGAAAAAAGTTGGAATGGATTTTTATTGCTCTCTTTTGTTTCTACATCACCTAGCTGTACATTTTAATAACATTTTAAATTAAAATTTTAATTGACTCAACCCTATCTTCTCAACACAACTTCAGTGACAATAGACAAAGGCAGAAAGGCTGAGTCCAGAAACTCAGCTGCAGAGGATTCCCTATGGCCTCCAGAATCAAATACAAAATCTATTGTCTGGCTTTTCAAGTCCTTCCTAATCCGACCCCTGCTACCTTCACAGTTTTCCTCCACCTTCCTCTCCCTCTGTATACAGCATTCCAGTGACTCAGGCCTCCTTGCTGCTCCGTTCACATGGTACTCCCTCTAACTGCAGCCATTTTCCCCAGCTTTCCCCCACGCTCGCAGTTCTGTTCCTACTCATCTCTCCCTCCTGGCTTCCCTGGCTTCCTTCAAGACTCAGCTCAGATGTCGCCTTCTGCTCCAAGTCTTTCCCATGCTGACTGGATGGCCCCTCTATGATTGTCTCCAACTTATACTACGGACACACTTTGTGCTATATAGCTCTTTTGTATGTTGTTTCCCCCATTAGATAGATTGTGAGGTCCTTCAAGTCAGGAACTGCTTTTTCTTTCTTTCTATAAGCTCTTAACAATGCTTGTTGATTTCACTTGAGTGAAAGCATGATGTAACAATATTTAGATATTAGATATTAGTATTATGGTGAGGTAAGTTGTCATCCAAATCAGTGATTTTAAGGAAATTGATTTTTTTGTGAATTAGAAATTTAAAGAGTTCGTTAGCCTCTATCTAACAAATCCAAAGAAAGCTATAAGCATAGTTGATGAGAGATTGTCTGCTGATTAGTTTAGAACACTGGTGAGGAACCTGCAGCCATAAGGCTGTAAATTTGGGTTCAGGCGAAAGGCTGCACTTAAGGACCTAGAAGGTCACATGTGGCCCCACCCCTGGTTTAGAGAATTGATAACATGTAGGCTACTATCAGAGCACATTTTAACACAGTACTGGAGTGATGAGTTAAGAAGAAAAGTGCTTGAGGTTTGCCATTGCCTATTTTTGGTCTGAACTCCAAGTCCGACACCGCTGACTTTCCTGTTGCACAATCTCCTTTGTCACCTTCTCCTCCAGTGTGCGTATCTCCAAGCAAAGAATTGTCAAATTGAAAGCAAATACCTCACTGTGTTGCGGAAGCTACAAGACACATTGCCTAGTGAGGACAGCGAATGTGGGGAGATGTTAAAGAAACTGGTTCAGGAAGCTCTACAATGGGATGTAAAGGAGGGAGCAGCGGATTCCATGAAATTGAATCCTATCAGGTTTGTCTGTGAAGAGTACACTCTGCTCCTACCTGTCTTTATATCTTGGAAATCCCTTTGGTTCCTTACTGACTAGTTCTGCCAACAAATCAGACAAATCCTACCCCATGACCCAAGGGGGGCTTTGACAAAGGCAGACTTTTCAGTGGTAGAATCTAGAAAATTTTACATGAAGAGTTCCTCAGCCTCTGCCTAACAAATAAACCTGGAAGAGAATATCGGTACAGAAGCCAGAGGAGTCATTGTTAGTGATGGGCTGAGGATAGAACTTGACTATTAGCCACTATCCTTCTATATCTCAAATTAAAGGTGTCAAGTAGATAGATATTAGAACTCTACTAATATACCCAGAAGTATTATCAGTAGCATCTGATCAGTATTAAAAAGAAATTCAAGAATTTCACAGCAATTGACTTTTTTATTTCCTAAAGATAAGCAGAAATTTATTGGACCTGGCTAGTAGATATACGCATTGTAGGGCATATGTCAAATGTAAAAGATAGGCCTGGCCTCTCATTTGAATTTTAACCAAGGTCAGGATGCTGATCTTTTCTATAAGCCCTGGGCTGGTAACACTGCCCATAAGGAAGCAATGAAGTACAGTGGAGTGACCCCCAGCTCTGGACACCGATCTCCCCCTGACACTGCCTATGAGACATGGGCAAATCACCTTCCCTCTATGAGCTCAAGTTTTCTCATCTATAAAATGAGAAAGTTGGATTTCAGGATCTCTGAGGGCTCTTCTAGCTTTGGATCTGTGATCCGACAAACAGAAAAAGAGCTACCTAGCCAGAGGTGGGGACCTGCTGCCTCAAGGACACATGACCCTCTAGGTCTTCAAGTGCAGCCTTTTGACTGAATCCACACTTCACACCCACCCCTGCTATAGCCTGTGATGATAATACTGTATACTGAGATAGGATTGCATGTAAACCTGGAGGACCAAAGACCTAAAAGGACCCTTAGAACGTGGAACACTGAGTCTTAAGAGATCAAAGGGACTCTGGGATGTCAAAATTGGAGAAATCCTTTGAGATCGTCTCATCCAACCCACTCATTCTAGAGAGTGAGAAGCTAAGGCTGATAAGAATTCCACTGTTCCCCACATGACCTTTAGCGATTAGTACGATAATGAATTGTTGTCATTGTTACAGTTATTGTTTCTTCCGTTCAGCCCTAAAGACAAGCCTAGATGTGGAAGTAGGACTAGTTGCCAGGAGCCATGAAAATCATTGAGTTAAAGGTCTATGTTCTCAGTCTGTTGAAATATCTGTGAATGCAGTCCTACCTCTGTAATGATACACTGCCAACTCTGTGTCGTCTCAACAGTGAATATGATGACTACGGATTCATGACTATCCCTGATTATGAAGTTGAGGACTTAAAACTTCTGGCAAAAATCCAGGCTCTAGAAATAAGATCTAATAATCTCCTGAACCACGAGGCAGTAGAGAAACCTCTCCGTGAGAAATGGAATAGTATTGGGGAACTCATGCCTTCTGCAGACCTGAAGCATCTGATTCGGAGTGGCATCCCCCCTGAGCACCGCCAGCGGGTCTGGAAGTGGATGATAAGCCTCCGAGTCAGGCCCACCCAAGCACATAACCATTATGACCTACTGCTCAAAAAGTGTGAAACCATGGAGCACCCAGCCTTTCGGCAGATTGAGCTAGACTTAAATCGCACCTTAACTAACAACAAGCACTTTACAAGCCCCACTTCTAAATTTATCTCCAAACTCCGGAGAATACTGCTTGCATTCTCCTGGCAGAATCCTAGCATTGGCTATTGTCAAGGACTGAACAGGTGAGTTTATTTGCCCACAAACACAGGTAAGCCCCAAAATACATGGCTATGTTGAATTGGTGCCTTAATTCATAAGAATGTGAAAAATTAACACTTGCCTTCAATAAGAACTCTGAATTCTCTAGTTGATAGTGAGTTGAGGGCCTTCACAATCTCTACCTATTCTCAACATCTTTCTTATGACTCAAGAGTGCTACTGATTGTCTCAAGGAAGTTGGCAAAAGTTTTCTCCAAATAGAATTAGCTTAAAATGATTAGCTTTAAAATTTGACATACCATGCAGGAGTTTTCAGAATAAGGATGCCATACATCAAAATAAAAGAATATCACAGTTCTCAAAGTTTATCACTATATTGGATTGAGTAATTACTTTCTTTCATGGTGTATACTTCAAGGAAGCAAAATGCGGAGATGGGTGATCCAGCCTTAGGTGTTCATGAGGCAGCATTGCACATTCAGCAGTCTTGGACTGGGAATCAGGAAGACCTAGCTTGGAATACCATGTAATACCTAATACCTTAATACCTCCACCACTTAATAGCTATATTAATTAGCAAATCATTTCACTGTCAACTTCTGTTTCCTAATCTTGGAAATTATATGGCTA
>CM053769.1:48700051-48721748 GCA_028658325.1 Potorous gilbertii | reverse complement strand
AGTACTGTGGAACATTCTATTAGTTATTTTTGTTATTATTTCAGTCGTGCCCAACTCTTCATGATGACCCCATTTGGGGTTTTCTTGGCAAAGGTATTAGTTATTACTGTATGCCTAATCCCTCGGTTACATGCAAAGCCCTAGAGGGAAGGGAACCTGTCATTTTTCTTCTCTCCATCTCTAATACTTAATTTAGGAGCTTACATTTAATCTATACTTTGTGTTGAAATGAACTGGGCTCAGACTAGAAACATAGGTTGAAGTCAGATTATAAAGGACCTGGAATGCCAAACTAAGAATTCAAACTTCATCCCTTAAATAGTGAGAAATCATCGAACAGTTCTGGGCAGGGTGGAGACATGGCAAGACCTGTATGGTACTAAGAATTAGTCTAGTGTCAGTAAATTGAAACCGAAAGAGACCAGTTAGAGATAGTAAGCTAGCCAGGTAGTGGTCACAAAATAAATGCTTGTGTAGGGGAATTAGTGAACTGCAAACTCATTAAGACAACTGTGTGATATTTCAATATTTGAAGTATCTGCCAACTCAGTCTTGGTAGCTTGGTGCCCCACTAAATACAACGTCAAGCTTGCAGTAAGGAAGAGTTATCTTCCTGAGTTCAAATCTGACCTCCCATACTTCCTAGATGGGTGAACCCCTGGCAAGTCACTTAACCTCGTTTGCCTCAGTTTCTTCATTTGTAAAAATGAACCTGGAGAAGAAAAAGCAAACCTCTGAAGTATCTTTGCCAAGAAAACCCCAAATGGGGTCATCATGAAGAGTTGGGTCATAAAGAGTTGGACGCATCTGGACAACAATCCACGCACATAATATGCAACATCTCTATAATTTCAAGAGTTAATGTGGTCGAAAATATTCATCTCCCAGCAGCCGATCTGAATCTTAGGGGATGTGAGTGTAAGTCAGAGATAAAAGGAGATAATAAGGGCAGCTGTCATTACAAAGCACTTCAGTGTGTTTCAAGTTTTTTTATGTCTCCCAAAAACCCGTGTTGAAATTCACCACCCACGAGGCAGACCCTTCGGGCACTCATTTCACAGATGAGGAAACAGAGAGGTTAGGTGAAAGAGCCAGGAGCCACCCCAAAAAAACTGCAAAGAAGCAGATTTCCGACCGATGTCAGACTTTCAGCTCCCTTGGATGTTTTGTCTCCAACCCTACGTAAACTCCTTGCGGGAATGACTGTTTTTCATTTTATTTTATTTTCACAAAGTCGTGCAAGTCATGCCATTTCTCTGACGTCACGGACCTCTTCACAAACACCTTTTGTATTCCCATTCGGCAAAAGCTAAATAGATTTAATCTACTCAGAAACCCTAATCATCACAGCCAGCTGCCTGGCCCTCGCAAGGTCTTTCGTCAGGAGCGTCACCCCCCACCCGGGGATCCGGGTTCTGACACGGGCTGGGCTAATCCTCCTCCCGTGACCCCGAAATTGTGTGAAACGGGGCCGTGGCTTGTCCAAGTCGGGGCTGCCAGGCCGCTCGCAGGCCGCCCCTCCTCCAGGGCCTGCCACGCCCGGCGGGAGGAATGGCCTCTACCTGCCCAGGTCAGTCACCAGGCAAGGAGGGGCAGGCGCCCACGTGGGCTGCGGAATGTTCCCGGCGGAGGAAGCCTCGGCCTTGGAGACGGGGCGGGGGAAGGGACAATCTTCCTTTTCTACGTTTTGCGCTCCTTCGGATTGCGAAACAAGTGTGGAGAATTGGGAGTCGGGAGTGGGGGGAGGGAGCACCGGGAGCACCGCCCCCAAGGGGGCGGGAAGGCTTAGCCTCGCTTCCCCACCTCCAGTGCGCGGCTAGGGGAGGAGCCGTGCTCCGGCCACCAAGGCGGCGCGGGGCCGGCCGGAAGAGGGCGTGGCCTGCCGGAAGAGGGCGTGGCCAGGAGCGCCTCGAACTGGGGAGGGGCGGGTCCAGGCAGCTTGGAGGCGGAGCCTCGCGGGGGCGCGGCAGTGGGTGGGGCCACAGGCCCGGTACGGTCAGGGTTGGGGGTGAGCTTGGTGGTCTTGCGGGTGCCAGTCGTCCCTCGATCGTCCCTCGATCGTCCCTCGGCCGTCCCTCGGCCGTCCCTCGGCCGTCCCGCTCCGCCCCGGGCCCTGGCGACCTCGGGTCACCCCGCAGCCTCCGCGGAGCGGCGGGTCAGCCCGGGACGCCCCAACCCCGCCCCCCCAGGTATCGGGGTAAGCCCCGCATCCCCCCCGCCGCGAGCCCCGGGGACCAGCCGTGAATGAAGCTTGGCTCCCCGGGCGGTCCTTGGCTTTCCCCCGGCCCCGGAGAGGAGGCCGCGCCCCCTCCCGCATTAACCCCGGGATGGAGGAGGAACCCTCGAGGGAGCCCGGGCCGCCCGCTGCCGACGAGGCTCCCCCCGAGCCAGCCAGCGGGGATGACCCCAGCCCCGCGGCCGCCCAAGGCGCGGCGTGCCCGGAGGGCTCGGAGGCCGCGCTGCCCAAGCCCGGAAAGGACGCCAGGGAGCGGGCCGCCGAGAAGCTCTGCGGGTATCTGCTGAAATTCGGAGGCAAGGGGCCCATCAAGGGCTGGAAGTCCCGCTGGTTCTTGTACGACGACAAGAAGGGCCACTTGGCTTACTCCAGGACCGCCCAGGATGCCAATCCGCTGGGCAGCATCGACCTTGCCACCGCTACCTTGGATTGCGGGGTGGAAGCCGAGGAGGGCACCTTCCAGATCAAAACCCCCGGCCGCGTTTTCACCCTGAAGGTAAAGGGAATGGTCGTGGTCGTGGTCCGCGGTCCTCCCCCCAAGGCTGGTGTCTTCCCTCTCCTGTTTACTTAGGGTATATCCTGTGTGTGGCTTGTCTGCACCCGGATCAATAAACTGATTAAGCGCCTGCTGTGTGCAGAGTTGTTCTGCATGCTATCTCCCCCATTCTACTGGGCTCCTTGGGAACTGGGGCTGTTAGGACTTTTCCTAAGCACTTGGTGCTTAATCGTTTATTGACTCATCTTGGATGTTCCCTAAAGTGATTGTCCTAACTGTAATGCTATGCATTTGTCTTTCTAATTAAAAGTGAGCCCCTGTGGAGATAATTTCCTATCAGAAATTGGGATTCTGGTTCTTTTTTGTCTTCCTGTCTTTAGTCTCCACGTTGATTCTTCCCCACTGGGATAACTAAAAGTAATAACTAGATAGTCCTTGTTTTTCTTTTACCCAGGAGCCCTGAGGGTCTTCCCCTCCCAGTTTGATTTTTTTTTTAATTAAAGGGTCGTCTCTTGAGTAACTTAAAGAAGCCTGGTTACTGAATGGGTGTATCTCACTCAAAGGGAGAATGTGTTAAGACCTTAGCCTGAAATGGGCTAGGGTCTCCTATTGAATCTTGGGTCATCTCCAGTCATCCTGATGAATATCAGGCCACTGGACCCAGATGGCTCAGGAGGAGAAAGTGAGGTTGGTGACCTTGCACAGCCCTCCCTTACTCAAGTCAAAGTCAACTGTAAGTTGTGTCATCATCTTGATGTCCTGGTCCTCTTCAAGAATGAAGGAAGAACCAGATGTTGATGCTTCTGGCTGTGAGTGGGGGGTGGAAAGCAAAGCACTTTAGAGCCTTGGATTTCTTGAATTGACTGTTTGTAGCTGGTGTTTGATGCTGATTGTTTTCTCTGGATCTTCCCGCAGCCATTGTTTAATTTGCATAATATCCTTCCTGGGAATAATCTGAGTAATAGTCTGAGAAAGTTTGACCTAACTAGATGGCTAGGGTGTGGTGCCTTAGGGTAAGGTGTTCCATGCTGTCAAATTGAGTAAGGGGAAGCACATTACCAAGAGCTGGGACCTTGAGCACCCTCTTTATATCAGTTATTAAAAGGTATTTCAGAATAAGCAAGTTTTGATAACTCACATATATAGAGGCATTAAGGTATACAGAGTACAAACTACCCTCTGAGATGGATAGTACAAACTATAATTATTCAATAAAAATCTTTACAGGTACTTTCACATATGATAACTCCTCTACATTGTAATAATAACATTACAATATTAACAATAATAATAAATAATCTTCAAAGAATGTCAAGGGGAAATATTCAGCTCCCTATGGTCAGCCTTGTGATAAACCTCTTAGAAACTTATCTGGGCTGCTTCTCAGACAATAAACTTTGAGTCTGACACTGGGCCCTGTATTCAGTCTTTTACAGATTGGTTTATTCTGGTTCGAGTTTAATGCTGTCTTCCTTACATTGATTATCTCGAATTTGCCCTCTATATTTCTTGTTTGTACATAATGGTTTTCATGATACCTTCCCCAGGGATTATTTAGCCTTTGTATCTCCATTGCCCGTAGAAGATGCATGGCAGATGATACATAATAGTGCTCGTTAAGTATTTATTGACTAGCTGGCTAGCTCATTAGCATTTAACGATGAGACATCAGAGTAGGTTCTCAAAAAATATTATCTGGATAGTATAGATAAAGCTCACCTTAAGTGTCTAGTAAGTGAGAGAGTTTGAATCTACATCTTTTTATTGTAGGCAATGCTGAGAATCACAATATCCAGGATGCTATCTAGAATGATGGTCCCACAATGAACTCTGGTCATGGGATCATAAATTTAGAACTGAAAGAGACCTCAGAAGTCATCTAGTGCAGCCTTTCTCATTTTACAGAGGAGAAACCAAGGGTTAGAGATTGAATAATTTATATAAGGTCTCACACACCAGAGCCAGTTTCTGATCCCAAGTCCTTTCACAAGAGCAAATCCAACATTCTTTCTACTTTATCCATATTGCCTTGTTGTGTTCAGTTCTAAGTACCAAATTTCAGCAATCAATTCAACAAACATTTAAATAGCTTACTGTGTTTAAGGCTCGGGGTTGACTGTATTATTTCCCTTGTCAAAAACTTTTCATGGTTTTCCATTGCCTACAGGATAAAATACAAATCCTTGACCTGGCATTTAAGACCCTCTACATTGTAACTCTGATCCACTTTTGCAGCCTCATTTCATGCTATTCCCCATCACAAGCTTGTACATTATTTGAACTGGTACAGTGGAAAGAGCACTGAGTCTGGAAATAGAGATCATGGGCTTGGATCCCACCTCTTGGGCATTTTCTGTTTGTATGACCTTGGGCAAGTCACTTAACTTCTCTGGCTCTCAATTTCCTCCTTTGTAAAATGAAGGCATTGGATAGATTGCCCCCCCCCCCGCTCTGTTTTGTTGTTGTTTGTTGTTGTTGTTTTGGAGGGGGGAGCGGGGCAAAGCAATAGCTAGTAGGTGTCAAAAGACTCAGGCCAGATTGAACTCAGAGCCTCCTGACTTCAGTGCTCTATCCACTGCCCATCTAGCTGGCCCTTCCCACACTTTTTAAACGTAAAATGTTAGTTCTTACAATTTCTCAGTTGACTGGAATTACACTGGGCAGAAACCCTCCATTTCATGCCTGTGTGAGCTTCGGCAAGTCATTTAAATTTTTGGGCCTCAGTTTCCTTATCTGTAAAAGGCAGGGATTGAACCAGCTGATCTCTGAGGTCTCTTCCAACTCTAACCCTATGATTTTACATTGGAATTTGAGTTATCCTGAAAAGAGATAGTTACCATGCCTTTCTCCCTCTCTTACTCCTTCCTTTAAGTAAACATAACAAGAACCAACTTGCTTTACAGGAATCAAACATTAAATCTAATTTTTGTGACTTCTTAGGCTGTCAACAAACAAACCATGATGTACTGGTTGCAGCAGCTTCAGTGGAAACGTTGGGAATATAACAACAGTCAGCCTAGAATCCTGGCCTCAGGGGTCACCGATGAAACTTTGCCTGGAAAAGACTCTCCCCTGCACATCACACTAGGTATCAAAAGATAATTTTCTTTCTATTGTGAGCCCTTGTCTTTTTACCACATCCTACAGTTGGACTCTTTAATTGTGTTGTCATGAAAATACTGGGAATTAGGAGAACTCTTGGCAGCAGAAACAATGCCTACATTTTAAGTCAAATCAGGTCATTTATTAGGTTCCTAATATATGTGTCAGGCATTGTGCTAAGTACTGGGATTACAGCCCCAGCCTGCAAGGAGCTTACATTCTAATGGGAGAGACAACATGCAAATAACTATGTACAAACAAGATATATACAGGATAAATTGGAAACAATCTAAGAGGGAAGACACTAGCATTAAGAGGACTAGGAAAGGCTTCTTTCAGAAGGTAGGATTTTAGCTGAAACTTGAAGGAAGCCAGGAGGCAGAAGTGAGGAAGAAAAGTATGCTAAGCATGGAAGACAGTTATTGAAATTGCACAGAGTCCATTGAATGAAATGTCTTGTACAAGAAATGGCAAGGAGGCCATTGTCACTGGATCATAATCCAATCTCATAAATGTTTATTAGTTGAGTACTCTATGCTAGGCACTGTGCTGAGCTCTACAATTAGTAAAAACTTAACCCCAACTGCTCGGCACCGCCCCCAGCAAAAGAGAGAGAATGGGAAGATACATAAAATATGCAGAAATTACCAGAAAAGTTTCTCTTTCACAGAATTTAAGATTCAGACATACACATCACATATCAGATCTTTTTATTCAGAAAATCAACAGATAATAACCGATAATAACCCAACAGATAATAAGCTCTACAATTAATAAATAGTCCCTGTCCTCCAGGAGGTTGTAATCTAATGGGGAGGAGAAAACACAGAAAAGGAGGCAGGAAGGGAAGGGGAGTGGGAATAGGGAAATCCTGTTCCGTGGAGGTCCAGAATGGCATGAGTTTCAAGTCCATAGCCCAGTCCGAGGGCTGAGGGCTGGGGGGTGATGTCAGTCAAGGCTTGAGTTAGCGGCATGCTGATGAGATTAGAGGAAATTCTGTTAACATGGGAGGGCCATCTTGTTGAAAACGGGCAGAGCAAGGGAGGCAGAATGGAATGATTCATAATAGGCATGTGTAAACTCCATGAAGACTGGAAAGATAAGGAGGGGGCCAAGTTATGAAGGGCTTTAAGAGTCAAACAAAAGATTTATATTTGATCCTGGAAGTAATAGGGAACCACTAAAGTTTGTTGAATTAGAGAGTGGTGGCATAGCTACACTTCTGGCAGATCACTTTGGCAGCTGAGTAGAGGACAGATACGAGTGGGGGAAGGCTTGAGGCAGAGATAGCAATCAGAACCCATTTGTAGTGAGTAGTTCAGCTGTAAGATAAGGAGCATCAGAGGAGAGAAGAGGCTTTATGGGAGAGACGCTACATCAATGGGACTTACTACTGAAGTCATCCTCTAGGTTGGTAAGAGGACACCCCCTTCCAGAATGTAACAGGCTTCTTACCATGCTCTTTGTTGAGTGTGGCACTGTAACAAAGCAAAGCTAACTGGCATTTATAAGGACAAACCTATGACCTTGGCCTCTTTACCACCATATTATAGAATATTAAGAGTTTATGGATTAGAAAGAAGGGAAAAAAGTATTGTTATTAACTGTTAGAATGGCATGGTCATAGTTCCATAAATGATACTTGCTTGACACTATCAGCTTGATGCAACTTACTACTGTGTGTTTAATTTTATCTTCCTGAGCTTTGTAGCCATCTAGAATTAGTTGTGATTTTTGTCATTAATAAAATTGTAATCTCTCTAACTAACTAGTTTGAGCCCTATTCCAGTCATGAAATATTAGTTATTTAATGAAATGAAGGAAGTCTCAAGTCAACAAATATTTATTAAGACCCCTCTATGGGACGGCCTGTGTGCTAAGATCCGAGAATTACAGAGAAAGGCAAAAACTTGTCCCTGCCTTGAGGGAACTCACAGTATGACAGAGGATCTCAAAATCTAATGTAGAATCATCCTTTCCCAATACTAGTTACTCTAAATTTTATATAATTAAATAAATATTAAAAATTACCTCATATATACATTTCATTAATGAATGAAAGTATCAATAGATACGGACATATGTATTTTGGCTATGATCAATGTCACATCTCATGACCTCTCAGATTCTGGGTATTATAGTAGTTGACCACCCTTTGCTTACCTGGAAACTCAAGTTTTACTCCAATTCAATCCATATATTGATGAAAGTCTCTCAAGAGTATTTTTTAATATTTCTGTTCAATATTAGTCATTTCCTTGTCTTTTCTTCATTAATCTTTCCAGAGTACACTGTACTTCCCAGATCTTCAGACTCTTCCTAGGATTTACTTCACAAGTTTCTATAAAACATATCACAACAGTTATTTCACATCATTTTCTTCCTCTTTGTATCTTCAGAGATTCCTCATAGACCATGAGTGAAAGATGAAACATACACTTCGCTGACACTACAGGGAGAAGTTCTTCACATTAAGTGATTTTCTCAATTTCATAACTGTCAGTACAAACATTCCACTTCGGTACTTTTAAAGAGACTTTCAGTATCCATAGGTGCTAAGAAATGGATGTCAGAAACAAGAGTTACACCAACGAATCTCTTATTACGTACATATTATTTTTTTAAATTTCCCTTAACAAAATAGAATATCTTCACTTATTCTATCTTCTTCTCTGGTCTATTATTTGTAAGTTGCCTGTCATACGGAAGCCTTCCACAGTTTAACACAGAAGTTGGAGAAATTTTCTCACCTTTATGTGAAAGTGAATCCAATCTCCTTAGTTCTTACAAGAAGTATAGGAACCCTGTCCTAGGGGACAAAGGTACTTCAACTCTTAACAACAGCCCAAACCTGGACACATTTATTGTATCATGAAAGAGAATGTTCAGAAAACATGTCATACTTGTATACCTTTTTAAAATTGAGAACCTCAGAATGATTTACATATTATTTCAGTAGCAATAATCATGTACTTTTTATGCAAAGGGAAATTAAAATACAAAAAAATATAAATACCTTGTTCACAGTCAGATAGGAATTTAAGTACAAAAGAGTTCTCAAACCTGAGTCAGTTTAAAAGCTTTCAAAGCCTTACCCACATGTAGTTAATATATTGCATTTACATATGGATTTATTTTCAAACTGATTTATCTGATTTGGTCTTCCTATTGCCTTTGTGAAATAGGTAAGCAAATATTACCTCTATTTTCTAGCTAGGAAAGAGACCAGTGCCTTAACGCTTTCTACACCTAAGTAGATCCAGCTAGAAATACTTGATCTAGCACAGACATAAAGTCTAGATTTTCTGGCTTAACATGCAGTACTCCTTCTAATGTATTCAGCCCTCTAATGTATAGTGGTTTCTGACCATGGTACAGATTCTAGCTGCTTGGTACCTGAGATGCCTGTCATACACAAAGCTAATGATGCTGCCTCATCATCAGTTGCTTTGAAGTAGTGATATTAAATCTGTGGCGACCTATCTGTTCTCTCTTGCTAAACCCTTTGTGATTAAAAGTATACATTTGTGAGACAAAAGAAGTAACTAGGGTTAGAGATTCAGAGTGTGGCACTGCAAGAGAGTAAAGCCAAGTGGTATTTATAAGGACTAGCCTTCTATGAAATCACTGTCAGCTTCTAATGTCCTTGAGCTGCATACAAATTTCTATTTGTGCACTTTAATTCGACTCAAGGATCCTCGTACACGGCAAGGTTGACTGCATTTCAGTGTGTGACTCCCAGCTGCATCTCCTCCTTCCTTCAGCTAGATCACTTAGTTGCTATCCCCAAGCTAGTGTGTGCTCCAGGCTGCTTCTGACACCGATGGGGAGGGAGAGCCAGGGAAGGCATTCTCACAGCTGCAGTCTTTTGGCAGCTTTTCACTCTGGCCATAAGGCCACAGTGTAATGGCATACAAATTAAAATGCTTTGCAAATTTTCACAGTTTTCAATAAATGCAGAAAACTATTTAGGGCCTCCTGACCTCAAGTAGAAAGATAAAAGAAATCTGCAAGAAAAGCGTATCACCCGTTGTTTGACTCTAGTTTGAAATAGGTTTAAAAAAAAAAAACACATTCATCACCTTGATACAACTACTGGGAAAAATGCATATGCAATTAAACTTTTAAAACTACTTCCTGTTATAGCTAAATTCAACTCACATGAAAATTAGAAGAGAGAACTTTGGAGCTGCATAGTTTGATTGGCATTTAGAGCAAAAAGTTATCTAATAATTTTGATGGGAATCTTTTTAAAGTTTTAAGTCCCTAGAGACTCATTAATAAAGATCCTTTTTACTAAGATGTCTCCCTTTCCCCATTGCCTCCTCTCCTATATTTCCAAACCTGGTTTCATAGATGTTTGCATAGTAAGTTTGAGCAATTCCAGATGATTAGAATCAGTTCAGTGACAACTAGAAAACCTTGAGATAACTGAACTCCCACATGACTTGTACTGGAAGCTGACTGGCCAGAAGAATCAGAATATTTGTAGTTTCCACACTCCTTTTTCTACTTTGTTTTAACCAGTCCCCTTAATTTTATGTGGCATTTTAGTCGGAACGTCCTCATATAATTGATGTTCTATTGTACAATATTTACACAGAGGGTGTACTCTGTGTTGCTTTGTCTCCTTAAGCCTATTCATAATTTTAAAACATACATTTAAGGCTTTAGGACATGTGCACAATCCCTTTTAATCTCACTATGCATTATGGCATGTATACTTTCCTTCTTCCCTGTCTCCAGTAAGTCACATTCTAATGTTTTATCCTGTTGTGGAGGTGACACAGGACTCTTGGCAGCTGTGCCAGCAGATACAAATGCTGTCACATCCTAAAGCTATACCAGCCTCAGGTATAGGTCTGGGGACAAATTAGGATGGGTGTGTCACAAATGGGAACTGGACCCTGATCTGCTTGTCCCCAGAGTCAAGCACATTCTCCACTAGAGCAAGAATCCCCTCTTTAGCTTCCTAGCAAGTGGCACTCCTGTACCCACTTAAAGGCCCCAGTGCCAAGGATCTCATTTACCTTCTGAGGCTGCCCATTTCACTTTTAGTTGGTTCTGATTGTTAGAATTTTTCTCTCTCAAGAAAAAATATGCCTCTAATGGTACTGATTGTTCGCTTTCTGACCTCTGGAGCCAAACAAAACAATTCTAATCTTTTCCTCATGACTGCCCTTCGCATATTTGAAGGTAGCTGCTGTGTCTCCCATTAAGTCTGCTTAGGAATGGAGTTAGAGTATGATAAGTGGAACAAACAAGGACCTAGAAGAGGGGAACATTTGTAGCTTGGGTGATCTGGAACGGTTTCGTGAAGGAAGTGGAGTTTGAGTGGTTATATAGTTACAGGGAATTAGGTTGTCAGCTCTTATAGGTGTGATGCTGTGAATCTTATACACACAGACACACACACAGCCCATATATATATATATGTTGTATATGAAATATATATATATATATCATATACTTAAACCTTATACTCAGTTTTCTCAGCTTTCCAAACACACTTCTGTCTTCCTATATCATGGTATCTTGAGTACTTTCTCATTGTTGTTATTTAGTACCCTTTGGGTAGATCCCCACTCACTTGCATTTAAATTGTGCGTTCATGTATCTCAAGTACATACTTCGGATCTCTTGTACCACTTACCTCATCTCTTTTACCTGTTTGTGGGCAGAAAAGTCATTTCCATATTGTCTACTCTCCTCTGTATCTTGCTATACCCTAAGATTTATGTGGAATTTCAGGTGCCTCTATGTCATGCATGTACAGATATTCCACGGAGACCTGGGGCCTAGAGCTCGGAAAGAGGCAGAGTTCGTAATTTAAAATAAAAGTATGTGAGTCATACACGTGGGTTAAATGATAACCACCACAAGGATAATAATAACTGGATCCAATGGAATCAATAGGATCAGTGGAAGAGAGTGGATGGAGAGACCAGAAAAGGGTAAGAAGAAAAGCTTGCGGGATGTTTCGAGAAGCCCTGGAGGGCAGGAACACTTGGCTTATTTATTGTTGTGTCTCCTCCAGCATCTCAGTGCAGTGACTTAGCATGTTGGTCATCTAATAAATGTTTGTTGAGTAAATGAATGTTGAAATGTGGGATGTGAGAAGGAGATGGATGGAAAAAGAGCAACTACCAGAAATGTAAGAGGTTAAAGAGAGAGTAGGTGAGAAAAACAAGTGTTTGGGAGGTCTTCAGGTTCCGCTAGGAATTTTTTATTGGAATCAGGTTTTGGAGGTCTTCTAGATAGTGCTATCAAATTTTGAATGTAACCTTAAGAACAAAGAGTTCCTTCTCACTAACCATTCCACAGATGTTGGATAACTAGAGTAGTAGATATGAAGGAATATGAAAGCAGATCAAAAGCTAGAGGCATCTGCTGCAACAATAAACATGTAGAGTCCATTAGAGTAGACCAGATGAGAATAGAGGTAAACCAGCTCTCACTTTTGGCAAAATATTATATGGTTTAGGGAAGCAATGGAAATGGAATAATTTTTTAAGGAATACCATGATAGAAAGTGGGAAAGAAACTTCTCAGTTCCTGACAGTTTATGATGAGACTCAAGAACTTTTCAGTTTTGCAGGTAGCGGTCAGTGACAGAGATGAGCTAGGACAGTTCACAGGAGCTATTTGGAGAAGATTGTGGAAGGAAGTGGGTTTTATGTGATCAATGGGAGTGGGACCATGACTTTCACTTCCAAGGCACTAGAAACATGGTTGATCAGTGAAGACTCCATGGAGGATCGTAGGATCATAGATTTATAGCTGGAAAGGACTTAGCGATCCTGTGGTCCAATCCTCTCATTTTATACATGAGGAAACTGTGACCCAAAGACTTTAAATGACTTGCCCATGGTCACTCAAATATTGAGGAAAAGAACCAGTATTTGAGCCAGATCTTGAAGGATGGATAATCTTTCAGAAGTTATAAGTAAGAAAAGGGCACCCCAAGCAGAGGGCACAAGAGGAACACAGAGGCAGTAAGTAGTGTCTGGAGGTATGTAAAAAGGGACAGCAAATAGTAGTTTTTCTGTAAGCTTAGTGCATGTAAAGGAGAGTCATCAGACTGGAAATGTAGAGAGGCAGTCAATTATGGGGAGCTTTTTAAGATTTTGATTTTATTTAGTAACCAGTATGATTGATGGGATAGAATGGTCAAAGAAAGGGGTGTGTGTGTGTGTGTGTGTGTGTGTGTGTGTGTGTGTGTGTGTAGATTGGGGAAACTTGAGCATGACTATAACAAGATGAAAAGGAATCAGTAGAAAGGGGGAAATTCAAGATATACAAGAAAGAGAGGATGACTGATTGATAAAGCAGGAGGAAGCAATAGGGGACAAATGCATAAGTGAAGGGGGTGTCCTTGCCAAGAAATAGGGCCACCTCTTCCTCTGAAACTAGAGGGAGGAAAGAGGCAAAAAAGTGAAAGTACTTAGGAATTTTAAGGTATGAGAAGTCAAAAGATGACTTTGATCTCTGTAAGGGAAAATCATGTCATTGACTGAGCATAAAGGGTAGAAAGAAATTGTAAGCTTGAGAAGAGACTGAAAGAGATTGAGATTGATTGTGGGAATTTAGATTGTGAACTGATAAGAATAAAGTAAAAGGATTTCTGAGTAGCAGTGAGTGTATAGTTGAGGTTAAAGTGTCCAAAATAGAGTTCAGTATCTTTCCCACAAAACTTTCCCCTGCGCCAGACTTCCCTATTTTTGTCAAGAGTACCACCATCTTCTGTGCCGCACAACCACATTTCATCCTAAGTGCCTCACTCACACTTACCCAGCACATCCAGTTTGTTGCTAAGCCTTCATGTTGGTACCTTCACAACAAATTATCTACATCCTTTCTTTACACTCACAGAGCTACCCCCGGTACAAGCCCTCATCACCCCACACTTGGACCATGGCAGCAGCCTGCTGTTTAGTATCCCTGCCTCAGGTCTCCTCCCACTCCAGTCCACTTTCTCCCAGCTGCCAAAGTGATTTTCCTAAAGCACCTCTGACTGTGTCCCCCAACTGTGTGATAAACCCAGTGGCTCCTTCTTATTTCCAGTATCATATATGAATTCCTTTATTTGACTTTTAAAGCCCTTCACAAACTGGTTCCTTCTTACCTTTCCAGTCCTCTCACAGTTTAATCCCCTCCACCTATCCAGTTGTACTATCCTTCCTGTTCCTCATACATGACACTTCTCCCAACTCATTGCCTTTTTCTGGTTGTGTCTCATGCTTGGAATGCTCTCCCTCCTCATCTCTACTTCCTGACCTCCCTGGATTCCTTCAAGATGCAGCTGAAATCTCAGCTTCTGCCAAAGGCCTTTCTTGGTCCCCTCTTCACACCCCTTATGACTCCCCTTACTATTTAGTCCTGCCTTCCTTTTGAGATTACCTCCCATTTACACTGTATATATCTGGCATGTACATAGTTTGTTTGTGTTTTTTTCTCCCCCAGGACTATGTGAGCTTCTTGTATTTACTTTTTTGTTGTTGTTAGATCCCCAGTTCTTAGCCCCAAGTAAGCACTTAATAAATACTTGTTGTTCTTATATATAATAATTATGTTCTATATATGCAAATATAATTGTTTATAATATTTATTTATAATAAAGTGGGATCAATTTTGAGATCTTATCTATCAACACTCAGCGACAAGATCTGAAAAATCCAACAGAAGGGGTAAGCCAGAGTTGAGGATTAGCTGAGCAGGAGTCAGAGAAGATCAGAGAGATGATACAGTCTAAATTTGCAGCCAGGGCATTTTGAAGTGGCTGGCCATTAAGCTGAGACTAAGGAACGGGATAAATGAAGCCAGAAGGGAGGTGAAGGGAGAGGGAGGGAATTGAAAGGAGAGGATAGACTGGAAGAAGTTGGACTAGAGATGAGGAGGGCAAGCATTGGGCCGGGAGTGGGCTCTGGGATTTTAGAGCATATGGTGCCACATAATAGTCAGTTCTAAGGAATGGCCCTGCTGATATGTGGGTGTAATAGAGCAGAGAGAGAGCTCTCAGAAGAGGTCAGCTAATAAGAAGTGTAATTCCCATGAATGTTGAAGTATGGGAGAATGATAGCCAGGGTAAGGAGGAGAAGAAAATTGTGAACCAGGCACTAAAGTGATTGAGGAAAGTCAGCAAGGTAGCCACAGTTCTGAGGTTGTGGGGAATGTGACCCGATGACATAAACTTTGAAGAAAGAAGCGTTGTTGAGGCATGTTAGCAGTTTGGAGGTATCATTGGGGAGCTGAGTATCCAGATCCCTGCTTCTGGCCTTGTATATCAGGAGGAATAGGTGAATAGACAGCCTCTCAAAGGAAAGCCAGGCAGATAAAAACAATTATCCTTCAACATGAGCTTTTCAAAGCACTATAACATTGGGTCCATTTGTTTCACTTTTCTTTTTTTCTCTAGAACCAGATAATGCAGAAACTGATGAATTTTTCTGCCCTGTGAAAACACCAACTGGACTAGTAGGCATAGCAGCTGCTTCTCAGCCTGTTCCAGAGATGCCCACTACCCTCCAGAATATTTCCCTCAAACACCTAGGAACTGAAATACAGTAAGTATTTCGGGAATTGAAATAACTAATCTATTGATTAGTATGTTCTGATACTGCTAAAAACTGCTTACATTAAATGAGCTTCACAGTTGCAGCAGGGTGGGGCAGTGGAAAGAGTTCGGGGTCTGGAGCCAGGAAGATCTGAATTCAAATCTTGCCTTAGACACTGACCAGCTGTGTAACCTCGGGTAAATCTTTTAACCTCTGTTTGCCTCAATCTCCTCCTGTGCAAAATGGGGATCAAAATATTGTTGGAGGGTTAAATGAGATATTCTTTGTGAACCACTTAACCAAGTATCTGGCACACAGTAAGTGCTATATGTATGCTAACTCTTATTAGGATCACTACTGCTTTCATTTGCCATAGTTTAATTCCTAGGAGACAAACTATCAAAACTGTAATGTAGCAAATTAGGGTTAGAAAAATAAAAATGAGCACAATTCAGATGTTGGTGTGAGAAGGCAGGATAGTGCACTGGGCTTAGATTAGGAGATCTGGGTTCAGATTCTCCCTTAGACAACTAACTATGTGATTGTAAAGAAATCCTTTACCTTTTTTGTGTCATTCTCTGAATGTCTTTATTTGGATGAAGTAAGATACATGTAAAGGAAACTGATTATTGAAATACATTCATCAAAGTATCAAAAATCAAGTTCTTGGATCCCAAGTTAAGAACAGCCCTGACTTGATTTCTCAGAGCATGTTTTTTCATCTTTAAAATGGAAATGAGAGTACTTTTACTACCTAATTTAAACAGTTGTTGTAATAACACTTCAAACCTTAAAGCATTGTCTAAAATTGTGAATTATTATTTTCCCTGAATGACAACCAATCTTTACTTTCATTTGTACTTCTGGAATATTTCAGTATTCATACCTTCTTGTGATTTCTACTGTTATCAGACCAGTTGGGCCATCATCATCTCTGGCCTTGACTCTTAGACTAGCCCTCTAACTGGTCTACCTGCTTTTTGTCACTTTCCCTGCCAATTCATCCAGACTATCCATAGTAATCTTCCTAAAGCACCTTTCTCATCATTTGAAACACTCCTCCTCCAGCTCTGTCCCCCACCCCACTATACTTGGCATTTATGGTTTGCCACAATTTAGCTCTCACCTGCTTTTTCAGCATTATCTCACATTACTTCCTTTTACTCTCCCCCTGTTCCAACAATACTAATTACCATAGTGCCTAGCACATAGTACCTTGTTGCTGACCATCTGCCATTCCTTAAACACACCCTTCATTCTCCCACTTCTTTGTTGTTGCTTCCATGATTCCCTTCACCTGGAATTCTCACCCATCCTAGCTCTGTGCCTAGCTCTGTTTGTCTCTTATGTCCTTCGAGCCATCTTCTTCACCATGAAATAAATTCTGCTAAAATGCCAGACCACTTTCTACCTCTCCTACTTCAATTAAACATTCTACCTCATTACTTGTATTTATTCATGCATGTTTTACCTCCATTGCTAGATTTGTAATCTAGCTCCATGAGGGCAGACTATATCTTTTTTATATCCTCCATAGCACCAAGCATATGATAGATACTTAATAAACATTTATCTGAATGAAAAAATTTATAACTTAGTAGTGCAATGGAAGAAGGCAATGACAAACCACTCCAGGATCTTTGCCGGGGAAACCCCCTACAGAATCATAAAGAGTTGGACACAACTGAACAACCAAGCAGCAGCAACAGATGTAATGAAAAAAGTGCTAGACATGGAGTCAAGAAGAAGTGGATTTGATAAAATATCAGATACTGATCAGCAGTAGGAACATGGACAAGACAATCTCTGAAGATTCCTCACTTTCCTCATCTGTAAAGTAGGGAGAATAATACCTATAGTTATAGTACTCAACTTACAGGTTCTTGTGAGAATCAAATGAGATAGCTGGCCTAAGTCATATGGCAAACCTTAAAATGTTATATGTGATAGCTAGAAATATTATATAAAGTTGAAAATAATTACGGTACCTTGTGTGACTTAGTCAGTTGAGTCAAGAGGCCTGTGTTCTATTCCTAACTCTGCTACTAACTAGCTGGGCACACAAAACTATGCCGACTGGGTACACTTCAAATTTATGTTCCATCATCTTAACTAGGCCCTCACTACAGGCAATCTTTTACACCTCTGTAATCAAGTTGGTTCTCTCGCTTTCCTCAGCGGCTCTTTCCAAGCTTCCCACATTTTAATATCCTTCCATGCTCTCAGATTAAGGAGCTCCACTCATATTTCCCCAAAAACATTAACTCCATTTACTGAGAACTTCCTCTTCTCCTTGTTTCACATCACTCTGGCATATTCCCCTCACAGTCTCCTCTTTAACCCATCTCATATGAAGAAGTGGCCCTTTTTTTGCCAAGACAAACATATGTGCATCTTTCATCCTTGATGCTGTTGTCTTTCATCTTCTCCATTAGATTATCTTCTCTGTCATTCCCATTCTCTGGTTAGTCTTCAGTGTCTTCCCTATGTACTGGTTTCTTTCCTGCTACCTATATATATACATATATATATGTATATATATATATATACGTATATATATATATACATATATATATATATACGTATATATATATATATACATATATATATGTATATATATATATATATATATGTATATATATACACACACACACATAGCCTCTATTCTTAGAAAACCCTCTTTTGATCCTACCTTCCCAGCTGGTTATACCTTCTCTCCTCTGCTAAACTCCTTGAGAAAGCCACTACACAGAGTGCTTCCACTTCCTCTCTTCTAAACCCCCAGCAATCTGACTTCTGACCTCATCATTCAACTGAAACTGCTCTCTCGAAGTTACCCAAATCTAATGACCTTTTCTTAATCCTCAGTAGAACCAAACTCTACCTTTATAGGCTCTTTTACAAGTTGTCTCTCATCTACTTACCATTCTTAAATGTAAAAACAGAAGTAACTGTTCAATGACCCTCTGATAGTAAGCAGGCAAAGCAAAAAACAAAGGTATGCATAGAGGCATTCCTTGTGAATAGTGAGATCTTCAAGATGCTTTTGTTTGTAAATGACCTCATGTTTCCATCAAACCCTGAGACACTGCAGATTCTCCAGGGAGAGATCTGTAATTACTCAAAGGAGTCTGGCCTGCCCATCCAAAGAAGACCAAATGTGGGTGAAAAATATCTTGCAGATTTCAGTATGCATCTGAATGGACACCCTATAGACCTTATCCAGTTGTATATATACCTGCAGTATAAATGAGCAATGAGTTGGGCCCAGAGGTGAGAAGAAGAGCTGGCTGGATTGCTTGAGAAGAGCAAAATATACTTCTCCTGACTCTGAGCTTCCCCAGAAAGCAAAGATCCTCTTTATCAGTATAAATACTTCACTGGTGCTACTTTGTGGCAGCAAGACTTTAGAACACCACTGATTTAGTGCCAACAGATCTTGTTTAAGTAAATCCAGCCAGTGTCAATAAGACAATTTAAAAGTGGAAGTGACAAAATTAAAACATAAATCAAGAAAAAGGAAGGAAATCTTTGGAGATAAAACAGTCACTTCCTCCTAAAGCCATTTATAATAAGCTACAGGAAATTTGGGGCAAGAACGTAAAGGCTAAAGTGCTCAGGATTTTGCAGAAACAAGATCACTATGTGCTTTTGCCCATATCTCCAGAGTGTGTCACCAAGCAATAATCTATTAATTGAGAAACTTCAGTGATGTTATTATATACATACACGTAGAGACACTGTTGGGCAAGCATTCATTTATTCATGAATTCACAGTTATACACAGAGCTCATAGTTAACAAAGACAGTGTTCTTTAAGAAAATATAAAATGGGTGGAGCTAAGATGGCGGAGTGAGAGCAACTACTCACCTAAGCTCTTAGACAAATTCTTTCAGACAAGAGGAATCTGACCTAAAAAGACAATCTGACCAAATTCTGGAGGTGCAGAATCCAATAGGAGACAGACTGTGGCAGATTCAAAGCCCAGGACAGACTGGAAGGTCAACGGGAAGGATCTGTTCGAAGGGTTGAGCCCAAAGCATAGAGCACAGCTCATTCGAGAGGGCCCCAGGGACACCAGAGGCAGCAGCAGGCGGAACTGGCAAAGCAGCAGCCCAGGGTGAGAGACCAGCAGAGCCAAGCAAGTGACAGCCACTGAGCCCCAGATCTCAGCCGCAGCAGCTCCTGAGATTTTCAGCATGCAGATCAAATGTCTGTAAGTCACCTACTAGAATTTGCAGGCGCTCAAATGGCAGAGTGACCTGTAAATGCTCTCTCCTTCCCCCTTGTTGACCTCAAAAGAGCCACAAAATATTTCCCCAGAAAAATCCCGGGTCAGTAGGCACAGTGAAGGGGCAAACAGTCTCATAACACCTGAGGCTAGGAAAATAGGTAAGGGGGATTCCTCTTACTGTGGCAGAGGCGAACCGGAAGGAGAGGGGCTCCAGGGTGGTGGAAACTCGCACTAGGATCCAGGCAAGCCTCGGCACTAGGAGAGGAGCTCCAGGGGAGGTGGAAACTCGCTCTAGGAGCCAGGAGTGTCTCAGCGCCCCAGGGGAAATGGGAAGACAATAGGGCAGCCAGGATCACCAGCTCTTGAGCTTACCTTTCCCTCAGCTCAGCTAAGGAGATCTCTCAGGACCAGACCACCCCTTCCCCACACTTAACAAGCTAGCCCCAAGGCTGATGGGAAACACAAAACAAAAAGATAAAAAAGCATCTGCCCTTAGCTTTTTTACACCAGTCAGCTCAACACCAAGTTCTGCAGCTTCTAACTGAAAGAACTACAAGCCACAATATAAATCATCATTATGAGCAAGAAAAAGCAAAACAAGGGTGAAAAAGCCATAGAATCTTTCTATGGGGACAAGGACCAAAAGAACACCAAAGAGGTCAGTAGTGAGACTGTACTCCCATCTGAAACTTCAGAAGGGACCATGAACTTCCTGCATGCACAAACAGCTCTCCTGGAACAGCTGAAGAAGGAAATAGAAGAGAAACTGACCAGTGATTTTAAAGGTATGAAAAAAGAATTCACTGATGAGAATATCTCTTTAAAAAGAAAAATTGAACAAATGGAAAAGGAAGCACAAAACCTAACTGGGAAAATTGGACAGATAGAAAAGGAAGTACAAAAACTAACTGGAGAAAATAACTCCTTAAAAGGAACAATTAGACAGATGGCAAAGGAGATGCAAAAGTTAACTGAAGAAAATAATTTGATAAAAATTAGAATTGGGCAAGTAGAAACTAACGACTCTATGAGACATCAAGAATCAGTCAAAATCTAAAGAATGAAAAGATAAAAGAAAATGTAAAATATCTAATTGGAAGAACAACTGACCTGCAAAATAGATCCAGGAGAGAAAATTTAAGAATTATTGGCCTACCAGAAAACCACGATGAAAAAAGTCTGGATAATATCTTCCAAGAAATCATCAAGGAAAACTGCCCAGAAGTGCTAGATCCAGAGGGCAAAATAGTCATCAAAAGAATCTACCATTCACTTCCCGAAAGGGATCCCAAGAAATATTGTTGCCAGATTCCAGAACTATCAAGTGAAGGAGAAAATACTACAGGCAGCCAGAAAAAAACCATTCAGATATCAAGGAGCAACAGTCAGGACCATACAGGACCTTGCAGCTTCTACATTAAAAGATCAAAGGAATTGGAATATGATATTCTGTAAGACAAAGGAGCTGGGACTACAACCAAGGATCAATTACCCAGCAAAGTTCAGCATAACATTTCAAGCAAAAAGATGGATATTTGAGGAAATTAGGGATTTCCAGACCTTCCTGACAAAAAGGCCAGAACTCAGGAGAAAATTCGATCTTCAAACACAGGTCTCAAGAGAGGCATAAAAAGGCAAACAGGGGAAAAGAAAAACTTGCTACTCAAGTTTGGCAAACTGTTTACCTCCCTATAAGGGAAGATGATACTTGTTAATCCTGAGAATTGTAGACATATTGCAAAATATAAAAGGGATATACATAGAGAGAATGGGTATAAAGTAAATGATGTGATGATAAAAATATGATTTAAGCGTGCAAAGGGATTGTAACAGGAGATGTGAAAAGGAAGAAACAGAAAATGGTAAATTACGTCACAGGAAGAAGTACAAAATTACAGTCAAGGGAAAGAGGGGAGAGAGATGAGCATTGTTTGAGAGGTACTCTCATCTGATTTGGTTCAAGGAGGGAGCAATAAACTTAAGTATATAAATTTAACTAACTCTATAGGCAGCAGGAGGGGAAGGGAGAAGAAAGGGGAAGGGAAACTGAAAGGGAGGGAAGAAGTAGTAAGGG
>CM053769.1:48657111-48679802 GCA_028658325.1 Potorous gilbertii | reverse complement strand
AAAATATTTGTAACTCTTGAAACTTTTCAGTATCTGAGTAGTTGGTGGGATTACACACACACACACACACACACACACACACACACACACACACACACAAACGGGCGCATGTGTGTGCCCACACGCATGCACCTACACACACATACCTACACACATGCACGCACACACAGAGACAGAGAGCACTGAGTGAATTGAATAGGATGGGATCATATCTTAAAAAAATTAAGTTAAATGATGAGAGAGAAATGCATTGGGAGGAGAGAGGGAGAAATGGAATGGGGCAAATTATCTCTCATAGAAGAGGTAGGTAGGAGATTGTTTAGTGGAGGGAAAGGGAAGGGAGCTGAGAGAAAAACATGAAGTTTACTCTCATCACATTCGACTAAATGAAGGAATAAAATGCACACTCATTTTGGTATGAAAACCTATCCTACAATACAGGAAAGTGGGGGAGAAGGGGATAAGCAGGGTAGGGGGGATGATGGAAGGGAGGACAATGGGAGGAGGGAACAATTTGAAGTCAACACTCTTGGAGAAGGACAGGATCAAAAGAGAGAATAAAAGCAATGGGGGACAGGATAGGATGGAGGGAAATATAGTGAGTCTTACACAATACGGCTATTATCGAAGTAATTTGCAAAACTACACAGATATGGTCTATGTTGAATTGCCTGCCTTCCCAAAGGGGTTGGGTGGGAATGGAGGTATGGGGAGAAGTTGGAACTCAAAGTTTTAGGAACAACTATTGAGTATTGTTCTTGCTATTAGGAAATAAGAAATACAGGTAATGGGGAATAGAAAGTTATGTGGCCCTACAGGACAAAAGAGAAGATGGGGACAAGGGAAGGGAGGGATGATAGAAAAGAGGGCAGATTGGTGATAGGGGAAATTAGAATGCTCAAGGTGTTGGGGTGGGGGGAGGGGACAAATGGGGAGAAAATTTGGAACCCAAAATCTTGTGAAAATGAATGTAAAAAGTTAAATAAATAAATTTAACTAAATTAAAAAAACAACAAAAAACAAAACAAAGCAATTTTTCTTAGGAAGACTCAGGATTCCAAAGTCCAGTACAAGGAATATATGCAACACACAAGAAAGAAAATCAAGCCAGTCTTATTGAAGAAACAATTATAGTATGAAAGGGAGTCAAGGAAGATGGTAGAATGCTTTAGGTCCACTTGGTGTAATTGGGCGCTTCTTGTTTTAAGGCCCCTGGATGGAATGGGATACCCTAAACCAATAAAACATGATGAGTTTTACAGGGTTATTATTTAGGTCTAGTAAGCCAGGAGGGCAGCTATGTGGTACAGTGGACAGGGCCTTCGGCCTTGAGTCAGGAAGACCTGAGTTAAAATCTGATATCAGACACTTGTTAGCTGTGTGACTCTGGGTAAATCACTTAGCATATTTGCCTCAGCTTCTTGATCTGTAAAAGTAGGATTAATAATAGCTCCTAATGTGCAGAGTTGTAATGAGAATCAAAGGAGATAACATTTGTAAAGCACTTAGTGTGGTACCTGGCACATAGTAAGTGATATATTAATATTATTTATTATTAATGATAATGTCAGTTATAGTGTTAATGCAACAGCTTATTATAATATTATCACATATTACTAATATCAGCATATATAAATATGATACTAACTGTCCTATTAATAGCAACAGCCAACATTTATTTAGCACTTACTATGTAATATTATAACTAACATTAATAATAGCTAGCATTTGTATATACAACTTTAAGGTTTGCAAGGCTCTTTATAAATATTGTCTTCTCATTTTATCACCTCAAAAACCCTGACAGGTAGGTACTATTACTATTGCCATTTTATAGAGTGAGAAAACTGAGGAAGGCAGTGGTTAAATGACACTCAGGATCACATAGCTGGTAAGTGTCTAAAGCTAGATTTGAACTTAGGTCTTCTTTATTACATGTTCAGAGCTCTATTCACTATGGTGATGCTTGGTTCATTGTGTCATTTAGTTGTGTCCAATTCTTTGTGATTCCACATGGGGTTTTCTTGGGAAAGATACTGGAGTGGCTTGTCATTTCCTTCTCCGGATCATTTTATAGATGAGAAAATGAGACAAATAGGGTTAAGTGACTTGCCTAGGGTCGTAAAGCTAGTATATGTCTGAGCCTACATTTCAACTCAGGTCTTCCTGACTCCAAGTCCAGTGCTTTATCTGCTGAGCCCATCGAGCTGCCTCTTATTCACTATACCATGTTGTAAAACTTAGGGCACAATAGAGATATAATCTATTATTTGTCTCTTGGGACATCATTGTGTGACATGTGTATGTGGGTTTGATGTCATGGCTTCTTCTGTTTCAGAGGTTCACATATCATGTGCTAACATGTTCCAGATTTGGGGAAGTAAACTTCGATGAAAACTCTGGTGAGAATACAACCTAAAGCTGCCTGCTTGATTTGTATTTCCCATCTCCTAGCTCCAAATAAAGAGAAGTATAGAAGCCAGATGGTAAAAGTAATATAGACCTGGGATTTGGCAATGAATGAATGGGTCTAGCACTAAAGGGCAAAGGATTTAAGAATAGAGGATAGTGTGGAGTTGAATTGTGAACTATAGGATCAATACTGGGAAGAGAGAAAAGTCAGAGCTGGGACAATGGCTTGAGAAATGATTGGAGGGGAGGAGAGATTGAAGGTTGTGATTAGGGTGATTAGGGAAACCAATAGATTTGGGAGAAGGTACATGGAGAAATGGAATGATAAGATTTTATGCCCAAAATAAGGAATGTTAGAGTTAAAATTTTTTAATTAAGGAAATAGAATACTTGTGGATAATGGTGCAGCACAAGGTATAACCATCCATCTCTGTGTATTTCTGAGGTGGAATGAAGGAATAAATTGCGGGATTTAAAGGAGATTGAGGAATTTGAAGGTTTGAATTTGAAGGAAGGATGAGGGATGATGTTGAAATCTTCTAATATAAGGGTAGGAGTTGAGGACAAGGGGAAGACAATGAAGTGGGTACTGAACTCCATGAGAAAGGAAAAAAGAATCACCTGGAGACTGGTATATAACATCTACCATAATTTGAATATGGTAGAAAATTTCAATACAATGAACTTCAAAGGAGAAGAGATTTGTTCAATGATGGCAATGAGTGGAGAGTCGAAGAATTCTGAACAATCTGAAAAAGACAGAATAAGCTGTATTATTTCAATTCTCCTTCCAATACTAGTGTGTGTGATGGTGGTGGTGGTGGTGGTGGGGTGAATGAAGGTAGAGCCGGAACTATAGGAGAATATCAGGAATGAAGTGTTCTTTGGGGGAAGAGGCTGGAAATATATGGAAAGAGTATGGGAGGAAAAGATCAAGAAGGGACAAATTTTTTCATTATGGAATAAGAATTCCAAAGGCCACAGTGGAAATGTAGGAAAAGTTGGTCAAGTTGGGGTCAAGTATGGATGAGGAGGCTGGACATGAGGATGGAAGTGGGAATTGGAATTTTTTCCTACATAATTGGTGGTTGAGTAAGGCAGAGAGAGGAAGAGTAGCGAATGTTGAGAATTTACTAGAAGATGTTCACTGGGAAGGTGTTGTAGTGGGAGGCAGATGAATTATAATGGTTACAGTCATGAAGGGATATTGTTGGTAGGCAAGAGTGAGAGGTTAAGGACCATAGATATTCTTAACTGTTTCTCCTGACTCAGGTTAGCTGCATGGTGATAGGTGATATTGTAGCAAGTCCAGGGTTGGCAGAGGTCTCTGGGCAAGGCCTGTGCTTCCAGGTGAGTGGTGCATCTGTGTTCCTCTGGATAGCAGGATAGCATTGACAACTGGAAAGGTCTGAGGCTGCTTTCTCTCATTGGTTGGCAGATAAGATTGGGCCGATGGTATAGCTATGTTCCCAGATTTGCTTCAGAATCTGCTCCATAACTGAACAGGCAAGAGTATTGAAGCAACGGTGGAAAGGCAAACCTATGTCTTCATCCCAGGCCCTCATCCACCAAGAAGGTGACTCTATGTTCATCCATATAGGAACATAGAGAGTGGGAGCTTTATTTGGCAAACAGAAGCTGTGGGATTAGTTAGAGAGTAGAAAGAGGATAGGCTATGTCATGCATGGTCATGGATGTGTGCACTTTAGATGAAATTGTAATGGAGAACTACACTAATAAATCACAATAAAAGCCTATCTGTTTGAGGAAAATGATTTTAGCAAATGTTTGTTTTGACTAATAAGGATCTTGATGTACTGAGCAAATCCCAGAACAGAAGTCTCTTGTTTACCTTACTTGCATCTCCGGGAATGATGCTTCAATATACATGAGAAGAATAGGATTTTACTTCCTCTAACTTGATCTCTGAAATGGTTTTGTATATTGCTACTGGATAGAAGTAACTAGTGAAGAATGAATTTTCTCCCTTCCATAAAGTGATCATGCATCACTGATGGTCTTTTGGACATTTTATTTGTCCCACAGACATCTCAAAAACAGTATTTTTAAAAAGAGAAGTTGTTATACCTCTACCCCTCCCCTCAGTCCTCCCCTATTATGAACTTCCCTCTTATTTTGAACCCAACTTTGAAGTCATCCAGGCCAGCAAGCTTGGTATCATCTTCATTCATCTCACATTATCCAATCTGTTGACATATCTTGTCTTCTCTACCTTCATAATATCTCTCCTGTGAATTCACTTCTCTCTATTCACGTGGTCACCATTGTAGTTCAGAATCTCAATATCTCTCACATGGACTATTGCAATGGTTTTCTAACCTGCCCCAAGCATCTTCCCATTCCAATCTATCTCAGTGGAGAAGGTGAATTTTCTAAACGGTGGATCTGATCATGTCATTCCTTCCCCTCACTTCTGTTCAATGAACTCTCATGACTCCCTATTGCTTCCAGGATTAAACTTCTCTATGTTTGTCATTTAAAGTTCTTCATAACATTGCCATTTCCAACTTTACTCTCTCCCATGTACTCTACGATCCAAGTACTCTGGCCAGCTTGCTGTGCCTGGAACATACTTCATCTCCCATCTGTGTGCCTCTGTATGGCTAAACCCCATGCATAGCATACATTGTCCTCTCAATTTTGTCTTTGAGTTTCCCTGATTTATTTCAAGACTCAACTCAAATTCTGCCTTCTGCAGGAGGTCTTTTCCAGGGTCTTTATCTGAAATCACTTTCAGCTATTTTTGATGTCTTCATATATACATACATGTGTGTATATGTATATACACAGGGGACCATCTCCAGTCACCTTGATCTATATCCTGCTGCTGGGACCAGTTGGCTCCAGAGGAGAAAATGAGGCTGGTGACCTTGTATAGCCCTTTGTCACTTAAATTCTGTTCCTCTATATGTCATGATCTCATCTTCCTGATGTCATGTTCCTCTTCAAGAAAGAAGGACAAACAACAACCTATATTATACATATATGTTTATATACACAAATGTATATTTATACCAAGTTATATAATATATTATATATGATTATATTATATTAGATATTATGTGCAATATTACATATTAGAACATATTATTAATATTAGATATATAATATTCAATATATAACATATAATATATTGTATGTACTATATAGAATATAACAATTATATAATCATATATAATATAATTATATAATATAATATTTATATAATATAATATATGTTAGAGATATATAATATTAGATATACGTTTAATATTATATGAGAATATATTATATATATACCAGTTACATATACCAGTATAATGTACAATGTTGCACATACTTAGTTATATAAAATTAAAATCTCCCTTATTAGAATACAAGTTTCTGAGGACAGGGATAGTTTTGCTTTTTATTTGTTTCTCTGGGGCTTAACACAGTGCCTGGTACTTCATAACTACTTAATAAATGCTTGTAGACTAACATGTTTTCCTAGGTAACAGCTTAACCTGCTTTTTTCCCTTCCTTAAATGGCGGCTAACAAATAGAAGATAATAGGAACACAGCATCACAATGTAGAGTTGGAAGAGACATCAGAGAAGAGACATCTCACCCACCCTCATTTTAAAAGTAAGGAAAATGAGGTCAAGAGAAGTGTGGGGATTTGCTCCAGGTTACACAGGTAGTAAGCATCAGAGATGAGATTCGATCCCAGGTCCTTGGACTCTGGAGATACCCTCCGTCACTCCCCAGGAAACTTGTTGAGAATGAAAGTTTTCCTGTGAAAAAGCTTAACAGTCCCACTGTTGCCTATTTTCACCTCCATCGTGGTGTATAATAGGGGCGCTGTTTTTTTAATGATGCCCTGTGAAATTAGTGTTCCTTCCTACAGAATTAGTGTTAGAATGTGGCTCTGTATTCCTGTGGGAGGAACTGAGACCAGGAATAATGAAGAGAAATGAAAAGAAATAATCATGGCTTTCTTGATTTGGGTACCTGTTGGAGGTTTTTAGGTGCCGCAAATATATAGTTGGTTTGTATGAGAGTGATAGTCTTTATTCTATGTGGCAAAAATCTAGTAGAAAAAATAGTAGTAATAAAACCCTCTCCCCTTTTTAATATCTAGAGTTTTGAGGTTTACAAAGCACAAAACCTTTGGATGGAGGCATGCATGTGTTGTGATTCCTCCATTTTTTCTGGAAGAGGAAACTGAGCATCAAAAACTTGCTCAAAGACACAGTTAGGATAATCAGTTTGGAGTCGGAAGGGTGAACTAGTCCAGCCCCCTCATTTTACATGTGAGGAACCTGAGAGATTGGGTGACCTGCTCTGTTATTCCCACATGGCTTTCCAATCTCCCATTTTTCTGCACCTTTATATTGGTTGCCCACTCTCTCCACCCTGTTCCCATGCCTAGAAGAACAGTCTCACATCTACTTTGTAGAATTCCTCTCCTCCTTCAAGATGCTGCTCAAGCACCATCTGTTATATGAAGCTTTGCCCAATCCTTCCAAATGTTACTCCTCTCCTTCCCTAATGACTTACTTATATTTGTTTTGCATTTATTTATTCTTATACATCTCCTTATGATATCTCCCAGAAGAATGTAATCTTCTTTGCAGTAGGGATTGTTTTATTCTAGTGCCCTCCTATCATTCCAGTCTTCTTATACCTCATACTCTATCTACTCTTCACTCCAGTAATACTGGTCTCCTTCCTGTTCTAAGAACAAGGTATTCCATGTCTCACCTCAAGGAATTTTCTCTGGGTGTCTGCCATACCTAGAATGCTCTTGCAATGTTCCTCATTATTTCATTTAAGGCCAAGCAAAATCTGTTTTTCTAGAGGAAGGCTTTCCCAATCCCTCTTCATTCCAGTGCTTCCTCTCTATTAATTATTTCTTATTTATCCCATATATAGACTATTTTTACATCTTTGTTGGCTTGTTGTCTTTTTCATTGGATTGTCAGGTCCTTGCAGGCAAGCGACTGTGTTTTGTTTCTTCCTGTATATAGACTATTTTTACATACTTGTTACTTGTCTTTTCCATTGGATTGTCAGTTCCTTGTGGTCAAGTGATTTTCTTTTGTCTCTTTTTGAATCTCTCATGCTTAGCATAGCATTTTTATTTCCTGAGTGCCTAGCGCAGTAGTTGGCGCATAGAAAGTGCTTAATCAGTGTTGACTTTTCCCTCAGCAGTTAATAATAGAACTGAAATTTAAACTCATGCCATTGGACTTCAAATTCTGTGCTCTGGAAGCGGGAAATAAATACTAGGTTACCGATAGGTTTACTGTTGATCAAGACATCCGAATTGAACTTGAGAATCTCCATTGTCCAACCTTGCTCCTGAGTTATTGGAGAATACCATATAAGTTTATTGTTTTTGTCCACATCAAATTCATCCTATCTAACTTCAATTGAACCTTTTTGGAGTGCTTTGACCCATTTTTTATTGATTCTCTATTATATTCTAAATTCTTTCTATCCTCTCCTATCATTCCAGCCCATTCCTTCTGCCTCAGCAAATGCTCCGTTCTTCTCCTTTAATAAGGTCAAAGACACCTCAAGAAAAACTCCCTAGAATTTTGTCCCCTTTTCCTCAAATGTCTCTGCTTCCACACCCTCCTCATCAACAAAAAAATCTTTGTTCTTTCTCACAAGTGTGATTCTTTCCAGAGTTCCTTCTTACCATACTCGGTGACTGCCTCCAAGATCTTGTATATGTTACCACCAAGGTTAACAACACCTCTGTTTTTTTTAAAGGGTTAATTTATTTATTTATAAGCAATCTCGTTCACTGCCCCTACCCCATTGGATAACAAAATGGAAAAATACATAACAACAAACTTACATAGTCTAGTCAAAGAAATTTTCACACTGGTCATGTCCAACAACATATATCACAATCTGCATTTTAAATGAATCCCTTTTCTGGCAGGAGGTAGTATGGCATGATTCATTTTCAGGCCTCTGGACTCATGGTTTATTCTTGCATTAATCAGAATTCTAAAGCCCTTCAAAGTTGTTATTATCTTTGCGGTCAACACCTGTCCTCTTGACCCTATCTCTTCCTTATTCCTCTAGGCCCAAGTATCCCTTTAATTACACATTTAAACTTTCCCCATCCAACTTGTTCTATTTCTTCTTTTCTTATGCTTCTTCTTATTTTCACCTTCAAAGTTCTCTGAAGAATTTTCTGTACAACATGCCTGACTAGAGGCCTGCATATGAATCCAGAGGATCTGCCATTAAACACTGGCTTTGCCACTAACCACCTATAGTGGGATATAGAGCAATTCTCTCCAGGCCCAAGGTTTTTCATCTGTAAAATGAAGGAGTTGGAATTGAAAACCAACCTCCAATTTCTCTTCTATCTCTAAATCTATGATCCATTGGTCTCTATAACACCAATAACTTGCCCTTTAGCTTACAATCTGCCTTCTATCCCTACTATTATGTTACCACATCTGGTCAATCAAGTCCTGTCTGAGAGTCCTTCATGAGGTCTTTTGCATTTGCCCACCTCCTTCTGGTCACCATTTCTGCCTTAACATCAGCAGTTCACATTTCCATAGAGCCATAGCATTTCCAAGCAACTTTCCTTACAACAACGCTGTGAGGCAGACTGTACAAGTATTATCACATCCATTTTATAGATGAGGAAACTGAGAACAGAGACTTTAAATAGTGTCCCTACTAGTGAGAAAATTTGGACCTTAATCTAAGTATCCTGACTCTGGCTACCATATCCAACTGCCTCCTTCCCCCTGGTTACCAATCATCAGAGACAAACTAGGTGATTGTTAGATAGAAAATTGGACTCGAAGTCAGTAACATCTGAGTTCAAACACTACCTCAGACACTTATTAGTTATGTGACCCTGGGTAAGTCAAGGGGCAACCTCCTTTATCCTTAATTTATTCATCTCTAAAATGGGACTAATAATATCACTTACCTCACAGGATTATGGTGAGGATGAAATGAAATTATATAAACACGTATTTCTACGTAAACATTTCTACAAACATATATGCATGCACACAAAAATGCATATACATATGTATATGTGTTTGTGTGTATGCGTAGGCCTGGCACATTTTTGTTTTTTCCCTTGTGTCTGACTCTCTGTGACCCTAGTTGGGGTTTTCTTGGCAAAGATACTAGAGTGATTTGCTATTTCTTTTCTCCAGCTCTTTTTATTGCTGAGGAATCGAGGCAAAGACAGTGAAGTGATTTTCCAGCACCTGAGACTGCATTTGAACTTAGGTCTTCTTGACTTCACGCCCAATGCTTTATCTACTATATTACTTAGTTGTTCTTTCTGCCATGTAGCAGATGCTTAAATAAATGTTGATTGAAATATAAAGTGCTTTGCAAACTTCGAAGTGCTTCTTCAATGCTGTCTATCATTAAAAATCATCATTGTCATCATTTTTGTTCAGGTCTCTCATACTCTGAGAATACATTTATTCTATTGGCATATTTATTTTGAGTGATTTAGCTGGCCAGCATATGACTAGACCAGATGAGAAAGCCCACCCTTTGCTACCAGAGTGACCCATCACAGATAGAGAGAGGGTACAGGAAAAGTCAAATGCTGTAGAAGGTTGTGATGGCTACTTTCTCATGATATTCCATTTTCTCCCATCCTTTCTGAGATACGTTTGATTTGTGAGGGGGGAAATGATGCTGTTGGAGAGCACTTACCATGGTGAGATGGATATATCAATGAAATAGGATTCAGAAATTCCTGTCTCTCCTTTTTATATCCTAGTTGCACAGCTTCAAGTGGACAGGATGGCAGCTGTGTGGGTGAGGCTGACAAAAGAAGGGGTATGACAAACACACCACTTCTATGAAAGAATATTGTCTTAGTCTGTGAGCCAAACTATCAGTTGCTGACTCCTTGGGGCTTCCCCTCCATGATGTTTTCCTGACTTTTTTCCAGGCAGATTCACCTCAAACTTTGAACTTCTTGGATATAATTTACTCCCTGAATGACCTTCTGAGTTAGTTGCCTCTATAAACTCTTGGCTTTGACCACCATTTTCTCTATTCTTTTGAATTATGTCTTTTTACTCCAGTTATTATTCAGTTTTCTAAGTCATGCTTTATTCTTTGTGACCCCATTTGAGATTTTCTTGGCAGAGTTACTGGAGTATTTTGCCATTTCCTTTTCCAGTTCATTTTACAGATGAAGGAACTGAGGCAAGTGACTTACCTAGGGTCACACAGTTAGTCAGTGTCTGAGACCATATTTGAACTCAGGAAGAGGAGTCTTCCTGACTCCAGGGCCAGCAGTCTATCCACTGTGCCACTTAGCTTCCCTTTTCACCCCAGGCATATGTTAATTATTACATCTGAACTCTGGTCCCATTAGAGCTGGTGAGGCACTGCTGAAAGCAGAAAGAATGCTAACTGTCGGGTCACAGGACCTAGGAATGAATCTCTGCTCTATTATTTTTCATGAACCATTGATGGACTTACACTCTCTGCACCTTAGTTTTCTCATCTTTAAAATAAGCAAATTGGACTGGCCCATGAAGGCCTCTTCTAGCTCTAAAAATTTATAGTATCTCTGGGCCTGTTAGTTATTCTTAATTACCAGAAGCTATTGTCAAAAGTGTACTGGAGCCAGATCAAAAAGCCTAGAGAGAGATGACAATTTCAGTGTGGGGATTTCTACCTTAGAAATTGGCAAATGCTTCAGATCAGGATTTGATTTATTTGATATCTTGTTGATGGTCTAGACTTTAGGGAATGATGGAGAAAGTGTTCATAAAGTAGATTGATCTTAGAAATGAATCCTGAATGCATTTTTTTCCCTTGGAGAGGCCAAGTAAGGGCACACAACTAGCAGATTGCAATCTTAATGATTCTCAATTTTATTATCCAGAAAATGGAGATAAAAATGTAATCTGTTATTTGACCTTAATCATTTCCCACTTTTTTATCTATAAAATGGGGATAGCAAGATAATCTGTAATTTAACCCTAATTATTCTTGATTTCCTTTTCTGTAGAAGAGATAATGTAACCTGTAATCTAGAAAATGTAATCTACAAAATGGGGATAATGATACCTGTCTTGCCTACTTTATAAGACAGTTATAAAAATCAAATGAGATAATGTAGCACTTAGGAGTGGTAGGACAGTATGGAATGATGAACTCCAAATTTAAAAGACAACTAAAGAAATGAATTAAAATGCTTTGGATCAGAGAGAGGGAAAGTTCCATGATAGCATCCGGATAGTCGAAAATCTTCTGAAAAAGTTAAAAGGTAGACTTTGTCCATTCTGACATTAGCCATCCTCTGTTTTATTTTTAAATTTGATTAAATTTCTGACTAAATATTGTGATTACAAATAAATCACACATAGGTATTTTATGAGAACATTTTAGCCAAAGGACAAAATCTAACTATTCTTCAAAGACTTGTAGTTTGGAGGTGATTGTGATCTTTAAAGCTAATGTGTACAGAACAGAAGCTATGACAATATCTAAAAAGCTGAAAAGGCTTCAAGTCTAAGTCCCAGAGTAGACTGTGCTTGTCATCTGAGGACCTGATGAGCCAAAATTGGTGGGGCTTGTCAATGAAAGACTGAACAGCAGATGAATATAAGCTGTGGCAGAAAGATAATACCTTGAAATCAGGGACTGCTTCATTTCTGCATTCAGTTGTATTCTCAGAACTTAGTGCAGTGACCAATACCTTAAAAAGTCATCTGTGGTTCATAGATATAGAGATGAAATTCCCATATATAGAGGTTCCGGTGAGGAAATCTCTCTATTAAGACAGCTCAACAATCAAGTCGCAATTTGTAGTCTTAGAGAGAGTCTAAATGACTTGCCCAGGATCACCCAATGAGTATATGTCAGATGCAAGACTTGAATCCTGACTCGGAGGCTCTCTCCATCACATCATGCTGCCTTCTTATAGTGGGAACTTAATAAATGTTTACTGAATTGAATTCATTGTCTTGAATCAGTTAAAGAATTTTTGCCCATCAGCTCACAACACCATCCCTGAATATGTGGAGGAGTTTAACTAACCTGAGTAACCCACATTGATGAAACCACAGGATTTTCTTGAAGCATTAAGGTAGGAAGAAGAAGAAAGAAAACAAATGGAAAAATAAGTTTTTTTAAAAAATTAAAGATAGAGTAGTATCACAGGATTTTTGAGTAGAAATGCATCATAGACAGAATTTTTTCAAACTTCTCATTTTACAGATAAAGAAAATGCAGTCATATTGTGTAAGATGATATACCAAAGTAATATAATTAGTATAGAGCACAGTGGGAGTGACCAACAAACTTTGATCTTCTGACTCTACATCCAGCGATTTTCCCAAGATATCCCTTTAAGGAGAAAAATTCTTTTAGACAGTTTCTTTTGGTACAATTCTTACTATTAGTTTACTCAAATAAATCATCTACTTCAGGGGCTGTATTTTTCCCCTGAAGATAGGACAAAATATGTGCATTTCTGTTTTATTAAATTGTTGGCTTTTTGACCCCAGTTACCAGATGTAATCTCATCAAAGGCGATCTGAGCCTAGTACAGTGAAAAAACTTACGTTGTGTTTGTGCTTGAAGCTTAAAAATATTCCTTTGAGTTCCTAAGGAGGGACATTTAATTAATAAACCTGCCAAGAAAGGCTACTCTTTTTGGGATCCACATGAACCAAAGTGTAAGTAGGAAGCTTTTTGCATTTTTTATACTCCCATCAGCAATGTGAGTGACTTTGATTGTGTTGGGCATGTGAGAAGTTCATATCCCTACTCCCCACTTCCTGAATTTAATTGAGAGAAATTGATGGTTATAAGGTAGTAAAAATGATTTAAAGTTCTAGACCAGTTTCATCTGGTCTCAACTCGGTGAGATAAATGGAAATAAGTTTTCTGATGATGACTTTCTCCTTAAAATTTCTTCATGACTTTTACATGGCTGCTGGTGGTGTCTCTGTTGCATAAAGGAGTGGTCTCAGACTCAAAGTATGTGTGTTTTAAATTTATAGCACTCATTTATTGTAGAATACTATGTAAATCTTTTTTCTCTTCATAAAGACTCAATTCGTATATACATATATATATATATATATATATATATATATATATGTATGTATTTTTCTTTCTAAACTAAGGACAGAGGGTTACATTATATGCCTTAGGGAATAGCAAAGAAGGTCAACATGAGTTTCCTGACAAGGAACCATGCTACAGATATTTCACGGAGAAGGCTTCTGACTGAGCAAATTTCTTACAGCAGCTTTCACATCCTTGTTCCGAAGGCTATAGATGATGGGATTCAGCATAGGGGTGACCACACCATAAAACATGGAAATGAGTTTGTCTGTTGCTTGCAACTTGTCAGCTCCAAGAGGGTCCTGAGACTTGGGTTTTGCATACGTGAAGAAGATGGTCCCATAAAATATGATCACCACTGTCAGATGGGCTGAGCAAGTGGAGAAGGCTTTGTGCCTTCCCTTGGCTGAGTTCATCCTCAAAATGGTATAGAGAATAAAGATATAGGAGAAAAAAATCACTAGTAATGGTAGAACCAGAAAGACCATGTTGGAGACTACCATAGTAATCACATTGAGGGATATATCAGCACAGGCTAATTTTAAGACTGCTAGGATCTCACAAGTGAAATGATTGATGAAATTATTTCCACAGAAAGGTAACTGCATAGCAAGAACTGTTTGTACTACTGAGTTGATCCCCCCTGACAACCAGGACACTGAAGCCATCAATATACACACAATCTTGTTCATGATGATAGGGTATCTTAGAGGGTTGCAGATGGCCACATAACGGTCAAATGCCATCATGCCCAGGAGTAAACATTCAGTTGATCCCATGGCAAAGCCAAGGAACATCTGTACTGCACATCCTGTGAAGGAAATATTTCTTTTCTTAGATAAGAAACTTACCAGGGTTGAAGGTATTGAAGTAGTTGTGTAACAGATATCCAGGAAAGAGAGGTTACTGAGGAAGAAATACATAGGGGTGTGAAGATGAGAATCAAATATACTTGCTATAATGAGGACGCTATTGCCAAAAAGGATTACTAAGTACATCACTAGAATTAGTACAAAGAAAATGATTTCAAGTCTTGGGTAGCCAGAAAGTCCCAGAAGAAGAAATTCTGTCACAAAAGTTTTATTTATTCTTTCCATTTCTTCCTCTTGCGAGAGTTCATTGAAAGAAATAATGTGAAATGCCTTTACTCCTGACTCACATATTGTAACTATCTCCAACAATCATGTCACTAGATTGTCATTATGGAGCCTGGTTTGAAATTATTTTCACTTCTGATCACAATGGAACATTTTTTCTTAGAAGGAAGCAGGATCAGAAGTGACCAAAAGATTTTATTTTCCTCCATCAATCTACATGATCTCAGGAAGCCTAGAAGTACCTGTCTCTGCTTCAGAATTCAGTCTTCAAGCATTGTGGGACTCAGGATTGTTATGTATTCCAAACCATAATGTCTAATTCTGTTGCACTTGTGCAGACCTACGTACAGTATGAGGAGAAAGGCAAAGATCAAATATTAGATTTTTCAGCGATTTTGTAAATGTCTTCCCTTGTGAATTTGTGAGCTAATTAGTATGAAAAATACAAATTCAAAGTATGTCTTCTAAGCACCAGTTATGGTTAAAATATCATTGTAGGTACTGGAGATGCAAAGACAAAAATGAGATGGTACCTGCTCTCAAGAAGTTCATATTCTACTGAATGGTCATTACATACACAAATAAATATAATCCAAGGAAAACTAGTAAGAGGAAGAGCACTGCCAATTTTGAGGGCCTCTGAAAAGAGGAGGAATTGAATTTTGTGAGAAAACAGGCATTTTAAAATGTAGAGTTGAGGAGGAAATGCTTTCCAAGGATGGGATATGACGTATCATTTTATACCAAATTTGAAAAATTGGGGGTTAAGTTTAGAAAGGTGAGTCAAAGCAGGAAAGTGAGGAGCTTGGCTAGGAGACTGCTGATAGCCTATTTGGTTAAGACAGGCTTAAACTATGAACAGTTGCCTGTAATCAACATCCTTGCCTTATTAAATGAGGAAATCAGATTAAATCGCAACTACAGAACTATTTGTTGTAACATTCTATAAATTCATTAAATGCCTATTACGGGGAAGACACTGTGATCCCCAATTACTTTGAAGTCATCACAGTCATATATATTTTCCCCCACACACTTGACTTTTATGTTTTATAATACCTGGAGAACATCGATATCATGAGATGGATATTTAAAGTCAGAAATTGGAACATTTAATCTCTCTGATTAACTGGTGGCCATATCTCAGAAACTGTGAAGTCTCTACTATGGTTAAGAATAAGAATGACAATAAAAAACAGGAGGTATTTTCAATTCCTTTAGAAAGGAATTTTTTGACTACCTGAGCGGTTGAGTTAAAAGTTAAGATAAAATAATAATAGCTGATATTTACATAGCACTTACTATGTGCGAGGCCTTGTGCAAAGCAGCTTTATAACTTTTCTCACCAGATACTCACAACAACCTTGAAAGGCTATTGTTTAGTTGTTCCATTCATGTCTGACTCTTCATGACTCTATTTGGGATTTTCTTGGTAGAGATGCTAGAGCGGTTTGCCATTTTCTTCTGCAGCTCATTTTATATAGATGAGGAAACTGAGGCAAACAGGGTTAAGTGACTTATTCAGTCACACAGTAAGTACCTGAGGTCAGATTTGAGCTCAGAAAGATGTCATCCTAATTCCAGACCCAGCATTTTATCCTCTGCATCACCTAGATTCCCATATTACTGGTCACAAAGAGACCTGTGCAGATCCTCTAAAAATCACAAAATATATGTCTATTGAGAAAGGGTGGTCAAGTGTAGAATCATAGAATATCAGAGATTGGCAACGGAAAGAAGGGGAAGTTTAAAATTCATATGGCCCAGAAACCTCAGGTTAAAAAATTGATTGACCATGGCCTAGAGAGGCATAATGAGCGTGCAATGGTCACATTGCTAGTGGCAAGGCCAACACTAGTACCCAGGTTTTAAGACCACAAGTCAGGGCTCGTTCTGCCACATTACAGGACCTCTCTTATTGACATCATCTTGTTGTTTTAAGGGCAGCACATCTTTATTTTCCTCTACAGATTTTAACTCTTCTGTTTGTCAACATCACAAGAAATTGAGGGGTCTAACGTATTTTCCTTCCCTTCAAACAACTTTCCAAAGTTTTAGCCAGTGCTCTTGCCCTTCCAAACTCATCCTTAGGCAGAAGAACGTTTCACTCCCATGCTGAGACATCTTTCAGTTTCAGTTAATCTGAACCAGACTTGTCATCAAATCTAGACTTATTTTAGTGTCTGAACAGTATTAGTTGCACCATGTGTAAAGCCAGACATATTCTGAACCCACTTCAGATTGAACAAAATTAATAATCATCTTTCAGTTTTTCTAGCCTCAGTTCTTTAACCTTGCTCTTACCTAATGGTTGGATTTTTGTTGAATAACTCCTGATATAAGTCCAATTCAACAGAGAGTTACTGAACACCACCTGCACACAGAGACCTACTTGTGCCAGACGCTAGAAGAACTACGACATGAGTGTCTCATTTCAGGTAACTTTTTAGAGTGTGTTCTGTGTTCCTTAATTCTTCATATCATAGCCTGGACAAATCACACTGTCTCCTACTGCAGGTTTTTGTGTATTAAAAAAATTCATTCACTTTATTAGATTGTAAACTCTGATTTCATAAGTTATTTCCTTCTTATTTTTACACTTTTCTTCAGGGACTTTTACATTTTTGTGGTTCAATCATTTTTCAGTTGTATCTGACTCTTCACAACTGCATTTGAGGTTTTTTTGGCAAAGATACTGGAATGGTTTATTATTTCCTTCTCCAGCCCCTTTTACAGATGAGAAAACTGAAGAAATAAGGTTAAGTGACTTGTCCAGGGACACACAGCTGGTAAGTGTCAGAAGCTAGATTTGAACTCAAGAAGATGAGTCTTCTTATCTGGAGGCACAGCACTCTATCCACTGCGTTGCATTGCTGCCCAAAGCTTTTTACATATTAGATATTTAATAAACGTTGTTTTTCTATAGCTTAGTACTTCAATTGAAAAAGATTTATAACTTCTAAATTCATCAGGTTTCTTCAGTTATGTGAAAGAGTGGATACAATATGGAAATTGGAGATAGAAAGATCTGAGTCCAAATTCTGCCTTAGAAACTTCCTAGCTATGTGACTCTGAGAAAGTCACTTATTCTCTCTCAATCTGAGCTTCTTCATCTGTAAAATCAAGATAACATAGCACCATCTCAAAGGATTCTTGTGAGGTAACTGAAGTACAGTACTTTGCAAACCTTAAAGCATGATATAAATGCTACTTATCACTTGAATAACAATAATAGCTATTATATTTTTATATTATAGCATTACTTTATTATGTATATAAGTATATACATGTCCATAGTATATTATTATATAATAATATATGTATAATATACATATGATATACTATTATAATGACTATTTTATGTATAATAGTAATAGTATTTATTATTAGTTCCTGAGTTTAGCATGAGATTACATATTGTGCGGAACAACAATGAATTCCTGCTATAAGCATTTTTAAAGAAATCCCTCAGGATAGGAAATAGCTACAATTCAGGAAATTTACCAAATCATGAGTTACTAGGGTGAAGCATTCATATCTAAAAGTAGTTACAGATTGGAATCTAAGAACTCATGCTATTCATATTCTATACAACCAAATTGCAGTGTAGTTATCATCAGAAAATGAAAATTTCCTGTGCGGCATCTGGTTAGTGTATTACCTGGATTACCTGGAGGTTTGAGAAATTATTTCCACCTCTTCAGATAGATTCCCTTACTTCTTCCAAAACATCACCAAACAATTTCTGACATTAAGGGAGTCTGCATGTATTTTGTAAACTGCCAGAGTCTCATAGATGGATCACAGTAAATACCTGTTAAGCAGCCATTACCCAATGCAATCAAGGCTAATCCCCAAAGCAATTTAAAGTTGAAAAGTGAGAAGTGCCAAATTTAGAAACTTTGTGATGCTTCAGGGACAATGGCCCACAGAGCAATTAAAAAGAAAATGTTGGTGTATTCTAACTGAAGGGTAAGCCAAAGGAACAAGAAAACATGTCTTACTGGCATAGTTTTAGGGAAGGAAAATTTTGAAGAATAGTTGAGAAATTGAAGACTGTGGGTCAGGCAAATTGGATGATTAAGGCATATCCATCTATCTCCACTAGTCCTCTATATGTCTCAATGTCTCTTTTTGCATCAGAAGATACACAGGTACATATGCATATTTTTGTTGTTTCACCTTAGTTTTTGAAGAAAATTAATGACGTCAGGAGGGTGATGTCTTGACTCACAAGTGATGTGGATTTCAGTGAGGTAGGGCTGGCAGAGTCATCAGCCTCACTCTTTCCTCCAGTTGTTGGAATCCAACAGCAAGAATGAAGTCAAATAACTGGCAATGGCCCAGGATGCAGTGGGAGAGCTTGGCCTTTTTAAGCTAAGGTCTTCCTAGGTCTCAGTCTGTCAGAGGCAATACCCATTCAACATTAAAGTCTAGGTCAGAATTGAGACAAAAGATAGCCTACTTTGCCTTCCTAAGAGAAACAACCTGGGAGGAGAATCCTCTCAAAGTTTGTGGCCAGGACAGAAAATAATTCAGAATAAGTGACTTGTCCATGACTATACAGGGGGGAAGTGACAAAGACAAGATCTGAATACAGATCCTCCTAAAGTAAACACCATAAAAGTATGTGGTGGAAAGAAGAAATGAGCAGCGTGACTCAAAGTAAAATATTATTTTCAATAATCAATGTTTTTGGTGAAAAATTGCTTTCATTGTCAATTAAAGTAGGGAGTTGTATTAGTTAATTTCGAACTCTAATTTTGTATGAGCTTCTGTTAAACATTTTTGTTTGGAATCCCCTTTTTCCTCCCAATTCATTTAGAAAGGAAAAGTATAAACACAAAGTTAGATGATTCAGTTTTCAGAAGGACTACCGAGGCCCAGAAATCCAGAAATACTTTCCTTGACCTTTGAGATACTTCAGCCCAGAACTTTTTGTGGGCCTGAATCTTGGAGAGGAAAGAAATGCTAGTTTTGGGATTGTGTATTAAACTTTTTTGCTGGTTAGCTGAGAATAAGGTGAGTGTCCCAGGATCTGGTGCCCTGCCTGTGGAACAAGGTTGGGGTTAAGGACTGAGGCCACTTAGAGAAGCCATTCATGGACTCAGAACAGACTGGAAGAAGCAGGGATGGAGTAGATTAGAAATGGGTACTGGATTGGCACTAAGCTGGCAACCACTGCTTACCTGAGAGCAAGAGGCAGCTTGGTGGTACAGTGGATAGAGCATGGATCCTGGAGTTAGGAAAACCTGCAACTCTGGGTAACTCACTTAAGTTCTGTCTGCTTCAGTTTCCACACCTTTGAAATGGGACAGCTAGGTGGTACAGAAGATGGAGTGCAGATCATGGAGCTGGTAGGACCTGAGTTCAAATCAAGTCTCAGACATTTACCAGCTGTGTGACCTTGGACAAGTCACTGAACCATGTTTGCCTCAGTTTCCTCCTTTGTAAAATCAGTTGGAGGAAAAAACCACTCCAGTGTCTCTGCCAAGAAAACCCCAAATGGGGTCACAAGGAGTTGGACATGACTAATAGCCTAAACAGCAATAAAATTCAGATAATATAATAACACCTAGATCCCAAAGTTGCTGTGAGGAACAAATGAGATGTATGCAAAGTGCTTTGTAAACCTTACAACAGTATAAAAATACTATTACCATTATTCATTTTATAGTTTCTTCTTCCCCCTGTCTACTCAAAGTGCTTGCAACCAAAACTCCCAGTATATCTTAGATCAACTGTATGGAAGGGAATGGAGAGTAAGAGTATATTAGGGTATATTAGTATTTCATTGGAGGAACATTGATGCAGATTGTAACCCATCTACAGCTTAGTGGATGGTTCTGAGAGAGTTGGCTGAGTTTTAGGGATGTTAAGTACCTTGTCTGTGGTCACAGAACCAGTCCATGACAGAGACATTTAATGCCAAACTTTCCAGACATCAGTTACATCTATTTAGTTATACATGTAATATGTAATATATTTACCTGCTATATAGGTGTCTAATTATATATATATATATATATATATACATGTATGTGATTATATATGTATCTATCTAATTATGCATATAATGTATGTATATGTGCATGCACACCCATATATAATCCAGTGTGCTATACTGCCTCTCGCTTCAACTGGAAAATACGCAGGAAATGCTATTGACTTGCTTTAGAACCTCAAACACACAAAGAAAAAAGCATTTATTAGGCTCCTCCTAAACATTGGTCTATGCACATTGCCAATATTATGTCATTTGATCAGAATATGCTTTCATTCAGACTCTTCCTCAGAGAGTGCATCTGTGATGGGCTGGCCATGTTGTTTAAATGCAAAACATATGCTTGTCAAAAACCCTGTTCTATGGAGAACTGGCCCAGGGCGTGTGTTGACATGGTGGTCAGAAGAAGCAATCAAGGATACTCTCAAGGTCTCTCTTAAGAACTCTGGAATTGATTATGTGACATGAAAGACACTGGCACAGGGGCCCTCAACATGGCATACCCACACCAGAGAAAATGCTGTGCTCTGTGAGCAAAACAGAATTGAAACAGCTGAAAGAAACACAGGATGCACAGATTTAGAATATTCACCCCCAAAGTTCAAACAGACTATTTCTGCCAAACTTGTGATAGAGCATTCTGAAGTGATATTGGTCTGGTCAGCCACAGGTGGACACATTGAAACTTGACTCTAGCCTAATGATGACATTTTGGTCCTCTTTAAGAAAGGATGGCAATCAACCAACCAACTAACCAATTTTTATTCAGCTCAAAAAGGAGAAGAGAGAGAAGGGTGGGGACACTGAATGTAAATAGCAGTCTCATATGTTCTTATGAGAAATTACATAAATGCAAATGTGTTTTTAAAATCATGTACTTGCCACTGTTTTGCTGAATTGCTGTGGCCAAAATACCATTCCAACTACTACAAAATATGATGAAAAGATGAATAAAGGGGCTAGAACATGTTATCAACAAAGGCTTAAATACAAAAAAAATGGTGTAGGAGATATCAAATATATAGAATCAGAAAAGGAGACGGGAGGGTTCTGTAGTGAGAATGAAACAATAGATGGACAATCCAAGTTTTACAGTGATATTTTTGTGTCACTTTAAAAAATAGAGTCAGGCGTCAGGTGGATTGGGTAGAACATCTGCTGAGAATTTATCACAACACCTAGACCAGAATTGTAGAAGAGAAGGATGTGAGAGGGAGAGAGGGATTGTGATGTGCCGTGTAGGAGAATTTACCCCAAACTGAGGAATTCAAAATATCCAAGTAAGTTGTTGCTCTAAGAAGGGACCTGCTGCATGGAGCCCAGCCAAATCTTTCACAGTTTCCCTAAGGACAGATTTCTGCTCAGCACTCTTTTCACTGCAGCATTCACATCCTTGTTCCTCAGACTATAGATGATGGGATTGAGCATGGGGGTAAAAATCCCATAAAACAAGGCAATTAGCTTATCTGTGGTCAGAGAGGCTTTTGACCTTGGCTTCATATACATGAAGAGGACAGTTCCATAGAAAATGATGACCACAGTGAGATGGGCTGAGCAGGTAGAAAAGGCTTTGCTTCTCCCCTCAGCAGAGCGGATCTTTAAAATGGTGGAGAGGATGAAGGCATAAGAAATAACAATTAAAAGCAGAGGGGTCAAGGTGAGGATTATAGTTACTACCAGTATGACGAGTTCATTTAGGGAGATGTCGGCACAGGCTAAGTGCATGACAGCCAAGATTTCACATGTGAAATGGTCAATGACATTTTTCCCACAAAAGGGCAACTGCATAGTAAGAACGGTTTGAAACAGAGAGTTAAGACCACCTATTAGCCAGGACAAAGCTGCCAGGTGCACATAAACGGTCCTATTCATGACAGTGGGATACCTTAGGGGGTTACAGATGGCCACATAGCGGTCATAAGCCATCACAGCCAACAGGACACACTCTGTAGTTCCCATGGCATAGGAGATTGACATCTGAGCTACACATCCTGAGAAGGACAACGATTTTCGGGTTGACAGGAAGTTCATCAGCATTTTGGGCACAAAGGAAGATGTGTAACAGATGTCTAAGAAGGAGAGGTTACTGA
>CM053769.1:48640812-48656611 GCA_028658325.1 Potorous gilbertii | reverse complement strand
CCTTATATAGAAGGAAGGGTGTTCAGAATAAATTCAATCATTGTGAAATTTTAAAAAAAGTTTGCACATGTATGCTTCTAAACGTCTTTTAAATTCTTGTTTCCTTCTAGGAAATCTGAGATTAAGTATTATTAATCACAGCTCAATAAACTTTTTTACTCCAATTTGACATATGCCAAAGAAAATTACTTTGCTTTTCTGATATTTCTGGTTATCTCTTATAGATTCATATAATATAATCAAAGCTGGACAGGACCTAAGTGATTCTTTTCTCTAGTAGATTCTTAACTTTTTTTCTGTCATGGACTCCTTTGGCAGTTTGGTGAAGCCTAAAGATCTATTCTCAAAATAATGCTTTTAAAATAATAAATTAAAATTCATAGGATTACAAAAGAAACTAATTATATTGAAACATAGTTATCAAAATATTAAAAAACTAAGCTCATTGTTCCCATGTTAAGAATCCCTCTTCTATCTTTCCTTCCTTCCTTCCTTCCTTCCTTCCTTCCTTCCTTCCTTCCTTCCATCCTTCCTTCCTTCCTTCGTTCCTCCTTCCTTTCTTCCTTTCTCTTTCTTTCTCTTTTTCCTATCTATCTATCTATCTATCTATCTCTCTATCTGTCTCTCTGTCTTTCTGTCTGTGTGTCCTTCTGTCCCTAGACCATTTAGATGGTTTAGAATCAATCCATAAAACGGTGAATTGGGGTTGGAGAGAATATTAATGAGTATAGAATAATATATATATATATATATATATACATTTATTGAAGAACTCACAATCTGTCAATTACTTATTTCTAAGAAATAAAATAAGGGAATAATCAGGAAGCTTTTTTTGATAAGGAAACAAATAAAGTTACTTACCTCCATTTTTTTTTTGACATGGGAGAATTAATTTTCTCCACAGGACTTCGCATTTCTGTGTGGGTTCATGATGGCCGTATTGTTCATCTGATTTTCCTCTTACCTGTTGTTACTGTGTGAAATTGGAGATAAGTGTGACTTAGAAAGCATTTAGTTTGTGGATGGAAGATCCAAAAAAAAGGATGAACACAAATGAAACCTCAAATCTGAGTCCTTTACCATTTGGAGGAGAGAGAGAACTCTAAGAAAAGGATTCAGTGTAAGTTAAAGGGGAGATTTCTAGGTCAGGCAAGTGGAATAAAACCAAGGTTAGAATCAGCTGTGATTTTTCTGTTGTGTTCATCAACGTAGAAAAGTGTCTTCCTGAATATATAGTTTGGTTAATGCTCCTACTCTGTATTTAACATGCATGGGATCATAGATTTAGATTGAGAAAGGACCTTAAAGGTCGTTGGGTCCAACATTCTTCATTTTCCAGATGAGGAAATTGAGGCAGAGAGAAATTCTGTGATCTGCCCAGGGCCAAACAGCTATTTTGTATCTGAGGAAGTATGAACAGAGATTTAGCAGCCCTTCCTGGATTTCTTCCTTCCTTCTATCTTTCCTTCCTCCCTCCCTCCTTTTTTCCTCCCTCCCTCCCTCCATCCCTTCTTTCCTTCCTTCTTTTTCTTTCTTTCTATCAAAGCAGGGGAATGCTTTGGATTATCATGACACTTGGAATATTTATGGACTAAAAATTCTGAATGAGGTGAAAGGAATGCACAGTGTGAAGAAGAAAAGAATTTAGGGGTATGTGTTGGGGGAGGGAAGATGATAGCTATTAAGTACTTGAGGATAGCTAGAAGGTACAGTGAATAGATTGCTAGACCTTGAGTCAGGAAGACTTGAGTTTAAGTGCTATCTCAGACCTAGTTGTATGATACCAGACAGGACACTTAATGTCTGTCTGTCCCAGTTTCCATATATATAAAATGGGACTAATAGTTGTAAGTAAAGTAATTACATAAAGTGCTGCACAAACCTTAGTGTACCATGTAAATGCTAGCTATTAATATCATTATTTTACAGAAGATGGATAAAACTCTTAAATGGCTCTGGCGGGCAGATTTGGGATCAAAGGTAGGAATTTTTTTAAAGGAGAGTTTCAGTTCAATTTAAGAAAGACCTTCTAACAATTAAAGTTGTAAGAAAATGGAATGGCTTGCCTTGTGGATTTCTGAGTGGTTTTCTGGGGAGCTTTTCAGGAAGAGCTTGGCCAGTCACTCATTGAGGCTGTTGTAAAAAAGATTCATGATTTTTTGTATAAGAGCTTGACTAGCTGATGGTTGTGTTACTTTTCAACACTGAGGCTCAAGGTCAGGCTTTAGAATCTTTTGTAATGAGCGCAGAAACAGCCATTGAGACGTATAAGTGGAATTGCAGTGGTAGTAGGAGGTTTTTTTTAACTCAGGTCAGGGGAAGAGTCAGCATTGAAAAGGTTGAGATAGAGAAGTCCAATCTTTATCTGTAAAACAAAGGGACTGAATTGAAGAGTGGTGTCAAACTGAAATAGAAATGGGAGCCACTAAACTGTACATGAGGATGCCTATGGGTATATTGACTTAGAAAACAACATATTAATATTATCTTTATTCTATTATATTTTTGTTCATTTTGTTACATATATCCCAATAACATTTTTAACATGATTCAGGTCACAATATGGAGTGCTGTGAACTTCACTCAGCCTTTGGGCTGTGTATTGGACACCTCTGCTTCAGATCTCTTGACATTATGGAAAGGATGGCTGGTTTTGGAGCTGAAGAAGCTCTGATAATGAGAAAGTCAATATCCATCAACTTGAAGCTAGGGGAAGGGAGGACTCACGGTGCTGTGAAAAGCACAATGGATTTGAAGTCAAAGAACCTGAGTTGCAATTCTAGCTCTCCTGTATGATCTTGATTCAGACACTTAATCTCCTGGACCTCAGTTTCCTCATCTGTAAAATGAGGGGGTTGGACTAGATCACATTTAGTTCTAAATCTATAGTTCTTCCATCTCTAGATCCTGTAATCCTGTGGAATGTTTCTTATTTTAGGCACTTAGGCACGATGACTCAGTGAATGATTCGGATAATACTGGTCACTACTCGTATCCTAGCTCATAAGATTTTCTTCTGTGGAGCATGCAACTTTGCTTTGTAATCCTTGTATTAAAACTAAACGATTTCCATCATTAATATCTAATTAAAGTACAATTTAAATTTTTGTAACATTAGAGATTTTCCCTTTTGAAAATAAATTCAGTTATGCTCCCTACATGGCAGCTCTAGAGTTTTATAACAGTGTGTGTATGTCTGTGTGTGTGTGTGTGTGTGTGTGTGTGTGTGTGTGTGTGTGTGTAACCTGGTCTCAGATTTGTGATTTCAATGGTGTAGAGAACTCTGATGTAGAAAATCCTTCCATTAAAACAGATCCACCACTGGACTTAACTTATAGTTACCTGCAGGGCACTTAGAGAATGACTCACCAATCCAAAAGCCAGACCATTCCATTCTTACATTGAAAATGAAACTCTTTTTTTTTGTAAACATTGCCCTTTGGTCTCATATCTACCCTCTAGAAGTCAAGCAGAAACAGTTTTCTCAAAAATAAAAGGTATTTTTTCTAAATAGCAATAATACTAATAGAAACGATGATGATGTTGATGATGATGTGACCTGCCTACAGTTACACTGCTAAAATACGTAAGAGATAGAACTTGAACCCATATCTTTCCAAAGCTGGCCATTTTTCCACTGTATCATATCACCTTTCATGAATAAATAATAACCAAATATTCATAAAATCATGAAATTTCATTGTAATACCATTCCTGTTTTATATCTACATTTAAAATTGTTGTGTTTGTCCTTCATTGCTGAAGAAGACCGTGCCATCAGAGACATGATGACATGACTTACACTTGACTTTGTTTTGAGTGAGGGAGGGCTGTGCAGGTCACCAGCCTCACTTCTCCAGAGTCATATGAATCTAGTGACCAGAAATTCATCAGGATGACTGGAGATGACCCAAGATGCATGAACTGAGCAATTTAGTTAAGTCCAATAGTCAAACCAGGTGGTATATATTGACAGAAGCTCAGCTGTAGATTTTGTGTGCTCAATGTGGTTAGAGATTTCTCCTTCCCTAACTCAAAATATTAAACCTGATCCATCCAGTTCTTACATAGTTCAAATATCTTTGATTTCATTAGTGTGAACACTCTTTCCACCAGCATAGATGAATAACCCACTATGGCACCTGATGCCTCACAGTAATTTCCATGACCAAATAATTTATTGCTCTGTGCCATGACACTTTCCAGATTTAATTGGGATGTTCCTTGGATGGAAACACTGGATAGTTGCGTGGTGAAGCAGTGAGCTTCCTGTCTTTGAAAATATTCATTCAAAGGCTAGATAGTGATTTTTTGAGGATGTTGTGTAGAAGATGCATGCTTTCAATAAGGATTGGACTAGGTAAACTGATGAAATAAATTCCTTTCAATCTGAGATTTTATAATTAACCTCCAATGTCATGTTCTAGCCTCAACAACTTTGGTGAGCAACAACAGTAACCACTAAGAAGCAAGGAGGGCTCTGAGATGTCACTAGAGAGTAGCTCTAGTTGAAACAAATACATAACATATAAAATTCATAAAATGCTAATAGTGCTAGAATGAAACCATCAACACTGAACTTTAATTTACAAAACATTGAATCATAATTTTAATTTATTTCTACATATTTCTTTCAGATCAGAATTAAATGGTTTCTTTCCTGGTTATTCTTTTGCAGAGGTGGGGAACCTACAGCCTCAGGGCCACAAGTGACCCTCCAGGTCCTCAAATGTGGCCCTTTGACTGAATCCAAATTTCATAGAACATATTTCCTTAATAAAGAGAGATATTGGAAAAGAAATTTTCTGGTACTTACCTACTAATGATGAAATAAAATCTAGTGCCTTTCAATGAGTTAAAAGGTTCAGCTTAAGAGGCAGCTGAGAGTCAGGAGACCTGGCTCCTGGCTCTACCACTGATTGCTCATGTCACCTTAATGTACTCATTTGCCCTGTTTGAGACTATTTTCCAACAAGAGACTTGGATTAAATGTTTGATGCTCTTCCAGCTCTGATGTTCTGAGATTTTGTGAATTTCCAAAACTAAGTTCTTAGGTATCAAATTGTCTCATATGCAAACCACATGATGTGAATTTTAGTTGGTCCACAACCTCCAATTGTAATTTACGTGTAAAGAGAATTTCTAAAAGATCAGGCACTAGGGCCAGCAGATAATTTAAATCTGTTGTCTCTTTCAGCGACTTTTTAGAAATCCTAGAAGCAATTTAAAGTTGTGAAGTGTGAATGTTCAGAAGTGAAGAAATACACAAGAATGCTTAAGGGATCATATCCCCAGTATCCAATTATATGGAACTTAGTAAAAAACTTTAATTAATATAGAATTCCATGGACCAAAAAAAAATAATCACACACACAAGCACACAAACCTCTTCCCTCAGAGAATATATAGAGATACATTTCTTGCCAGTGCAGGGTTATTCTCTACTAAACTCTTCTGAGGGTTTTCTCCTAGTCTACCCGGGAAGAAAATAATAGATATAGAATGTGTTCAAAATATGAGATAATGGATGTTTAGAAAAAAGAACATTGTGTTTACTTCTGGAATATAAGGAAGGCCGTTAGTTAATCCCATGGGAAAATTGATGTTTGGGGTGATGAAATCTTAAGAAAGAAATGGAAATGCTTGGTTATTTTAATTGTTGAAGGTGTCAGAAATTCAGGGCATAATCTAAGCTGAATCTTGAGAGGAGAATTTCAAGAAAGACTGTATGGTACAATGCAGAGAATGGGGTTTATTTTGAGAAGTTGTGAATTCAAGCCCCATCTTTGTCACTTACTAGTTATGCAGTTGTGAACAAGTACTTAACTTAATAAAGAAATACCAGTAGTAACTATTTCAAAGACTTGTTATGAGATTCTAATAAGGAAGTGAGTCTAAAGCAAACTTAAAAGCACTACATAAATTTCAATTATTAGTGTAATTATTCTCATATGCAAAAAAGAGGATGGACTAGTCACATCGTATGATGGGAAGGGACAGCCAGTGATCTGTTTGTATACTCCATTGGTATTCTTGAAATTCTAAGGCCAAGTCTTCGAACTTTTCATTGTATTGGCGATATCACTGGAGTATACAGTGAAAAGATGGAAGGCTTCCAGCACTTTGGGTGGACTCCTTCTGTGATAAACTTATGGAAGGACAAGGGCAAGAGTCATGCGAGCTAAGCAAGGTTGAATGAGTTGTAATCATGATCATGGGAGAGAGCAATCACATCCATGAGATGAAAGATCTTTTTGAGTAAAATCCTATTTTGTTGAAGATACCCTCATACTTCCAGTCACTCAAGTTTGCAACCTTGGAGTTGTCGTTTTTCAGTTCAGTCATGCATGGCTCTTTGTGACTCCATTTGGGGTTTTCTTGGCAAAGATACTGGAGCAGTTTGCCATTTCATTCTCTAGTTCATTTTACAGATGAGGAAACTGAGACAAACAGGGTTAAGTGACTTGCCCAGCTTCACACAGCTGTCTGAGGCTGCATTTGAACTCAGGAAGATGAGTCTTCTTGACTCCAGGCTTGGTGCTCTATCCACTGTGCCACCCAGCTGTCATACTTCACTCTTCCCTTATTCTCACCTTTCATATTCAACCATTTGTCTTAATGAGTTTATCTGCACCATATCATTCTCAGGTCTACCCTTCCTTTATCTCAGATGGCTGCTACCCTGGTTCAGGCTCCTATTATCTCTCACCTGGACCAATGCCTTTCTAATTAGTCTCCCTGCTTCAGAAGGTCTCTATGCTGTACAATTTACCCTCTGTACAACCCTCAAAGTATAATATGATCTCATTTAAAATCCTCTTCAGACTTGAGCCTGCCTATCTTTTCAGACTTATTTCATATTATTTATTCTTATTACCAGCACTTATGTTCCCACTAAACTGCTGCCTAAAACCAATTCTATCTCTGTCTTCTAGGCTTTTGCAATAAGATATGCCCTATGCCTGAAAGCATTCCTCCTTAAACTTGTCTCTTAAAAATCCTGTTCCTGTCAAGGCTCAGCTTGTGTGTCTTTACGTACTAGTAGACTTTTCTGGGCCTCTAGTTATTAGTTCTGTCTCTCTCCTGGAATGACTTTGCCTTTACTGCATACATATTGTAACTGTTCAGTTAACTGTTCATTCCATGAGGACAGATATTAATTTTTTGGTTTTGTATTCTCAATACCTAGTGTTGTTCCTAGGGTACTTAACAGAGGTGTGCTGAATTTGAAATTCATTTGGGAACTGAAAAATTCTATCCTATTGAGATTTAAAAAGCAATTCTGATGGTCTTATCCAATGTATTGACTAACAACTTCAGGTTTATGTTATTGTAAATGTGAAAATATGTCACGCATGCCTTTGTTTAATCACAGACAAAATGTTGAACAAAATAAGACCAAGTATAGAACTGTATAGCCCTCCACTAGGTACTTCCTTCCAGATTGCTATTTATCTATTAATCCCCACTCTTTGGATGTGGTCATTCAACTATTTCTCAGTGCACCTAAGTATTGTACCAACCAATCCATTTCTTTCCATCCTGTTTCCACAAAATATTTTTTGAGATTCTGTCAGATGATTTGCTGAAATCTTTGAATGGAATATCTGTGGTATTTCCTTTGACTAGTAACCTAAACTTATTGTAAGAAAAATATATGACATTATTCTGGAATGATTCATGAAACAAAAAACAAAACAAAACATGGGCTAACTTGTAGTGCTAGCAGTGAATATCATTTTCCCTTGTCTCATTGCTCTTAAACTATCAGTTGGGGTGAAATGAAGGTTAATTCCACAGTATTATCCAAAATCTTATTAAGCAAATTAGTGCTATATACAAGATTATGGGAATTCCTACCTATTTAACATGCTTGATTGAAAATAATTTTAAAAATTGTAGCCCAAGAACCATTTACATGGAAATTGATCCTCCTAATTACCAATTAGTTTTGCTTTTTTATTTAAGTGGGAACTCCCCTCCAAGGAACTCAGAGGCTCACCAGTTCAAATCATACTTGAAGAGAATTTCTCCCTCAAATAGTAGTGAAAAGTGACTATCCAGTTTTCTCTTGAATACCTCTAGTGAGGGAAAACTCATTACCTCCAAAATAGTCCTTTACTTTTTTTTGAATTGCACTAATTGTTGGGAAGTTTTTCCTTATGTTGAGCCCATGGGACAATCAGAATGAACTTAATACCACTTTACCATGATGACTCTTCCAAGAATTAATAGCTGTCGTGTCCCTCTAATTTTATTCTTCAAGTTAAAGAGTCTCACTTCCCTTCACCAGCCCATGCATGATGTTGTCTCAAGTTGGCTTACCATTCCAAATTTTTCATATCCATCAATGATGAGCGTGTACCTTGCAATACTACGAACTTAATTCTTAGTTTTTACTATTTCATAAGGGTCTATACTCTATTCATCTGGATGAGTAAAATGAGAAGGTAATAAAATGTTTCTGGGCTTTTAAGAGCCTTATAGTATATGTATATATTCTTAAGAAATCTCTTATTATTCTTATATGGGGCCACTGAGTATCAGAGATTCACATCCCATATATAAAAAAAAAAACATAGAATCATGGATATAAAATTGGAAGGTACTTTAAAGGCCATCTAGTCCAACACATTCCTTATGCATATCAAAAAACTGAGGCCCAGGAGCACAGCCCAGCACAGGTGCAGAGCAGAGCACTGTGGAAAGGACAGAATTGGAGCAGGTTTCAAGGTGCCAGGCCACAAGCAGCAGCTGTGGATCCCAGATTCCTCAAATCACAAATGCCAAACACAGCTTCAAAGATCAGTGAGAAAGCTCTTTCACCTACATGAGAAGGGAACTCAGCAGTCTAGCCCTGGCTCCACCCAGCAACAGCTTCCATTGTTGGCACCTTGGCCTAAAGCCCCTGGGAGAATTGAGCAACTGATCTGAATCTCAGCCCTGAGTGGGAGTCTTGGGGTGAGGAGGAGTGCTGGCTGACATGGTGGAGCTGGTGGAGGCTCTGGACAGGGAATCCTGCTCACAGACCATAGCCAGGAGAGGAATAAACTCTTTTCTCTTGATAGCGCAACCTTGGAGGAACTGAGAACTTACAGGTCCCCAGAGTATACTCTCCCCTTGACAAAGAATTCAAAAGTCAAGTTACTGGATGGGAAAATGCTCAAAAAATGGAAAAAAAGAATAAGACAATAGAAAGTTACTTTCTTGGTGAGCAGGTATTTTCTTCCATCCTTTCAGATGAGGAGGAACAATTTAGATCTTCAGAGGAAAACCTAAAAGTCAAGGCTTCTGCATGCGAAACCTCCAAAAAAAATTTGCAATGGTCACAGGCCATGGAAGAGTTCGAAAAGAATTTTTAAAATCAAGTAAGAGAGGTGGAGGCATAATTGGGAAGAGAAATGAGAGCAATGCAAGAAACTCATTAAAAACAAGTCAACAGCTTGCTAAAGGAGACATAAAACAATGCTGAAGAAATTAACATCTTTAAAAATAGACTAACACAAATGGCACAAAAAGACCCAAAATGCCAATGAGGAGAAGGATGCTTTAAAGAGTAGAATTAGCCAAATGGAAAAGGAAATCCAAAAGTTTGCTGAAGAAAATAGTTTTTTTAAAAATTAGAATGAAACAGATGGAAGCTAATGACTTTATGAGAAACCAAGAAATTACAAAACAAAACCAAAAGAACGAAAAAAATAGAAGACAATGTGTAATATCTCATTGGAAAAACAACTGACCTGGAAAATCAATCCAGGAGAGACAATTTAAAAATTATGAGACCACCTGAAAACCATGATCAAAAAAAGAAAGTAGACAGTATCTTTTATGAAATTATCAAGAAAAACTGCCTTGATATTCTGGAACCAGAGGGTAAAATAAATATTAAAAGAATTCATCAGTCACCACTTGAAAGAGATCTTAAAAGAAAAACTCCTAGGAATATTGTAGCCAAATTCCAGAGTTCCCAGGTCAAGGAAAAATATTGCAAGCAGCCAGAAAGAAACAATTTGAGTATTGTGGAAATACAATCAGGATAACACAGGATCTGGCAACTTCTACATGAAGGGATCAAAGACTTGGACTATGATATTCCAGATGTCAAAGATCTAGGTTAAAAAACAAGAATCACCTACCCAACAAAACTGAACATAATACTTCAAGGGAAAAAATGGTAATTCAATGAAATAGAGGACTTTCAAGCATTCTTTATGAAAAAATCAGAGCTGAATAGAAAATTTGACTTTTTACACAAGAATAAAGAGAAGCATGAAAAGGTAAAAACAGGAAAGAGTATTCATAAGGGACTTACTAAAGCTGAAATGTTTACATTCTTACATGGAAAGATAATATTTATAACTCTTGAAACTTTTCTCAGTATTTGGGTAGTTGTAGGGATTATACACACACACAGACAGACAGACAGACACACACACACACATACACACACATATATATATATATGTATATGTATGGCACAGGGTGAGCTGAATAGAAAGAAATGTTATATAAATAAATAAAATTAAGGGGTGAGAGAGGAATATATTGGGAGGAGAAAAGGAGGAATGGAATGGGGCAAATTATCTCTCATAAAAAAAGGCAAGAAAAAGCTTTTTAAATAGAGGGAAAAAAGGGAAGGTGAGAGGGAAAAAAATGAAGCTTACTCTCATCTCATTTGGCTTAAGGAGGGAATAACATGCACACTCAATTTGGAATGAAAATCTATATTACACTACAGGAAAATAGGGGAGAAGGGGATAAGTGGGGTGTGGGGGAATGATAGAAGGGAGAGCAAATGAGAGGAGAGGGTTAATTAGAAGTAAACACTTTTGGGGAGGGATGAGGTCAAAAGAGAAAATAGAATAAATGGGGGAGCAGGATAGAATTGAGGGAAATATGGGTAGTCTTTCACAACATGACTATTATGGAAGTCTTTAGCAAAACTACACTCAATGGGGATTGGTGAGGAGGGAGGAAAGGAGAGAAATTGGAACTCAAAATTTTAGAAATGAATGTTGAAAAGTATTTGCATGTTGCTGAGAAATAAGAAATACAGGTGATGAGGTATAAAAATCTATCTTGCCCTACAAGAAAAGAGAGAATATAGGATAAGGGAAGGGAGGTGTGGGATGGAAGGGAGGGTAGATTGGAGGAAAGGGTAATCAGAATACATGGCATTTTGGGGTGAGGGGAGGGGAGAGATGGGGAGAAAATTTGGACCTCAAAATTTTGTGGAAATGAATGTTGAAAACTAAAAGTAAATAAATAAATTGGGAAAAACAATTGAGGCCCAGAAGGGTTGAGTGACTTTTCCAAGGTCACAGAGGTAGTAAGTACATCTGAATTTTAAACTCGGGTACTGTGATTCTAAGTTCTGTGCTTTTTATACTGTACCACATGAGATAATAAAGTGATCTTTAAATGAGAGACTGAAGGACTGATGAAGAATTTTTGAGTTGAAGTTATCTTAGAGTAGTTAGTGGTATGGGGAGATCTTCTGAGGTGTAGCTTTATAGGGGAATGATCAATACCTTCATCTTTAAAATGCTTCCTGTAACCCTATGGAGAATATTTTCCCTTCTTGCTTAATTTCAAATTATTCATTTGATCTGGGTTGTTGGAAATCAAACACAAGGGTGGTGGTGGTGGAAATAATACTGGAGAAACTGGAAATAAAGAAAATCTCCTTTAACATGTTTTCTTCCAAAGATACTTCTTTTATTACCTAATAGTAATGTCCCATATGCTTCAAGGCCATTAGTATTTAATGATAGATGAGCTCTGTGGGACTCATATTAACAGATCATTAAGTAGACTTGATCAATCAAAAAGCTTTTGTTACGTGCCTTTGTCAAAAGAAGAGTATCTATTTACAAGGCAGGCATCCAAATGGAGAAGAAAACAAATGCATATATAAATATGTAAAGGACAAATATAAAGTATGTAAATACAGGTATATACAAAGCAGTTAAAAACAAGATAGTTTAGATAGGAAGACACTAGTAATTGAGAGGACTCAGGAAAAGACTCATATAGAAGTTGGTACTTCAGTTGCATCTTAAAAGAAGCAAGGGACTTAGAGGTGGAAATAATGAAGGAATTAATTTCAGTTGTGTACAACTTCCAGAGCAAAGACTTGAGGATGGAGAGTTGTATGGGAAGAAAAGAGAGAAGATCAGCTTAGCTGAACTGCAGAGTGCAAGGGGGAATCATGTTCAGTGAGACTGGAAGGATATGCTAGGGCCAAGCTGTGAAGAGAGATAGAGTGGTTGTGGTGGCACAGTGCATCCCTTTCAAGAATTAATTAGATGTGAAAAAGTGGAATTGACTCACTCAAGAGGTAGAAGAGTTAGTGTTTTCCTTCTTATTGTAGGTCTTAAGTAGAGGATAGATGACTATTGCTGGTGTTGAGTTGTTCTAGACCCTTTATGACTCCATTTGAGGATTTCATGGCAAAGATACTGGAATGGTTTGACATTTCCTCCTCCAGATGAGGAAACTGAGGCAAACAGGGTTAAGTGACTTGCTCGGGGTTAAACAGCTAGTAAGTGTCTGAGGTCAGTTTTGAAGTCAGGAAGATGTGTTTTCCTGGCTTCAGATCCTATATTCTATCCTTTGTGCGCCCTAGTGGCCCCTTGAAGAATATCTACTTCTCAAGTATGTTTTTGGAAAGGTCTCAGTAGTGTCTTATAATCCAAAGCTTCTCTGAAAGAAATTCTCTCCAAATCATTGTGAAGATGACTGCTTCTCAGGTACAGCATGTTTTTGTGGGAATTTCTTTTAGATAAGTTTTGGATTGTATGATTACTGAGCTCATTTCTCACAATTTCTATGATTTTGTGACTCCATTTGTCTGGAGGAGATGGTCTTAAATTATAGAAGCACACAACCTATGGGCAGAAGTGCTGGGATATGAATATAAAACTTGATGGCAAATAGTTGATACAAGTTTAATCAATTTTCAGGTAGAAAAGATAAGGGACCCATAATCTCCTGCCTTTCTTTGCAGACAGGTCTGATATTTATCTTTAAGTTCTTGATGCTGAAATGCAAAATTAGTGACATTGACCCTGTGCAATTCCTGGAGCACCACCCTCTTGGAAGAATCAAGTTATAAATGGCCCAAGGGTCAATGAAAATTGAGTATGACATTCATAAGCAGTTGGAATATATATTGATTTACATGGAAAATTTGATGTAAAGGATACCACTGAGGTCATATCTGACCAGAAGAGGAAGTGGGCATGCAAAGTATAAGCAAGGGTGTGCTTACACGACTCGATAGTAACATTTTTAGTGTGAGAATTTACACCCAGGAAATCGGCAAAATACTACAAATCAGGGGTTAGTTTGTAGTTTTGTTAATTGTCTAGGCTTAAGAAAGTGATGGTTGAAAGGTTACTAATATAGATTAAACTTAAATATTTGTTGTGTTTACTATTTTTTTGAGTTTGACAAACATTTACCAGTACATCCTTGTGTATAAGAAAACCACAAAATCTACAAAGTAGAAATTATTTTAACTGTCATCTAACTTGTCTTTGCCTCACCAAAAACCTCCCCCAAAAGTGTTCATCTGGATTTTGCTTAAAGACATGTAGAAAAGAAGAACGCATTACCTCCCAGTTCAGCCTATTGATTTTTGGATAGCTCCAGTAATGAGGGAATTTTTCCTTATATTGAGTGACAGTCTATGTCTTGGCTAGCTATACCTTCTTATTTCTGCCCTTGGGGTCAAGTAAAACTATTCTTGATTCTCTTTTCTATCACAACTCTTCAAATATTGTGAGAATCAAGACAACATATTGGTATAGTGGGACCCCTGATAAGTATGTAAATATGTATGTATATTTTGTGCATCTATACGCACGTATTTATATCTATATCAGTACCTATACCTACATATGTGGGGCAGTTAGGTTGGGCAGTAGACAAAACCCTGGGCCTGGAGTCACGAAGACTCATTTTTGTGAGTTCAAATCTGGCCCTCAGATGCTTTCTAGCTGTGTTCCCTTGGGCAAGTCATTTAAGCCTGTTTGCCTCAGTTTCCTCATCTGTAAATTGAGCTGGAGAAGAAAATGGCAAACTACTTCTGTATCTTTGCCAAAAAAACCCAAATGGGGTCATGAAGAGTCAGATATGACTGAACAATACACACATACATATGTATGTGTATGTGTATATCCATACATATGCATATCTGTGTATACACACACACAAACACACACCAACAAGCAGATTTCTAGTTCATTGTGCAACTCTATTTATGTGAAAATATACCATCTACACCTGTGAACTGAGGATCACAGAGTTCAAAGTAAAAATATTTTAAAAAACCAAATTTTTGAGTTCATAGGTGGACAAAATGAAGGCTACTAGGTAATAATGTCATTGATTCCCAAATACATATTTTACAATTTCCTTATATTTAGTGTCTATAATGAAAACAATGGTATATGTTTCATGTTCTATTGGAGAACGCCACCTTTTTCACTGCTGCTTTCACCTCCTTGTTCCTCAGACTGCAGATGATGGGATTTAGCACCATAGAATAAGGCAATCAATTTGTCTGAATCTGGGTCCTTTGTCTTGGGTTTTGAGTACATGGAGAGAATGGTGCCATAGATGATGACCACAGCCAGATGTGCTGAACAGGTGGAGAAGGTTTTCTTCCTTCTTTCAGCTGAGTTGACTCTCAGAATGATGGCAAAGATAAACATATATGAGATGAAAACACAAGTACTACCATCAGGACAAAAGCATTGAGGGAAATATTCACACCGGCCAGTTTCAGGACAGTCAGGATTTCACACGCACAAAAAATGATCAATGATGTTAATTCCACAGAAGAAAAGCCTCAGTGCAAGGATTATTGGCAAAAATGAAGTTATACTCACAGCTATCCAGCTCATGGCTGCCAACAGTACACAGACTCTCATATTCATGATGATTGTATATCTCAGGGAATTACATATGGCCACATACCGGTCATAGGCCATCATGGCCAGCAGAACACACTTTGTTATTCCTAGGGCAAGAATTAGATACATTTGTAATACACATCCTGGGAAAGAGATGATTTTCTTGACTGATAGGAAATTGATCAACATTAGGGGAACAAAAGAGGATGTGCCAAAGATGTCCATGAAGGAGAGGTTACTAAGGAAGAAATACATGAGGGTGTGAAGGTTGGAATCCAGAATACTCAATATAATGAGAGAGGAGTTCCCCAGCAAAATGATCAAATATATCCCCAGGCATAACACAAAAAGAACAATCTCAACATTGTGATACTTAGAAAGGCCCAGCAGAATGAATTCCAGAACCACAGTCTGATTTGCCCCATTTATTCTCTTATCTCTCTTTTATTTTTTTTAGTATTAGTTACTTTGAGAAGCATAGGGTAAATTCAAATAGTCAAAGTTCCTACAAACAATTTTTATCAGAAACCTGAAGATATGTTCTAGGCTACAATTTCACCCTGCAAAATGATTCCTGTGTCTTGCCGGATGCTGTCTTACTTCCAAATACTAACACTTGCATGAATACGGAAGAATTGTAAGACAAACACTGGTTTTCTCCAATCATATTGCCAAATGTTTAGGTCCTTTCAAACTTTTTCCAGCTTAACTTGCTTATTACTGGTGAATGGCAACTGCTATTTATTACTAGATGGTTGAGGTTAAAAGGGAAGGAGAAAGAGAAAATTTTGGGGGGCAAGAATGATTCATTTTGGTTTTATAAAATGACTAGTCACATATGCTTGACCATTTTTCAGACCTTGGATCTCCTCGTC
>CM053769.1:48624590-48640312 GCA_028658325.1 Potorous gilbertii | reverse complement strand
TTGCCTGTCACTCTCTCTTTTCTACTATACTGTAAAAGTTCATCCCTGTGTGTCACTTTCACTTGAGAAAAATTTTTCCTTTCTATCTCTTCTTTCCTTCTTCTACCAGTGCATTCCTCTTTTTCACTTTCACTATTTTAATGTAATCAACTCACACCCACACCCTTGTCAATGTAAAACCTTTTAACTGCCCTAATAATGATAGAGTTCTTAAGAGTTAGATGATTCATTTCACCACATAGAAATGTACATAGTTTCACCTTATTGATTCACTTGAGTCTTGTGTTTGAGTGCTAGATTTTCTATTGAGCTCTGGTCTTTTCATCAGGAATGCTTGAAAGTTCTATCATTCATTAATTGTCCATTTATTTTCCTGAAGAATAACACTCATTTTGGCTTGGTAGGTTATTCTTGGTTGTAATCTAGCTTTTTTGCTTTCTTGAATATCATATTCCAAGCCCTATAGTCACCTGAGGTTGAAACCACTAAATCTTGTGTGATCCTGACAGTGTGTCTACACTTTGAATTATTTTTTCCTAATTGCTTGCAATATTTTGTGTTTGACCTGGGGTTTTTGACACTTGGCTATAATATTCATGGAAGTTTTCATTTTGAGATCTCTTTCAGGAGGTGCTCAATGGATTCTTTTAATTCTATTTTATCCTCTGGACCTAAGATATCAGGGCAGTTTTCCTTTATAATTTCTTGAAATGTGAAATCTAGAATCTGTTTTTTATTGTAGTTTTCTGTTAGTCTTTATACAAGTCACAGTGTTAGTACTTGGTATCCAAAGAGAAATGAAAAACAGTCCTTATTCTCAAGGAGATTACTTCCTCTTGGGGGAATATAAGGAAGTAAACAAACAAGAAAATGAAACAAAATTTGAATGGGGGATACTTATAACTAGGGGGAATATTTATGCATATGTATATATAGGATTCTAAGAAGCAGAGACTAGATGGAAAATAAGAACGATGACCCACTTAGAGACACAATGGCAAGAGATGGAATACCAAGAAGCATAAGGTTAAATAATGAGATGTTCTTGATCAGAAGATTCTCACCAGGAGATTCTACCATCAAGAATCTCATAACTTTTGTTGTGTGATTGTAATGGGCTAGAGGTAAGGGTCATCATCAATATATAGATGCTACATCCCACTTCTGCAGTCATCTGTGTTTGGTTGGAGAGTCTTTCTTATTGTAGACAATGAGGAAATCTCTATTTTTGTTTCTGATTTTCTTTCCAGAGTTAAGAATTTGGTTTCTGGTAATTTGAATAACTTCATAAGATTTTGTTGTCCTGGTCATTTAATTTGATGGACTTTGAACCTTCCCCTTGCAGAGAATTTTCAAAGCCCCGAATATCCATCAATTCCTTTCTCAGTGAGCCAAAGTTTGTCTCAACATTGTAGTCCTGTTGAACAAATAAAAGAATGAATTCAAACAAACAGCCCCTTTTTGTACCCTAACAGATCTCAGGTAAAATAAATAATAACCTGACTTGAAATTGAGAATATTTAAGTAAACAATCACCTTTGTATGGGTATTATGCCTATGAAAAATGAAAGCTTGTGAATTTGGATTCCATTAATTAGAACAACTAGCATTTCTATAGGACTTTAGGGTTTGTCTAGCACTGTACAAATGTTTTCTCAATCGTTCCTCACAATAATCCTGGGAAGTGAGTGCTGTTATACTCGTTTTACAGATGAGAAAATTGAAACTGAGAAATTAATTTGGTCAGCCACAAAGGTAGGAAATATCAGTTATGGAATTTGAACTCAGATCTTCCTTAGTCCAGCTCCAGCACTAAAGCTATCCAATCATTTCAGATTGTGTGATGATTTGTCTCAGAGAACTGTCTTGAGCTATGACTGACTCCAAGTCAGGATTCCATGTACTGCATCAAGTTCCTTGACAATAGAGCCTCTGTTATTTCTAGCTTTTTATTTCTAGAGGCTAGTACATTGTCTACCACAAATAGGCACTTAAGTGTTTGTTGAATTCAATCTGTAGAATTCTTTGAAAACACATTTAAAGTCAGTTTTCACTAATTCATATTGATTTGAGACTTTATTATTGTGTATAAGTCCATTTTTTCTGTGCATGCTTAACCATTTTCTTGGTATTGTTAAGTGGTGCCTTTAAATCGTTTCTTCTCATGTCAAATATAGGGAAAAAGATCTTTCCTTGAAGGGGCCACTAACATGAAGGGTCATCCAGTTAGTCATGTTGTCAACAGAGCTCTGTGTATTGAAAATAGGAAGATCAGATATTTTCCTGGCATAAGGATATTCTTCAATTGCCAATTGTGTAGAAAGACATGAGAATTGTGGTCTTATGGAAAAATGCTTAATGCCTTTACCCATTTAAAATTTTTTCTGTGGAATGCTATATAGTAGAAAAATAATCTTGCATACCTTCAAATGTTTAAATTGTTAAAATTTGTAGAAAATCAAAGACAGATGTGAGAACCTGTAGACTAATGACACTTTGTAGTGAGCAAGTATTTCTTCTGGAACATAACTTCTTTATTCTATCACACTGAGGATATATAGAGTAGAGCCAAAAATATTTCAAATTTATTGATTGTCAGTGAGTAATGGGAGCCCTTCTGGACAAGGACAAAGTGATGAATAAATATGAAAAGTCCAGTGTGCATGAAAGGAAGCAGAGGAGTGGGAAGCATCACTTTCAGGTACTCCTTTTTTCCTGAAGTAGGGAGCCTTATCCTAATGAAAAACTCCTTAATGGGTAAAAGTACAGGAAACAGATATATTTAGAGGTTAAAAGGCAACAGTTGAAGAATTTGAGGAGCATATGGGCACATATTCCCAAGATATTAAAGAATATGAGGAAGGTTTTCAATCCATTGTGTAAATATTCTATACTGCACTTTGGGGAAAATATGGAAAAGAATCAATCAGTGAGCATTTATTAAGCACCTTCTACATAACAATTAGTGTAATAGGTTCTGGGAATAGGATTATTAAAGATTCATAATCACAGTGAGTTAGCTATCTATTAGAAAGAATATTCCTGAAAGTTCTAAGAATTCCATTTAATGAATATCATGACAAGGAAGATGGTATAATGGGGCTGGAATGGACATGGATGGAAGGGTGGATATCAACACTGATTATAATGTCAATGACTTCTGAGTGTATTCTCTATTCTTATACTGGAAGTGTAAAACAGAGAACAATGGTACATACTTCATGTTTTGTGAGAGAACATCACCTTTTCCACTGCTGCCTTCACCTCCATTTTCCTCAGATTGTAGATAATGGGATTTAGCATGGATGTTCCTGTACCATAGAATAAAGCATTCAGTTTGTCTGAATCTGGGTCCTTTGCCTTGGTTTTGAGTATATTGAGAGAATGGTGCCATAGAATATGATGACCACAGCGAGATTTGCTGAACAGGTAGAAAAAGCTTTCTTCCTTTCTTCAGCTGGGCTGACTCTCAGAATGGTGGCAAGGATAAATGTATATGAGATGAAAATGAGCAACACCGCAGTGAATGTCACCAGCACAAGTGCTACCATCAGGATAAAAGCATTGAAGGAAATATCCACACAGGCCAGTTCCAGGACAGCCAGGGTTTCACAGAAAAAATGATCAATGATGTTATTTCCACAGAAGGAAAGCCTCAATGCGAGAATTGTTTGCAATAATGAATTTGTACTCCCAACTATCCAGCTTACAGCTGCCAACTGCGCGCAGACTCTCATCTTCATGATGACCGCATATCTTGAGGGATTGAAGAAGGCTACATAGCAGTCATAGGCCATCATGGCCAACAGAAGAGACTCTGTGGTTCCCAAAGGATGAGTAAGGTACATTTGTAATGCACATCCTGGGAAAGAGATGGTCTTCCTAACTAACAGGAAACTGACCAATATTAAAGGAACAAAGGAAGATGTATCAAAGATGTCCTTGAAGGAGAGATTACTAAGGAAGAAATATATGGGGGTGTGAAGGTTGGAATCCAGAATACTCAATGCAATGAGAGAGGACTTCCACAACAAAACGATTAAATATATTGCCATATAACAATATAATATTCCCAATATAACACAAAGAGAACAATCTCAACATTGTGATACTTAGAAAGGCCAAAGGGAATGAATTCCAGCACAACTGTCTGATTTGCTTCATGCTTTCTCTTAGCTTTCTTTTAGCTTTAGCATTAAGAACTCAGAGAAAGATTCAGGATGTTCATATACACATTATTCTTTACAGTGTGGCAGCTAGGTGGTGCAGCGGATAGAGCACCAGTGCAGGAGTCAGGAGGACCTGAGTTCAAATCTCACCTCAGACACTTGACCCTCACTAGCTGTGTGACCTTGCGCAAGTCTCTTAACCCCAATTGCCTCATCCTGGATCATCTCCAGTCATCCTGATGAATATCTGGTCACTGAATTCATATGGCTCTGGAGAAGTGAGACTGGTGACATGCATGGCCCTCCCTCCCTCACTCAAAACAAAGTCAAATATAAGTCATGTCATTATTTCCCTGATAGCATGGTCTTCTTTGGCATTGAAGGATGAACACACACACACATCCTTTATGGTATGGGTGAAGTGACCCAAATAGAGTTAGATCTGATTGCATTTTGCATACTTATCTTGAACTACACAGGTGGGTGCCTATACTTGAAGTAAAGGCTCTAGAGTAATCCATGACTGCAATGTCATTCCTGTGTTATACCTAATCCTCCTTAGTCACAAATGCTACAATTTCTATACATCTGAGAAAGTTAAGAAACACAAATACCTAAATAGGAAATTCTATAAGATCAACTAAAATAAGTATCTTCACTATCTCATAGTTTACTTGCTTAGGTATGGGGTGAGGGAAATGCTATATATTACCTTGTACATTAAGTGAGGGAAGGGGAGAAAAAGGCCCTTATAATCAGATTTTAGAAATTCCTGACATACCAGGCACCCATGAAACTTTACATCCTTTTCTCCTGCAGATGCCCTTTCATCCAGGAGATATAATCCAGGATCCTTCAAACCTCTCAGTCTCCTTGTGAATGCCATTTGATAATTCTAGGCATATTAGTGTTAAGAATCATTGACACAACTCTAATGTTCTATGAAAATGATCATTGTATCTGTAATGAGAAAATAGGAGCCGTGATTGACCTAGTTGCTTGTTCTTAACTATATTCAACATCTCCAATGTTATTATATTGAAAAGAACTATATTTGTCTAAGATAACCACCATGACATACACTTGGAACAGTTATCAAGAAAGATGCCATTAAATTAACTTTTAAAGGACAAAATCAAAGAAGACCATTGACATCATAATATTGGGGCCAAGGTACAGTGTGTTCAGTTGTGACTGATCAATCCAATAAGAGAACAGAAAGCTCTCCCACAGGTTATGTACAAATACTCCATTTGAACATTTCAGATGTAGATAGATGTCTGTAGATTTGTGCATCTCATATCTCCTTTGTGCTACTGTGATTCTGCTTTGCTTGTAGAGGACAGTGCCTGTACTCTCTGTCTATATATGTGTGTGTGTGTGTGTGTGTGTGTGTGTGTGTAATCCCTCCATCTACTCAAATACTGAGAAAAGTCTCAAGAGTTACAAATATTAGCTTTCTCCATAGGAATGTAAACAGTTCAGCTTTAGAATGTGCTTTATGGTTTCTCTTTCCTGTTTTCTTTTTCATGCTTCTCTTTGCTTCTTGTGTTTGAGTGTCAGATTTTCTCTTCAGTTCTGGTCTTTTCATCAAGACTGCTTGAAAGTCCTCTATATCATTGAATGACAAATTCAATGGTCTATGCAGCGGGATAGACCTTTCCTATTGGCCTTCCAGGTCACCTTTGGCTGGAAACCTTGTTCAATCTGTTGTTTTGTGGCTTCTGCTTCTCTAGAATATGTTAAGAGTCATTTTTTACACATATTTTGTGGGCTGTGGAGGAAGCACCAGAATATATGTGTCTTTCTACTCCGCCATCTTGGCTCTGCCCCCTGTAAGGTTCTTTAAAGACCATCTAGTCCCACACATTCCTTATGCAGATCAAAACACTGAAACCCAGAAGGGTTGAGTGACTTCTCCAAAGTCACATAGGTATTAATTAGATCTGAATTTCGAACTCGGTTTCTGAGATTCTGAGTTCAGTGCTGTTACCACATAGGATGATAAAGTGATCTTTAAATGGGAAACTGAAGATGAAGAATTTTTTATTTGAACTTATCTTAGGGATAAATGATACAGGGAGATCTTCTGAGGTGTGGATTTATAGAAGAGTGCTCAATACCTTGATTCTTTAAAATGTTTCCTGTGACCCTGTGGAGAATTTACTGCTTCTTCTTGCATAATGTTAAACTATTCATTTTGTTTGGGTTGTTGGAAATCAAACCTTGGGGTGGTTGTGGTGGAGGAAATAATACTGGAGAAGGTGGAAATAAAGGAGAACTCCCTTAACATGTTTTTTTCCAAAGTCACCTCTTTTATTACCAAATGGTAATGTCCCAAATGCTTCATGGCCGTTAGTATTCAATGACAAGTGAGCTCTGTGGGACTCACTTTAACTGATCATCAGGAATACTGGATCAATCAAAAAGCTTTGTTAAATGTCTTTATCAATAGATGAGTACCTATTTGCAAGACAGGCATCCAAATGGGGGAGAAAACAAATACCTATATGTATATATATATATGTATATATATATATATATATATATATATATATACATATATATATATACATATATATATGTAAAGTACATATATAAAGTATGCAAATACAAGTATATACAAAAGTTAAAAACAAGATAGTTTGGGTAGGAAGATACTAGTAATTGGGAGGAATCAGGAGAGAATTCATGTAGAAGTTGGTACTTGGGTTGCATCTTAAGGGAAGAAAGGGACTGTGAGGTGAAAATAATGAAGAAATTTATTTAAGTTGTGTACAACTGGTATACCAAAAGTTGGAGATGAAGCATTGTATGCAAGGAAAAGAGAGAAGATCAGCTTAACTGAACTGCAGAATGCAAGTGAGGTTATATTCAGTAAGGCTGGAAGGATAGACTGAGGCCAGAGTGGTTGTGGTGGTGGAATGCATCCCTTTCAAGAATTAATTAGAGCTGTACAAAAGTGACATTGACTGACTCAAGAGGTACTGTTTTCTTCTCTTTGTTGGTCTTTGAGTAAAGAATAGTTGACTATTGTTGTTGAGTTAAATAATTTCTGACTCTTCATCACCCCATTTAAGGTTTTCTTGGCAAAGAAATGAAGTATTTTGTCATTTCCTTCTCCAACCCATTTTACAGATGAGGAAACTGAGGCACAACTAAGTGACTTTCTCAGAATCACACTGGTATTAAATATCTGAAATCAGATTTGAACTCAGGAAGACATATCTTCCTGAATTCAGGCCCAACACTCTATCTGCTGTGAACCCTAGCTACTTCTAGATGAAGAATCTACTCTCAGATATGTTTTTGTGGGAATTACTTTCACATTAATTTTGGATTATAACTATTGAGACCTTTCCCAACCCTCAATTTCTATGAATCTGTGATTCTCCACTTGTCTGGAGGAGATTGCCTTAAATTATAGAAGTAGATGTGATGGGATATGACATATTTGTTTATGGACACATTTTTAACCAATTTTCACATGAAAAAGATAATTGGCCCATAATCTCCTGCCTTTCTTTTAAATGTCTTTGCAGACAGGTCTGATATTTATTTTAAGTATTTGACACTCAAAAGCAAACCTATCAATTAGTGATATTGACTCTATGGAATTCCTGGAGCATCACACTCTTAGAAGAATCAAGTTATAAATGGCCCAAGGGTCAATGGAACTTGTACATTATGTTCATAAGGAGTTGAAGTACATTTTCTGTGATGATTTACTGCAAAATGTGGTGTAAAGGATACCACTGAGGCAATGTCTGACCTGAAGAGGAGATGGGCATATAAGGTGTAAGCAAGGGTATGCTGGAGTTAGTTTGTACCAGCTTACAAGGGTTAATGATAAGATTTTCAGTGTGAGCATTTACACCTGGGAAATAAGCAAAATACTATAAAATACTATAATTTGTAGTTTTGTTGGCTATCTAGGCTTAAGAAAGCGATGGTCAAAGCATTACTAATGTAGCTTAAACCTGAATGCTTGTTTTGTTTGCTGGCTTTTTTTGGGAGCCAGTTGATAAACATTTACTAGCACATCACTTTGTATAAGAAAACCACTAAATTCTCACATTGAAAATTATTTTAAACGTCATCTAATTTGTTTTTGCTTCACTCAGAATCTCTACAACTTCTCCCAAAAGGGTTGATCTAGATTTGGCTTAATGGCATGCAGAGAAGAACTCATTACCTCTCAGTTCAGACTATTTTGATTTTTGGATAGCTCCAGTAACGGGGGAAGTTTTCCTTATATTGAGTGACAGTCTATGTCTTGTCTACCTCTCTCTTCTTGGTTCTTCTCACTGGGGTCAAGCAACATTATTCTCATTTCTCTTTTCTATCACAACTCTTCAAATATTTGATGTCTTGAGAATAAAGGCAACATATTGGTATAGCCGATCCCTGATGTATATTTTCTATATCTCCACCTATATATGTGGGGCAGCTAGGTGGGACAGTGGACCTGGAGACAAGAAGACTCATTTTTCCTGTTTCAAATCTGACTTCATTTACCTTCTGGTTGTGAGACCTTGGGCAAAGCACTTAAACCTGTTTGCCGAAGTTTCCTCATCTGTAAAATGGGGTGGAAAATAAAATGTCAAACAACTTCATTAGATTTGCCAAGAAAACCCAAATGGGGTGTTGATGAGTCAGAACTGAACAATAAACACATTCATATATATACACATATACATATATATGTATATGTATATCCACACATATGCATATCTGTGTATACACATACTCATTCCTTCCAAGAAGGAGATTTCTATTTCATTGTGAAAATCTATTTCTGTGAATATATACAATCTACATCAGTGAATTGAGGATCACAGAGTTCAAAGCAACAATATTTTAAAAACTAAAATTTTGAGTTCACAGACTAATAAAATGAAGGCTATTAGGTGATAATGTCATTGATTCCCGAATATATTTTGTATAATTTTGTGTATTTAATATCTAAAATGAAAATAGTGGTACATGCTTCATGTTCTATTGGAGAATACAATCTTTTGCACTGCTTCTTTCACTTCCTTATTCCTCAAACTGTAGATGATGGGATTTAGCATGGAGGTCACTGCACCATAGAATAAGGCAATCAGTTTGTCTGAATCTGGGTCTTTTACATTGGGTTTAAAGTACATGAATAGTATAGTTCCAAAGAATATGATGACCACAGTCAGATGTGCCGAACAGGTGGAGAAGGCTTTCTTCCTTCCTTCAGCTGAGTTGACTCTCAGAATGGTGGCAAGGATAAACACATAAGAGATGAAAATGAGCAGCGCTGGAGTTAGTGACACCACTGTGACTGCTCCCATCATGACAAAAGCATTGAGGGAAATGTCCACACAGGCCAGTTTCAGAACAGCCAGAATTTCACAAAAAAAATGATCAATGATGTTATTTCCACAGAAGGAAAGTTTCAAGGCAAGGATCGTTTGCATTAATGAATTTACACTCCCAGCTATCCAACTCACTGCCGCCAGCTGTACACAGACTCTCATGTTCATGATGATAGTATATCTCAGGGGATTACAGATGGCCACATATCGGTCATAGGCCATCATGGCCAACAGAACAGACTCTGTGGTTCCCAAGGCAAGAGTTAGGTACATTTGTAATGCACATCCTGGGAAAGAGATGGTTTTTCTGACTGATAGGAAATTGACCAACATTAGGGGAACAAAGGAGGATGTGCCAAAGATGTCCATGAAGGAGAGGTTGCTAAGGAAGAAATACATTGGGGTGTGAAGATGGGAATCCAGAATACTCAATATAATGAGAGAGGAGTTACCCAGCAAAATGATCAAATATATCCCCAGGCATAACACAAAGAGAACAATCTCAACATTGTGATGCTTAGAAAGGCCCAGTAGAATGAATTCCAGAACAACAGTCTGATTTGCCCCATTCATTCTCTTGTCTTTCTCTTATTTTTAGCATTAGCTACTTTGAGAAACACAGGATAAATTCAAAGGTAAGCACAAGGTAAACTCAAAGCTCCAACGCTCTATTAAGTAGCTGTATAAAACAGGGAGGATCCTTCTGGTTGCATTCCATATCTTCCTTTAAAGTTATACAAATGATTTTTATCTGAAATTTGAGGATAATTCTAGTCTACAATTTAACTCTGTAAGATGATTTCTGTGTTTTAACTGACACTACCTTAGTTCAAAGTACTAACCCTTCTATAAATGGAGTAACATTGTAAAACAAATACTGACTCCCCCCCCATCATCTTGCCAAATGTTTATGTGCTTTCAAATTTTCTCGAATTTAACTTGCTTATTACTGGTAGATGGCCACTACTATATATTACTTGTGATCAGAGAGGAAGGGGGAAGAGGTGATTTAGGAGGAAAAAATGTATAATTTTGGTTTTAGAAGACGACTGGTCACATATGGGTCCTTTGTATGTATAAGGGCCTTGTGATTGCACATGTATTTGCTTCCATTGGATAATACAGATTCACCCTTCTTCAGATCTTGGATATTTTCATCATTGCCGTTAAGGGATGGCTGTCAAGAGAGTGTTAAGAACAACTGGAAAGAATTCTACATCATCTCTTTAGGAAAGTTGTTTCTGTAAAGAGAAAGGAGAAGGAAGATATAGTTTGTTAATAGGACCAGAAGTTAATGTACTTTACCTCGACCTTGTCCACCTGTATGACGAGTCATGTAAATGGCTTTAAAGACCCAAGGCATTTTTGGCATTCATTTTGTGTATGCTCAATTTATTCCTTCTTTCTCTGTGACTCAGTTTATGATTATCTGTGAATTCTGCTTACATTTTTCACAATCACATCTGTCTTTATTCTACCCACCTTGCTGTAGGCATAATTGCAATTGAGAATTATATTTATTGGTTCTGCCCTCATTCCAACCCTCTTCATAAACTCTTAGTGGTATCCTTTTGCATTCTGAATAAAGTCAGGCATTGAAGGCCTTCTATAACCTAAAGCCAAACCTTTCTTTTAATTAATCAATTAATCAAGTAGCATTTTTCCAGTTATATATAAAGATAATTTTTAGGATTTGTTTTTACAGACTTTTGAGTTCTAAATATCCCCCGTCTCACCAAAACCTTTCTTTTTACCATCATCTCCTACAGCCTGATTCAGTTCCTTTAGATTCAATTCAATAGGCCTCTTTTAAATACTGTATGCAAGGCCCTATGCTATATGTTTGAAATAAGAAAGAAGAAAAACAATTCTTGCTCTTCAGGAGCATACATTTGAGTACCTACCTTTATGTGTCCTAATCTTCAGGAAAAAGAGAAGACTGGACTACTGTTTCTGGATTTTGGGACCTTTACCTTCTCCCATATGAATCTTTGCTCATGCTGTTCTCTCCTTTTGGAACATTCTCTCCCCAAGCCCTGAACTCTTCTGTCTTTTGTCTTCATTCTTGCTTTTCTAAATCCTATTTGTCCTTTACAGCTTAGTTCACATACTGGTTTTTCAATGAAGATTTCTCTGGTTTCCCACCCACTGCCCTCCAATGACCAGTAATGTGTCATGGTTCTGAATGACTATTCTTTATCTGATAATGATAACTTCCTATTTTCTGCTATGAGACTTACTCTATTCTGTTTTGGATAATGGAGGTATTTGTTTTTGTTTTGGTATCAATATGTTATTTCTCTAATTAGATTTTTTATTAGTATCTCATTGCCAGTGCTCATGTGTTAACCATTTTCCAAACTGTTTCTCCTTCTTCCACTCAGGCTCATCTCACTAATCTCCTCCTATCAGAACATGGGCTCTGTTATTAGGCCTCTGAGCTTTTATTGGTAAATTTTTGTCTTTTCTTTTCCAGAATCAAACCCCCAAGTCAACTGTTTCCCAAGCATACTTCTGTGTTCATTCCCCTTTGCAACTTGTAGCCATCCTTTTATATGTTATCCTCTTGTATTAGAGTATAAGGTTCTAGAGGTCAGTCTAATTTGTATTTGTTTCCATAATTTAGCATAGGTCCTGTCACATGATAACAACTTCATAAATGCTTATTCGTTTGTTCATTTTTATATCCTTTCATTTCTTGTCCTTCCTCCTCCATCATCACAGTGGATGTAGAGTTCTTTGTTAAATAACAAGACTCACTATTTTTCCTCCCTAACTCATCTGTCTCCCCAATTTTTCTGTTGAGAGCTTCCCTATCTCTCTATTCATACAGTTTTGTAATCTCAGAGTCAGTTGAACTCTTCATTTTCTCTACATCCAATCATTTGTGTGACAATTGGTAAATCAGAAACTTTGACTAGTTGATATCCCTTCCAAGTCTAAATCATTCTTCTCCTTGCCCTCACCTCCTTGGTGTTCTATACTGGCTCTTCCCTCAAAATCCCCCTTTCTGTTCAAACATCCTTTTTCCTTTCTTTATGCCCTTCTGCCAATTAGAGGACTCCTAGGAACAGATAAAGAAATGTCCAAAACACAGAAAGGATTCATGACAGGGCCAAATCAGTCATTGCAATTTTCCCTCTTTATTGGCTCTCTTCTTACACAGGATCCTACACAATCCTCCAATTCATAATTTATCACCTTGTCATTTGAACTCTGCTAGGAAAGGGAAACAAGATTTTGAGGGTGTCAGGCAGGCAAATAGCCAGTATCTTCTCATATCCTCTTATATGCAATGAAAACCAGAGATTTTTAATCTGAGGCCCCTGAATGTTTGTTTAGGTCTTAATTTTTTGATGTGTATTTCAATATTATTGATTTCCTATGTATTTTATTTTATACATATAAAAACATTTTTCTGAGAAGTTCATAGTCTTTACCAGACTGTCAAAGGAGTTGATCACACACACACACACACACACACACACACACACACACACACAAATACACACACATTTAGATTAAGAACTTCTGACAGAGACCATATGAGGCCATGGACTCCCTAAGAGAAATAATATGATTTAGGTCTATTATAGAGGCATCACCCTTCCTATGAGAACTGAACTTTCCAATCACTTTTCAAGATTAGCTATCTCTTCTCTATTAATAAGTTCATGGGTTACGAAGGCTTAAAAGATGAATGTTTTTTATATAGAAGTCAATGAAAACAGGATATAGCCCATAGAAAGTAATGCTTTCCATCCCATCTCACCTACCCCACCTTGGGCCATCCTCATTTATGTATCTATCATCCGTGATCAACAGTGATGTGTGGGGAAGACTCCAGGTGCGAGAGAGGACTCTCTAGGGTTTTCCTGGGATTGTGTCTTTCCCAAAACCTTAAAACCAGTGCACTCTGAAAACCATAGACTGGACAACAATAAGTTCTACCCAAGCTCCACTTAATGACTGTTCTCTGGATCCTCTTGGTATAGAGTGATTATCAATAGTAAGTGTTTCCCTTTCCCTTCCAGTTATATGTAGTTATTTTTTTCTTTCACTCATTAAAGGGGACCTTCTCTGACTCCATCTTAAAGAGCCCTGTTCACTGAAAGGGCATTATCTCCCTCTTAAGAGAGTACCTGAAAAAGCTGTAGCCTTTAAAGGCCAAGGTCTCCCACTGCATCCTGGACTGTCTCCAGTCATCCTGAAGAATAACTGGTCAGTAGATCCAGATGGCTCAGGAGGAGAAAGTTAGGCTGGTGACCTTGCACAGTCCTCTCTATCTCAAAACAAAGTCAAATGCAAGTCATGTCATCATTTCTCTGATGTCAGGATCTTCTTTGAAAACAAAGAATGAACACAACAACAACATCCATACAGTTCCAGATCTTATCATTTCTTCCTCCACATTATTTGTGTCACATAAAAAATTTTGTAGTATCCATCCTTTTGCTATTTTTGCAAACAGTTTGTGTAAGGTTGGGATGAATTGCTTTAATATCTGATAGAAATAACTTGTGAGTCCATCTAGTACCCAGTTTTTTTCCTTTTAGAGTCCTTTTATGTCTAAGAAAGAAAGGAAGGAATGGAGGGAAAAAGGGAAGGAGAGGAGGAGAGATGGAGAGGGAGAAAGAGAATGGGAGAAAAGGAGGAAGAAGGGAAAAGAAGGAAGGGAGGAAAGAAGGAAAGGAGAAAGGAGGAAGGACAGAAAGAATGAAAGGAAGAAGGAAGGAGAAGAAAGAAAGAGGGAAATAAGAAAAAGAGGAAGAGAGAAATCTAGGAAAGTGAGAAGGAAATTAAGAAGGAAGAAAAAGAAGGAAAAAAGTCTTAGAGACTCTTACTTTGCTCTTATCACTGCTATTGATCTACCATTACAAGCTAACATTTATATCATAATTTGAGGTTTACAAAATATTTTACCTAATTTGATCTTCGAAACTATCTTGTGAGGTTGGTGCTGTCTCCATTTACAGATCAGGAAGCTTAGAGAGGTTGTTATATTCCTCACCAAGAAAGATCACACAGTGGTTGAGTCTGGGAAGAGATTGGAACTCAGATCTTGATTCCAAATCCACTGTGCTACTGCCCCCTGCTTCCTCTCATAGTAACTGTATCTTTTTTCAATCTCAGTCACTTCATCTGAAAAGTAGGGTACCACCTTGATTTTATACTTCATACAAACTTATGAATGTGCTTGATGAACAGAAATAAAATTTAGTCCTGAAGGAATTTGAGTTAATGCAATCCTAACTATGGTCAATAATGAAATTTTCTAGCAACACACAGACACAAATTAGTTTAAGGAGGACTTTAAATCTGCTACTGAGTACCTCATGACTTTGATTCAGTCATTTCCTTCTCTAGGTCTCAGTATCTCCCTCTGCAAAATCATTGACTTGTACTTCATGGAATCTGGTATCCTTTCTAGATCTCATTTATCATTCAATTGTGAAATACAAACAATCTTAGACCTGGCTGCCATCAGCCTGTCAAGGATGATCAGATTTTGACATGTGATCCTTTTTTACCCTGGGTAAAAGTCCTAAGTAGAAAAACAAAGACCTGAGTCAAGAGAGGCTTGCAAAGCCTCTTTAAATCAGGAGAGAAAATGAGAAAATACCTGGAAAAAAGTCCATTTTTGTCCCTAGTCATTCAGAAGATAAGAAGAAAGAAACTGGGAGTTCAACCAAAGGAGAGTTTTCATGACTTTGTCTGCAGTTTCTGGGGTCATTAATTTGTACTACTGAGTCATGGAGCTCTTTGGGAGTCTAGAACCTTTATCCTATTCAAAATAAATATCTGATAAGGGGCCTTGGATTCAATCTAGGTGACAGAAAAAATCAAGGTGATCATTTTTCTTAAAAACAAACCAAACCACAACAACGACCCCAAAACTTACAGCGTTTTACAGTGTTTATTTCATAAACATTCTCATCATATGTACTGTACAAGTGTTATTATTCCTATTCTCTTTATGAAAGTATTTTGAAATGGAGAAATTAATTGAATTGCTCATGGTTACATGGTTAATAATAAATACTTGACTGTAATATCAGATTCCTAAAACTTGCCCTGTTTCTTAATGGCACTATTTTGAGTTTATACAAAAACTGTTTTTTATCATGAAGAAATGTTGAAAAGGATGGTAACATAAATTTTTCTGGAAATCAAATGGATGCAGCTATTAGTGTTTTTGAAAAAT
>CM053769.1:48588212-48624090 GCA_028658325.1 Potorous gilbertii | reverse complement strand
ACACCTGGAAGGGACCTTGAGGGTGGTCTAGCTGAAATCTTTTATTTCATAAATGAAGAAACTATTGGTTAATGGCTGAATAAGGTGTGGTGTATAATTATGATGGAATAGTACTATACCATAAGACATGATGAGCTCATTGAATTTTAGAAAGGCATGGAAAGACTTGCATGTGATAATGAAGAATGAAGTGAGCAGAACCAAGAGAACACTGTATACAGTAAAAGTCATGTTGTTTTAAGAACAACTTTCAGTTGACTAAGTCATTTTGGCTATTATAAATCCAGAAATTAAAAACAAGGGACATATGAAAAGAGATGCTATCTGCACCTAGAGCAAGAACTGAGAAATAAAAGTATGTATTGAATGACATATATATGTGTATGTGTATATGTGTGTATATATGTGTGTTTGTGTGTGTGTGTGTGTGTGTGTGTGTGTGTGTGTGTGTAGGTGTATGAGGTAGCCATCTCTGGGGCAGGAGAAAAGGAAACAAAGGAAAAATATGTACATGATAATTTTGTTGTGTATTTGGAGGGAATAGCAAATTGTACATTGTAAATTTGCAGTTTCATGTGCAATCATCTTTTTTTTGTGTTTTGTAAATGCTCTTTTGGTTCCTTGAATTGAAAATAAAATAAATTTTTAAAAAAAGGCAGTTTGGAGAGATCCTCTGGGAATCCTGAAATCTTCATCGCAGTAGTGTTGTGCAAATTGTGTGATCATATATAGTACTATTAGGTGCTGTTGTTATTATTAATAATAATATTTTTTGTTATTAGAGTTACTGGAAATGGGATGAACTGTCTGTATGGATAATGCATTCCCCATCATCATTGGTTTAAAGTAGAGGGTAATTGACCATTCATTCAAGAATATTGTATAAGGGATTCGATTTTGTTTTAACTCAACATTTTTTCTAAGAAAAAAAATGAATCAATGTTTCTTACCTCAATTCCTAAGCTGCTTAGGACAAGAGACATGTCCTTCAATCTTCAAGGTAGAGCAAGAGCATATTGAGTTATCAGGAAGATTCTGTTCACATTGTTTTTGACTAAAGAGATCAAATAGAAGAATAGGTTTGGTGATAGTATTAAATGTTGGATTGAAAATGAAACCCTGCTGATTAACATGGCTTATAGATTCACAGGTCCATGTTCCACAAGAAACTAGGATAATTCATGATGGAATAAAGCTGTAGGAAAGGGAAAATTGGAAACCATTGTGAATATGTACCATGACTACACAATACTTCTGTCACATGCAACATTACTAGAATTAATAGTAGCCATGAGATAGATTGGTATCCAATTTTCAGGGCACTCAGATAAAATAAAAATATCATTGTGTATAAGAAGTCTCTATGAATGTGTCCTGTCCAAGAAATTAAAATTATGCATCATTTTGGAATAAAGATGCCTGATAATTCCATGATTATATTCACCATACTTTGCCTACCTTAAAATAAACTCCTTTGGACTCACCATTAAAAGTACTTTGTTTATAACTTTTCATGCTCTTGGGGACTTCTTTATTCCCTGAACAATTTAAAGTTGGAGTTCTGAGGATATAGAAAGTAATATTTTGGCTCTTTAGGAATAGTGTCTCAGAGATCCAATTAATTTCACTTGGTTATTGGACTATTTTTCTCCAATACTTTAGTTATTCCTTCATACTAAGTAGCTGCTCGGACAAGGAAGGTTGGTACTAATTAAACGTTTTGCTAGGAAAACATTTTCTAAGGCTTTAAGGAAAGTGTTTTTTAATTCTTCTCTCTTGGTTGTCCCATGTTTAAATTATTCAGGGACTAAAATTTATTTAAACACAACAAACAATTGTCAAATGTATACTCTTCTATGGCATATCTTTTAAAACTGGGGGGGGGGGCGACTGTTCTTTTATTTATAAATATGTAAATTTTATATTTATAAATATATAATTTATATAAGTATAAATCATAAATAATTTATTTATTTTTCAGTTCTTAACATACACTTCCACAAGAATTTGAATTCAAAATTTTCTCTCCATCTCCCCCTACCTCCCACCCCAGTACAGCATGCATCCTATCCACCCCTTCCTCCATTGTGTCCTCCCTTCTACCACCCATCCTTCTCCCATCCTCCTTCCTCTCTCTTTTCCTGTAGAGTAAAATAGATTTCTATACTCCATTACCTGTATAATTTAATTTCTAGTTGCATACTAAAATAATTTTTAACATTCATTCTTAAAGTTTTGAGTTCAATATTCTCTCCCTCCCTTCCCACCCAACCTCATTGACAAAACAAACAATTCAATATAGGTCATACATGTGTAACAAAGAAAAGCACTACCATAATAGTTATGTTGTAAAAAACTAATCTCATTTCCTCTTTTCTATCCTGCTCTTCATTTATTTCATTCTGTCTCTTGACCTGTCCTCTCACAATAGTGTTTGTTTCTGATTATCCCTTTCTCTAATTTGCTGTCCCTTCTATTGTCTCTTCACCTGTGCCCTCTGTTTATGGATATATACAGATATGCATATATGTACATATATATACACACATGCACACATGTACATATACACACATGTGCATATACCCTACACATATATAATATTCACATACATACATACCCATATGCACATATATATATATATATATATGCACACACACACACACACACACATATATATATATGTATACCTTCTAATTACCCTAATACTGAAAAAGATCTCATGAGTTACAAATAACATCTTCCTATGTAGTAATGTAAACTGTTCAACTTTAATGAGTTCCTTAAGCCTTCTCTTTTTTGTTTACCTTTTCATGTGTTCTTGATTCTCATATTTGCAAGTCAAATTTTCTATTCTGGTCTGTTCTTTCCAACAACAATATTTGGAAGTCCTCTCATTGAAATTCCATTTATGTCCCTGAAGTAGTATACTGAGTTTTGCTGGGTAGGTGATTCTTGGTTTTAATCCTAGTTCTTTTGACCTCTGGAATATCATGTTCAAAGCCCTCTGATTCTTTAGTGTAGAAGCTGCTAAATCCTGTGTTATCCTGATTGTATTTTCACAATTCCTAAATTGTTTCTTTCTGGCTACTTGTAATATTTTCTCCTTGACCTGGGAACTCTGGAATTCGACTGCAATATTCCAGGGATTTTCCTTTGGGCATCTCTTTGGGAGGTGATCAGAGAATTCTTTCTATTTCTATTTTACCCTTTAGTTCTACAATATCTGGGTTCCTTTCCTTGCTAATTTCTTGGAAGATGTTGTCTAGGCTCTTTCTTTATCATGGTTTTCAGGTAGACCAATAATTTTTAAATTATCTCTTCTGGATCTATTTTCTAGGTCAGTTGTTTTTCCAGTGAGATATTTCACATTCTCTTCCATTTTGTCATTCTTTTGGTTTTGTTTTATAATTTCTTGGTTTCTCATAAAGTCATTAACTTCCATTTCCTCCATTCTAATTTTAAAGAACTATTTTCTTCAATGAGCTTTTGAACTTCCTTTTCTATTTGACTAATTCTGCTTTTTAAAGCATTCTTCTCCTCTTTTGCTTTTTGAACCTCTTGTCATTTGGATTAGTCCATTTTTAAAGGTATTATTTTCGTCCACATTTTTTTGGGTCCCTTTAGCAAGCTGTTTACTCACTTTTCATGATTTTCTTGCATCCTTCTCATTTCTCCTCACAATGTTTCCTTTTCCTCTCTTACTTGATTTTCAAAATCCTTTTTGAGCGCTTTCATGGCCTGAGACTGTTACATTTTTTGGGGCGGTTTTAGTTGTATAAACTCTGACTTTCATGTCTTCCTCTCATGATATGCTTTCTTCTTTCTCCTATGAATGGATGGAAGAAAATACCTTTTTACCCAGAAAGTGACTTTTTCCCCTTTTTGGGAATTTTCTCAGTCAGTTACTTGACTTCAAAGGCCTTCAAAAACAGATGCTGTTCCGCAGTGGCTTCTGCCACCTTCAGGCCAGTGCCTGACATCACACCCCTCTCTTCCAGGTGAAAGAACTTTCTCACTGTCTTTTGAAGTTGTCTTTGGTATTTGTGGTTTGAGAAATCAGAGAACCTCAGGTGCTGCCTGTGAAATGCTAGGGACTGTGGCCTAGCTCTACCAGATCTATTATATTATAAAGCAGCATTTATCAAAACCACTTGATGATGGCTAAGAAACAGAAGGGTAGAGCAGTGGAATAGGTTAGGTACTCAAGACACAGTAGTCCATGAATACAGAAATCTACTGCATGATAAACCCAAGGAACCCAGATTCTGGGATAAGAACTCACTGTTCAACAAAAATTGCTGGGAAAACTAGATAACATTGTGGCAGAAACCAGGCATAGACCACTGCCTGACACCATCCACAAGAATAAAGTCCAAATGGGTAGATGATCTAGGTATAAAGATTGACATTATACATAAATTAATGGAGCAAGGAATAGTGTATTTATCACATTTATGGAGAAGGGAAAAATTTTGGACTAAATAAGAGACAGTAAGCATTATGAAGTGCAAAATTCATAATATTGATTGTATTAAACTGAAAAGTTTTTGCACAGCCAAACCAAGTGCAACCAAGATTATGAGGGAAGCAGAAAACTGGGAAAGAATTTTTGCAACTAGTGTCTGTGATAAAGGCTTCATTTCTAAAATATATAGAGAACTGTGTCAAATGTACAAGAATACAAATCATTCCCCAATTGGTGAATGTTCAAAGAATAGGAACAGACAGTTTTCAGAGGAACAAATAAAAGCTATCTATAATCATGAAAAAATTCTCTTAATCACTATTGACTAGAGAGATGCAATGCAAAAAAGATCTGAGATGCCACATCACACCTATCAGATTGGCTAACATGACAATACAAGAAGATTATAAATGTTGGAGAAGATGGGAGAAGAACACTCATTTATTGTTGGTGGAACTGTGTGCAGATCCAAACATTCTGGAGAGTAATTTGGAATTAGACCCAAAGGGCTAAAAAAATGTGCATACCTTTTAACCCAGCAATACTGCTTCTAGGACTGTATTCACAAGAGATCACAGAAATGTGAAAGGGTCCCACATGTACAAAATATTTATAGCAGCACTCTTTGTGGTGGCCAAAAACTGGAAATCAAAGGGATGCCCATTAATTGGGGAATGACTGAATAAACTGTGGTATATGAATGCAGTGGAATACTATTGTTCTATAAGAAATGATGAACAAGAAGACTTCAGAGAGGCCTGGAAAGATTTATATGAACCGATCCTGAGTGAAAGGAACAAAACCAGGAGAACTTTGTACACAGTAACAACTACAGTGTGCAAGAAATTTTTGTGGTAAATTTAGTACTTCATTGCAATGCAAGGACTTAAATAATTCCCAATGGTTTCTTAAGCAAAATACCTTCCACATCCAGGGAACTATGAAATTTTATTGCAGAATGAAGCAGATCATTCTTCTGTGCAACATGACTAAGGTGAAAATGTATTTAATAGGAATGTATGTGTAGAACCTGTATAAAACTGTATACTGTCTCAGGGAGGGAGTGGAGATGTAGGGGGAAAGTGGGGGAGGGAGGGAAAAAATCTAAGACATATGGAAGTGATTGTACAACACTGAAAACAAACAAAAAAATAACAAAAAAATTGAGTCACAGAAAGGTTGAGTGAGTTCTCCAAGGTCACATAAGTAGTAAATCCATCTGAATTTTCAACTTAGGTGCTGAGATTCTAAGTTCAGTGCTATTATCTCATGGGATGGTAAAGTGATCTTTAAATGGGAGACTGAAGGACTGACCAAGAATTTTTGAGTTAATGTTTTCCTAGTTGATGTCAGTATAGGGAGATCTTCTGAGGTGTAGATTTATAGAAGAATCCTCAATATATTCATTTTTTAAAGTGTTTTCTGTGACCCTGTGGAGAATATTTTCCTTTCTTGAATAATGTCAAACTATTCATTATGTCTGGCTTGTTGGGAATCAAACTCTGGCGGGGTGGTGGTGGTTGAAGCAATACTGGAGAAATTGGAAATAGAGAAGAGACCTTCAACATGTGTTCTTTCCAAAGACAAAACCTTTTTTTTTTTTTTACCAAATAGTAATGTTTAAAATGCTTCAAGGCCATTAGTGTTCAAAAACTGGTGAGCCCTGTGCAGCAGTAAGTACGCCAACATGCACAAGGGGGGCTGCTATCACAGGTTCTTAGATCTACATTCATAAAAGGAAAACAACTTTCAAGGGATTAACAATCACTTTAATCAGGCACATATATCATTCCTTTAACCAAGTACACAGATATTCAGGTAGTTCAGGGAGTCAGCACTCTGAATTTCAAAGAAAATATAGACATGTCTTCTGCCAGAATTCAACAGAAAATTGGACCCCAACTGTCTGACCATAGTTACCAGAGAGGGAAGCAGGACATCTGGGTTCTCAAAACTGGGATCTCCTTAGTGGTTTCCCACAGTCCTCATTTGGTTCTCAAACCTTCTGAAGAAAAACTAAACCCCAAAGTAAAACCTCAACTCAGTGTATTTTATACATTTTTTGAGCCAGAGGGCATCACAACCTTCTTACCCAGTGCCTCAATAGAAAAAACAAATGGCACTTGTGGCCCTCCTACAAAACAACTCCCCTAATCATGCTTCTCATGATGGGCAGATCCATCAATGGGTGGAAAGATCTTTAATACATTAACACAATTAATAGAAATACATAAGCAGTTTCTAGTTAAAGAACCTCTTGTTTCTGTACTTTATTCTTTGTAAAGTCTTTTGATTGATAAAGACAATAATCAATCAAAGGCACTAGGTTATATTAAAACAAAAACCAGCAAGAGATCCTATTTTGATTGCCATCACACCCTTTGGGACGCACAATAACAAATCATCAAGAAGACTGATCTATCAAAAAGTGACTGTTAAATACGTTTGTCCATAGGAGAGTATCTATTAACAAGGCAAGCATCCAAATGGAGGAGAAAACAAATGCACACATAAATATGTAAAGGACAAATATAAAGTGTTGAAATATAAGTATATACAAAGTAGTTAAAAACAAGATAGTTTGGGAAGGAAGACACTAGTAATTGGCAGGAATCTGGAAAGGATTCATGTAGAAGTTGGTACTTCAGCTTCATCTTAAGAGAAGAAAGGGACTCTGAGGTGGAAATAATGAAAGAATTCATTTCAGCTGTGTACAGCTGCCAGAGGAAAGAGTTGAAGATGGAGCATTTTATGTGAGGAGAAGAGAGAAGATCAGCTTAACTGAACTGGAGGGTGCAGGAAGGGTTATGTTCAGTGAGGCTGAAAGGATAGACTGGGAGCAGGCTATGAAGAGAGGCAGAGTGGTTGTGGTACTGAGGAGCATCTCATTCAAGAATTAATGAAATCTTTACAAAAGTGGAATTGACTGACCCAAGAGGTGCAGTTTTCCTTCTCTTTTTCAGCCTTTGAGTAAAGGTTAGATGACTATTATTGTTGAGTTAAGTCATATCTGACTCTCCATGACCCCAGTTGAGGTTTTCTTGGCAAAGAACTGGAGTGGTTTCCTTCTCCAACTCATTTTACAGATGAGGAAACTGAGACAGAGTTAAGTGGCTTTCCCAGAATCATACAGGTAGTAAATATCTGAGGCCAGATTTGAACTCAGGAAGGTGTATCTTCCTGACTTCAGGCCTAACACTCTATCAGCTATGCCCCTTAGCTGTTCCTAGATGAAGTACCTACTTCTCAGATACAGTATGTTCTTGTGGGAATTTCTTTCAGATAAATTTTGTATTTTGTTGCTACTGAGACCTTTCCCAATCCTCAATTTCTATTTATCTGGAGGATATTTCCTTAGATTATAGAAGCACCCAAATTGTGGACAGAAATACTGGGATATGAATATAAAACTTGTTGGTAGATACAGGTTTAAGCAATTTCCCATGAAAAAGGAAAGGAGTCTGTGATCTCCTTCCTTTCTTTTAAATGTCTTTGCAGACAGGTCATATATTTATCTTTAAGTATTTGATGTTAAAATGTAAACCTATGAATTAGTGGTATTGACCCTATGCAATTCCTGGAGCATCACACTCTTGGAAGAATCAAATTATAAATGGCTCAAAGGTCAATTGAATTTGTGCATGATGTTCATAGGCAGTTGAAGTATATTTCCTGTGATGATTACTGCAAAATGTGGTGTAAAGGATGCTAGTGAAGTATTTCCTGACCAGAAGAGGAGCTGGGTATGTAAGGTATAAGCAAGGGTATGCTGGAGTTAATTTGTGCCAGATTACGAGAGTTAAAGATAAGATTTTCATTGTGAGGAGTTACACCTGGGAAAACATCAAAATATTAAAAAATTCGGGGTTAGTTTACAATTTTGTTTGCTATCTAGGCTTAAGAATGTGTTGGTCAAAGAGTTTCTGATATAGATTAAACCTAAATGTTTCTTTTGTTTACTGCCTTTTTTTTTTGGAGCTAGTTGACAAATATTTACTAGCACATCACTTTGCATAAGAAAAACACAAAATCTCCCAACTGGAAATTATTCTAAATATCATCAAACTTGCCTTTTCCTCACAGAATCTCTACAACTTGGCCCAAAAACATTCTTCTTGATTTTACCTCAAACCATATAGAGAAGGAAAACTCATTACCTCCCAGTTCAGCCTATTGATTTTTGGATAGCTGCAGCAATGAGGGAAGTTTATATTGAGTGACAGTCTAAGTCTTGGCTACCTCTACCTTCTTGGTTCTGCCCACTGGGGTCAATCAAAGCTATTCTTATTTCCCTTTTCTATCACAAGTCTTCAAATATTTGATGTGTTGAGAATAAAGGTAACATATTGGTATAGTTGGAGTCCTGACATATATATACATATATATACACACACACACACACACACACACACGTGTGTGTGTGTATGTGTGTTTTTGTGTGTGTGTGTATGTATGCATGTGTCTCTGTGTATCTATACACATACACCTATATCTGTATCTCTATCTATAAATGTCGGGCAACTAGGTGAGGCACTGGACCTGGAGCCAGCAAGATTCATTTTTCTGAGTTCAAATCTGGCCTCAGATACTTTCTACCTGTATGAACTTGGTCAAATCACTGAAACTTATTTGTCTCAGTTTCCTTATCTGTAAAATGAGCTAGAGAAGAAAATGGCAAACAATTCCAGTAGATTTGCCAAGAAAACCCAAACGGGATAATGATGAGTTAGATACAAAAGAGCAATGCATATACACACACACATAAACACACACACACACACATATATATATATATATGTGTGTGTGTGTATTGTTCAATTGTATCTCACTAGTCATAGATATATATATATATATATATATATATATATATATATACACATATAAATCTACACATATGCATATCTGTGTATACATGCACATACACACATCCCAAGAAGGAGATTTGTAGTTTGTTGGGAAAATCTATTAATGTGAAAATTTATAATCTACATCAGTGAACTGAGGATCACAGAGTTCAAAGTAACAATATTTTAAAAACTAAATTTTTGAGTTCACAGACTAACAAACAAAATGAAAGCTACAGGTAATAATGTCATTGACTCTCAAATATATTCTATGTAATTTTCTTGTATTTAATTGTGGTATATGTTTCATGTTCTATTGGAGAATAAAAACTTTTGTACTGCTGCTTTCACTTCCTTGTTCCTCAAACTGTAGATGATGGGATTTAGCATGGAGGTCACTGCGCCATAGAATAAAGCAATCAGTTTGTCTGAATCTGGGTCTTTTGCCTTGGGTTTTGAGTACATGAATAGTATGGTTCCAAAGAATATGATGACCACAGCCAGATGTGCTGAACAGGTGGAGAAGGCTTTCTTCCTTCCTTCAGCTGAGTTGACTCTCAGAATGGTGGCAAGGATAAACATGTATGAGATGAAAATGAGCAGCACTGGAGTCAATGTGACCAACACAAGTGCTCCCATCATGACAAAAGCATTGAGGGAAATGTCCACACAGGCCAGTTTCAAGACAGCCAGGATTTCACAAAAAAAATGGTCAATGATGTTATTTCCACAGAAGGAAAGCCTCAATGTGAGGATCGTTTGCAATAATGAATTCACACTCCCAACTATCCAACTCACTGCTGCCAACTGTACACAGACTCTCATATTCATGATGATAGTATATCTCAGGGGATTACAGATGGCCACATATCGGTCATAGGCCATCATGACCAACAGAACAGACTCTGTGGTTCCCAAGGCAAGAGTTAGGTACATTTGTAATGCACATCCTGGGAAAGAGATGGTTTTCTTGACTGATAGGAAATTAACCAACATTAGGGGAACAAAGGAGGATGTACCAAAGATGTCCATGAAGGAGAGGTTGCTCAGGAAGAAATACATGGGGGTGTGAAGGTTGGAATCCAGAATACTCAATATAATGAGAGAAGAGTTCCCTAGTAAAATGATCAAATATATCCCCAGGCATAACACAAAGAGAACAATCTCAACATTGTGATGCTTAGAAAGGCCTAGCAGAATGAATTCCAGAACAACAGTCTGATTTGTCCCATTCATTCTCTTATCTATCTTTTATTTTTACCATTAGCTACTTTGAAAAACACAGGGTAAATTCAAACACTCAAAGCTCCAACGCTCTATTTAGGGATGACCCTTCTGGTTGCATTCCATATCCTCATTTAAAGTTATACAAATGATTTTCATCTGAAATTTGAGGATAATTTTAGGCTACAATTTAATGTTGTAAGATGATTCTTATGTTTTATCTGATGCTGCCTTGGTTCCAAATACTAACTCTTCTATGAATGCAGTAAAATTGTACAATAAATATTGATTTCCTTCCCATCACCTTGCCAAACATTTAGGTGCTTTCAAACTTTCTCCAACTTAACTTGCTTATTACTGGTAGATGGCCACTACTATATATTACTAGATGCTTGTGATTAGAGAGGAATGGGGAGAAGAGGTGATTTTGGAGGCAAGAATGTATAATTTTGGTTTTAGAAGATGACTGGTCACATATGGGTCATTTGTATGTATAAGAGCCTTGTGGTTGCACATTGGGTAACACAGATTCACCATTGTTCAGATCTTGGATCTTCTCATCGTTGCTATTAAGGGATGACAGTCAAGAGAGTGTTAAGAACAATTGGAAAGAATTCACATCATTTCTTTAGGAAAGTTGTTTCTGTAAAGAGAAAGGAGAAGTCAAGATTTAGTTTGTTAATAGGACCAGAAGTTAATGTACTTTACCTCGACCTTGTCCACCTGTATGACCAGTCATGTAAATGGCTTTAAACACCCAAAGCATTTTTGGCATTCATTTTGTGTATGCTCAATTTATTCTTTCTTTCTCTGTGACTCAGTTTATGATTATCTGTGAATTCTGCTTACATTTTTCACAATCACATCTGTCTTTATTCTATCCACCTTCCTGTAGGCATAATTGTAATTGAGAATTATATTTATTGCTTCTGCCCTCATTCCAACCCTCTTCATAAACCCTTAGTGGTATCCTTTTGCCTTCTGAATAAAGTCAGGCATTGAAGGCCTTCTATAACCTAAAGCCAAACCTTACTTCTAATTAATCAATTAATTAAAATAGCATTTTTCCAGTTATATATAAAGATAATTTTTAGGATTTGTTTTTACAAACTTTTGAGTTCTAAATCCCCCTCTCACCAAAACCTTTCTTTTTACCATCATCTCCTACAGCCTGATTCAGCTCCTTTAGATTCAATTCAATAGGCTTCTTTTAAATACTGTATGAAGGCCCTATGCTAGATGGTTGAAATAAAAAAGAAAAAAAGTAATTCTTGCTCTTCAGGAGCATACATTTGACTACCTACCTTTATGTGTCCTAATCTCCAGGAAAGAGAAAAGACTAGACTGCTTTTTCTGGATTTTGGGACCTCTACCTTCTCCCATCTGAATCTTTGCTCATGCTGTTCCCTCCTTTTGGAACATTCTCTCCCCAATCCCTCAACTCTCCTGTCTTCTGTCTTCATTCTTACCTTTCTAAGTCCTATTTGTTCTTTAAAGCTTAGTTCACATACTGGTTCTTCAATGAAGATTTCTCTGGTTTCCCACCCATTGCCCTTCAATGAACAGTAATGTATCATGGTTCTGAAAGACTATTCTTTATCTATACCTCTGATAATGATAACTTCCTATTTTTGGCTGGGAGACTTACTCCATTCTGTTTTGGATAATGGAGGTATTTGGTTTTGTTTTGATATCAGTATATTATTTCTCTAATTAGGTTATTTATAAATACCTCATTGCCAGGGATCATGTCTTAACCATTTTCCAAACTATTTCTTGCTCTTCCACTCAGGTTGATCCTGCTGACCTCCTCCCATCAGAACATGAGCTCTGCTGTTAGTCCCCTTGGCACTGGTTGGTAACTTTGGGCGTTTCTTTCCCAGAATCAGACCCACAAGTCACCTGTTTCCACCCATTATCTGTGTTCATCTCCCTCTGCAACTTCTGCTTCTAGAGGTTAGTCTAAGTTTTTTTGAGTTTCTATAACTTAACAAAGGCCTTGTCAGTTGGTAACTACTGAATAGATGCTCCTTCATCTACTCATTTTTATTTCCTTCCATTGCTTGTCTTTCCTCCCACATCATCATATTGATGGTAGAGTGTTTTGTTAAATAACAATTCTCACTACCTTTCCTCCCAAACCCAACCTTTTCCCCAAGTTTTCTGTTATTTCCCCATCTTTTGTGTCATACAATTTTGTAATCTCAAAGACAGACTGTTCCCTTCATTTTTTCTGCATCTAATCAGTTCCAGATCTTGTCATTTCACCTCCACATTATTGGTGTCCCATAAATACTTTGGTAGGATCCATCCTTTTGCTATTTTTGCAAACAGTTTGTGTAAGTTTGGGATGAATTGTTTGACTATCTGATAGAATCAACTTGTGAGTCGATGTAGTTCCTAGTTTTTTTCTTTTGAGATTTCTTTTATGTCTAAGAAAGAAAGGAAGGGAGGGCAAAATGGAAGCAGGGAAGGAGAGATGGGAAGGCAGAAAGAGAATGAGAGGAATAAAGGAAGGGAAGGAAGAAGGGAAGAAGAAAGGAGGAAGAAAAGAAACAATGAAAGGAAGAGGGAAGGAGAAGAAGGGAAGAGGGAAGGAAGGAAAAGAGGAAGAGAGAAATCTAGGCGAGAAAATGGAAAAGAAAAGAGCCTTTGGGGTGGTCTAGTTGAAACCCTTTATTTTATAGATGGAGAAACTCTTGGGGAATGGCTGAGTAAGTTGTGGTCTATAGTTGTGATGGATAGTAATATGCTATAAGACATGATGAGCTCATTGATCTTAGAAAGGCATGGAAAGCCTTGCATGAGATAATGAAGAGTGAAATGAGCAGAATGGAAAGAATATTGTATACAGTAACAGTCCCATTATTTTAAGAACAGCTTTGAGTGACTGAGTCATTTTGACTTTTGTAAAAACAAATTAAAAACAAGGGACACTTGAAGAGAGATGATATCTGCACTCAGAGCAAGAACTGATAAATAAAATATATATTGAATGATATATATATGTGTGTGCATACATGCATATGTGTGTATATATGTCTGTTTTTGTGCTTGTGTGTGTATGTGTATGTGTGTGTATATATGAGGTAGTCATTTTTGGGACAGGATAAAAGGAAACAAAAGAAAAATATGTACATGATAATTTTGTTTTATATTCGGTGGGAATAAAAAATTGTATGTGGCATATTTTCAGTTTCATGTGCAATCATCTTTTTTTATTGTATTTTATTTTTGAAATGCTTTTTTTGGTTCCTTGAATTAAAAATAATATAATTTTTTTTTAAAAAAAGACAGTTTGGGGAGAAGGTCTTCTGTGAATCATGAAATCTTCATTACTGTGGTATTGTGCAAATTGTGTGATCATATATAGTACTATTAGGTGTTGTTATTAATAATAATTTTTGTTCTTAGAGTTACTGGAAATGGGATGAACTCTCTCTATGGGTAATGCATTTCCCATCATCAGAAGGTTAAACCAGAGGGTAATAGACCATTCTTTTTAAAATGTTGTATAAGGGATTCAATTTTGTTTTAACAACATTTTTCTTAAAAAAAAAAAAACAAAACCTAATATTTCTTACCTCAATTCCTAAGCTACTTAGGACCAGAGACAGTTACTGCAATCTTCAAGGTAGAGCAAGAGCATGTCCAGTTATCAGGAAGCTTCTGTTCACATTACTTTTGCCTAAATAGATAAAATAGGGGAATATGTTCGTTGATGGTATTAAATGTTGAATTAAAAATGCAATTATGATAATTAACATGGCTTATGGACTCCTAGGTCCAGATTCCACAAGAAACCAGGATAACTCATATTAGAAGAAAGCTATAGGAAAGGGAGAATTAGAAATGACTGTGAATATATCCCATGGCTGCACAATACTTCTGTCACATACATTACTAGAATTAAGAGTAGCCATGAGATAGATTGATATCCAATTTTCAGGGTGCTCAAATAAAATGAAAATATCATTCAGTGTATAAAAAATCTATATGAATCTGTTCTGTCCAAAAAATTGAAATTATGCATCCCTGGAATAAAGATGCCTGATAATTCCATGCTTATATTCACCATACCTTGCCTACCTTAAAATAAACTCCTTTGGACTCACCAATAAAATTACATCATTTATAACTTCTCATGCTCTTGGGGATTTCTTTGGTCCCTGAACAATTTAAAGTTGGAGTTCTGAGGATATGGAAAGTAACATTTTTGGTGCTTTAGGAATAGTGTCTCACAGATCCAATTAATTTCACTTGGTTATTGGGCTATTTTTCTTCAGTACTTTAGTCATGCTAACTAAATGTTAACATGTAAATGTACTAACTAAATGTTTTGTCAGGAAAAGATTTTCTAAGGTTTTAAGGAAAGTGCTTTTTTAGTTCTTTCTTAATTGTCTCATGGTTAAATTATTGAGTGACTAAAAATGTATTTAAACACAATATACAATTGTCAATTGTGTACTCTTCTATGGCATATCTTTTGCAAATAAGGGGGGTTGTTCTGTTTTTAATATACAATGTATTTGTTTTTCAGTTCTTGACATTCACTTCCACAAGAATTTGAATTCAAAATTTTCTCCTCGTCTCCCCCTTCACCTCATACCCCAGGACAGCATGCACCCACACCTTTCTCCATTGTGTCCTGCGTTCTATTACCCACCCTTCTGCCTTCCCCCTTCCTCTCTCTTTTCTTGTAAGGCAAAATAGATTTCTATACTCCGTTGTCTGTATAACTTGATTTCTAGTTGCATACTAAAACAATATTTAACATTCATTTGTAGTGCTTCGAGTTTCATCTTCTCTCCCTCCCTCCCCACCCAACCTCATTGAGAAAACAAGCAATTCAATATAGGGCATACATATGTAACAATGCCAAGCACAACCATAATAGTTATGTTGTAAAAGACTAACCACATTTCCCTCTTTCCTATCCTGCCCTTCATTTATTCCATTCTATCCCTTGACCTGTCCTTCCATAATTGTGTTTGCTTCTGATTATCCCTTTCTTTAATTTGCTGTCCTTTCTATTGTCTTCCCTCTCCTATCTCTTTCCCCCTTGTCTTCCTGCAGGGTGAAATAGATTTCCATATCCAATTGAGTGTGTGATATTCTCTCCTTAAGCCAAGTCCCATGTGAGTAAGACTCAATTTCCCTTCATATCCCCCCTCTTTCTCTCTGTTGTAGAAGCTCTTTCTTCTTTCTTGTACATGAGATGATTTGCTACATTCTACCTCTCCCTTTCTTTTACCACTAGTACTTTCCATTCAACAGTAAATTTTGTTTTTTTAGGTATTCTCTCTTATTCAGTTTACCCTGTTCCCTTTGTCTATGTATATATACATATATATACATACACATGTACACATACCCTACACATATATAATATTCACATAAATACATACCCATACTCATCTACATACATATAATATATATATATAATACACTCACACACACACACACACATTACCCTAATACAAAAAGATCTCATGAGTTACAAATAATATCTTTTCATGGTGGAATGTAAACTGTTCAAATTTAATGAGTTCCTTAAGACTTCTCCTTTTTGTTTACCTTTTCATGTTTCTCTTGATTCTAGTATTTGAAAGTCAAATTTTCTATTCAGCTCTGTTCTTTTCAACAACAATATTTTGAAGTCCTCTATTTCATTGAGATTCCATGTTTTTCCCCTGAAGTATTATACTCACTTTTGCTGGGTAGGGGATTCTTGGTTTTAATCTGAGCTCCTTTGACTTCTGGAATAGTGGATTCCAAGTTCTTCAGTCTCTTAGTGTAGAACCTGCTAAATCCTGTGTTATCCTGATTGTGTTTCCACAGTACTAGAATTGTTTCTTTCTGACTGCTTGTAATATTTTCTCCTTGTCTTGGGAACTCCGGAATTTGGCTGCAATATTCCTAGGAGTTTTTCTTTGGGCATCTCTTTTGGGAGGTGAGCAGGGAATTCTTTCCATTTCTATTTTACCCTCTGGTTCTAGAATATCAGGGCTCTTTTCCTTGATAATTTCTTGGAAGATGCTGTCTAGGCTCTTTTTTTGATCATGGCTTTCAGGTAGACCAATAATTGAAAATTCTCTCTCCTGGATCTATTTGCCAGGTCGGTTGTTTGTCCCGTGAGATATTTCACAATGTCTTCTATTTTTTCATTCTTTGGTATTGTTTTATAATTTTGTGGTTTCTCATAACACCATTAACTTCCATCTGCTCCATTCTAATTTTTAACGAACTATTTTCTTCAAAGAGTTTTTGGACCTCCTCTTCCATTTGACAAATTATGCTTTTTAAAGCATTCTTCTCCTCATTGGCTTTTTGGGACCTCTTTTGTCATTTGAATTAGTCAATTTTCAAAGATTTTATTTTCTTCCACATTTTTTGGGGTCTGCTTTAGCAAGCTGTTTACTCACTTTTCATGATTTTCTTGCATTGTCATTTCTCTTCCCAATTTTTCCTTCACCTCTCTTATTTGATTTTCAAAATCCTTTTTGAGCTCTTTCATGGCCTGCGACTGTTACATATTTTTTGGAGGTTTTGGTGGTAGAAATTTTGACTTTCATGTGTTCCTCTCATGGTATGCATTCTTCTTCCTCATCTTAATGAGTGAAAGAAAATACCTTTTTACCCCAAAAGTGACCTTTTCTAGTCTTATTTTTTCCCCTTTTTTGGGTATTTTCCCAGCCAGTTAACTTGACTTTGAGTCCTTTATCGAGTGGAGGGTGGATTTGTAAGTTCTCAGTTCCTTAAAGGTGAAACAATCAAGGTAGAGAAGTTTACTCCTTTCCTGGCCTGCACTCTGGTCTGGAAGCAACCACAACCACTCTTTTTTGTCAAGGATCTGTCAGTACAATTCCTTTTCCAGAACCTCCACCAACTGTACCATGACAGCACTCCTCCTAACCCCAGGACATCCACTCAGGACTGAGATTCAGATATGCTGCTTGATTCTCTCAGAGTCTTAAGGTTGATGTCTCCAAAAGCAGATGCTGTGTCACAGTAGTATCTGGATCCTGGCACCAGTGCCTGACCTCATACACCTCTCTCCCAGGTGAAAGAGCTTTCTCACTGACTTTTGAAGCTGTTTTTGGTGTTTTTATGTTGAGAAATCAGAGAACCTCAGCTGCTGCCTGTGATTCCATGCCTTGACATTTGCTCAAGTCCCAACCAAGCCATGCGCCAAAGCTGGGCTGTGCTCTGCTCCGGGCCCAATGATTGTGAATGGGATGAACTCTCCCATAAAATGGAGGTAAATAGAAGAATGTATTAAAAACCATAATTCAACAATATTTTCTTTACGGGAAACACATTTGAAAAGGGGGGATACCCCCCATGGTAAAGGTAGAAGGTTGGAGCAGAAGATATTGTGCTTCAATTGATGTAAAAAAAGCAGGGATAGCAATCCCAATCTCAGAAAAAGCAAAGGCAGAGATAGATTAAATCAAAAGAGATAAGAAAGAAAACTATATCCTGCTAAAAGGCACCATAGACAATGAAGTAACGTCATTGCTAAATGTATATGCTCCAAGTGGTATAGCTTTAAATTCTTAGAGGAGAAGTTAAGGGCATTATAGGAAGAAATAGACAGCATAATTATACTACTGGGGGACTTCAATCTCCCCCTCTCTGAACCTGATAAATCTAACCTCAAAATAAGAAAGAAAGAAGTTAAGGCGGTGAATAAAACTCTAGATAAGGTAGATATGATAGAGCTCTGCAGAAAATTAAATGGACATAGAAAGGAATTTATCTTTTTTCTTAGTGGTACATGGCACATATAGAAAAGTTGACCATGTATTAGGGCATAAAAACATCCCAATAGAGTACAGAAAGGCAGAGATTGTCAATGCATCCTTCTCAGATCATAACACAATAAAAATATTTGTAACTAAAGCCCATGGAAAGATACCAAAAATTAATTGGAAACTAAGTAATTTAATCCTCAAGAATGAGTGTGTTAAATGACAAATCATAGAAACCATCATCAACTTCATTCAAGAGAATGACAATAATGAGAAAACTTACCAAATATTATGGGATACTGCAAAAGCAGTTGTTAGGGGAAGTTTTATGTCTTTGAATGCCTACATGAAGAAAATAGAGAAAGCAATGGATTGGGCATGCAACTGAAAAAGCTGGAAAAAGAACAAATTGAAAATCCCCATATAAATACCAAATTAGAAATACTGAAAACCAAAGGAGAGATTAATAAAATTGAAATTAAGAAAACTATTGAGCTAATAAATAAAGCTAAGAGTTGGGTATATGAAAAAAACCAATAAAATTGATAACATTTTGGTCAATTTGATTAAAAAAAGGAAGAAGAAAACCAAATTACCAATATCAAAAATGAAAAGGCTGAACTCACTTGCAATGAGGAGGTTGAAACAATAATGGGAAATTACTTTGCCTTACTGTAAAGCCCACAAATTCAACAATCTAAATGAGATGGATAGTTATTTTAAAAAAAATGAATTGCCAAGATTAACAGAAGAGGAAGTTGAATAGTTAAATAACCCTATCTCAGAAAAAGAAACTGAACAAGCCATCCATGATTTCCCTAGGAAAAAATCTCCAGGGCCAGATGGATTAACAAGTGAATTCTATGAAACATTTAAAGAACAGTTAATTTCAAAACAATATAGACTATTTAGAAAAATTGGGGAAGAAGGGGTCCTCCCAAATTCTTTTTATGATGCAAATATGATTTGATACCTAAATAAGGAAAAGCCAAAATAGAGAAAGAAAATTATAGATCAATTACTCTAAATATAGTTGTAATAATTTTAAATAAGATTTTTGCCAAATGAATACAGCAAGTTATCACGAGAACAATACATTAGAATATATATCATGGAATATATATCATGGAGGTAGAATATATAACAGGAATGCCGGGCTGGTTCAGTATTAGAAAAGCTATTAGCATTATTGTTCATTTCAACAATAAAACAGAAACTACATGATTATCTCAAAAGATGCAGAAAAAAATTTTGACAAAATATGACACCCATTTCTATTGAAAGCACTATAGAGCATAAGAATAAATGGAACTTTCTATATAATCATAAGTAGTATCTACGTAAAACCTTCAGCAAGCATTGCTTTCAATGGTGATAAACTAGATGCATTTCCTATATGATGAGGAGTGAAACAAGGATGTCTATTATCACCACTATTATTCAATATGGTATTAGAAATGTTAGCTGTAGCAATAAAAGAAGAAAAAGAAATTGAAGGAATTAGAAAAGACAAAGAAGAAACTAAATTATCACTCTTTGCAGATGATATGATGGTATACTTAGAGAATCCCAGAGATTTAAGTAAAAAACTACTTGAAATAATAAGTAACGTTGGTAACGTTGAATGTTACAAAATAAACCCATGCAAATCTTCTGTATTTCTATATATTGCTAACAAAGCCCAACAGCAAGATGTAGAAAGAGAAATCCCATTTAAAGGCAGAGTAGACACTATAAAGTATTTGGGACTCTACCTGTCAAAACAAATCCAGGGACTATATGAATACAATTAAAAAACACTTCTTGCATAAATAAAGTCAGATCTAAGTAAGTGAAAAACCATCAGTTTTTTGTGGGCCGAGCCAATATAATAAAATAGACAATTCTGCTTAAATTAATTTACTTATTTACTTATTCAGTGCTACACCAATCAAACTATCAGATAATTATTTTCTGGAGCTAAAAAATGTCAGCATTCATCTGGAAGAACAAGAGGTCCAGAATATCAAGGGAACTAATAGAAAGAAATGCTAGGGAAGGTGACCTAGCTCTACCAGATCTCAAAATGTATTACAAAGCAACATTTATCAAAACCATTTGGTAATAGCTAAGAAACAGAAGGGTAGAGCAGTGGAATAGGTTAGGTACTCAAGACATAGCAGTCAATGAATATAGAAATATGCTGCTTGATAAATCCAAGGCCCCCAGATTCTGGGATAAAAAGTCATTGTTCAACAAAAATTGCTGGGAAAACTGGATAACAGTGTGGCAGAAACTAGGCATAGACAAATGCCTGACATGATCCACAAGAATAAAGTCCAAATAGGTACATGCTTTAGGTATAAAGATTGACACCGTAAATAATTTGGTGGAGCAAGGGATAGTGTATTTATCAGATTTATGGAGAAGGGAGGAATTTTTTACTAAACAAGAGACAGAAAGCATTATGAAGTGCAAAATACATAATGTTGATTACATTAAACTGAAAAGTTTTTGCACAGCCAAACCCAATGCAGCCAATATTAGGAGGGAAGTAGAAAATTGGGAAAGAATTTTTGCAACTAGTGTCTGTGATAAAGTCTTCATTTTTAAAATATATAGAGAACTTTGTCAAATATATAAGAATGGAAGTCATTCCCCAACTGACAAATGGTCAAAGGATATAAACAGGCAGTTTTCAGAGGAAGAAATTAAAGTTATCTATAGTCATGAAAAAATTCTCTAAATCAGTATTGATTAGAGAGATGCAAATCAAAACATCTCTGAGATACCACATCACACCTATAGATTAGCTAACATGACAATACAGGAAGATGATAAATGCTGGAGAAGATATGGGAGAGTTGGAACACTAATTCATTGTTGGTGGAGCTGTGAGCAGATTCAACCATTCTGAAGAGCAATTTGGAACTGTAACCAAAGGGCTACAACAATGTGCATACCCTTTGACCCAGTAATATTGCTTCTAGGACTGTATCCCCAAGAGATCATAAAAATGGGAAAGGGTCTCACATGTACAAAGATACTTATAGAAGCTCTCTTTGTGGTGGCCAAAAACTGAAAATCAAAGGGATGTCCATCAATTATGGTATATGAATATAATGGAATACTGTTGTACTATATGAAATGATGAACAATAAGACTTCAGAGAGGCCTGGAAAGAGTTACATGAACTGATCCTGAGTGAAAGGAACAGAACCAGGAGAACTTTGTATACAGCAACAAGCACAATGTGTGAGGAATTTTTTGTGGTAGACTTAGTACTTCATTGCAATGCAAGGACTTAAATAGTTTCCAATTGTTTCTTAAATGAAATACCTTCCACATCCATGGAAAGAACTATGGAATTTGATCATGCAATGAAGCAGATCATTTTCTTTTGTATTATGTTTTGGTTTATTTTATTGTTTCTGTCTTTCATTTTAATTCTTCTGTGCAACGACTAAGGTGAAAATGTATTTAATAGGAATGTATGTGTAGAACCTATATAAAACTGTATGCCATCTCAGGGAGGATGTGGGGAGGCAGGGGAAAAGTGAGGGACAGGGGGAAAATTCTAAGATATATGGAAAGGATTATAGAACACTGAAAAAAAAATTTAAAAAAGGAAATAATAGAAAAAACCTGAGATCCAGAAGGGTTGAGCGACTTCTCCAAGGTCACATAAGTAGTAAATAGATCTGAATTTTTAACTCAGTTGCTGAGATTCTACATTCAATGCTATTACCAAATGGCATGGTAAAGTGATCTTTAAATGAGAAGGACTGACCAAGAATTTTTGAGTTGATGTTTTCCTAGTTGATGTCAGTATAGGGAGTATAGGGAGATCTTCTGAGGTGTAGATTAATAGGAGAATCCTCAATACATTCATTCTTTAAAATGTTTTCTGTGACCCTGTGGAGAATGTTTTCCTTTCTTGAATAACATCAAACTGTTCATTTTGTGTGGCTTGTTGGGAATCAAACTTTTGGGTGGTGGAGGAAGTGATACTGGAGAAACTGGAAATAGAGAAGATCTTTAATATGTGTTCTTTCCGAAGACAAATAGTAATTTTATTACCAAATAGTAATGTCTCAAATGCTTCAAGGCCATTAGTTTTCAATAACTGTTGAGTCCTGTGCAGCAGTAAGTACCCTAACATATACAAGGGGGCCTGCTATCACAGGTTCTTAGATCAGCATTAAAAAAAGAAAACAACTTTCAAGGGGTTAACAATCACTTTAGTTAAGCACATATACCATTCTTTTAACCAAGTACATATACCATTCAATTAGTTCAGGGAGTCAGCACTCTGAATTTCAAAGAAAATACAGAGACATGTCTTCTTCTGCCAGAATTCAACAGACAATTGGACCCCAACTGTCTGACTATACTTACCAGAGAGGGAAGCAGGACATCTGGGTTCTCAAAGCTGTGGGTCTCCTTAGTGGTTTCCCAGAGTCCTCATTTGGCACTCAAACCTTCTTAGCAAAAAGTCCCTAAGTAAACCTCAACTCAGAATATTTAAACCTTCTTTAGAGCCAGAGGGCATCACAATCGTCTTACCCAGTGCCTCGATAGAAAAAACAAATAGCACTTGGGACCCTCCTACAAAACAACTCCCTTAATCAAGATTTCTGTGATGGGCAGACCCATGAATGGGTGAAAAGATGTTTAATCACATTACCATAATTAACAATACAAATGCATACACTGTTTCTAGTTAAAGAAACTCTTGTTTCTGCACTGTTGAGTTAAGTCATGTCTGCCTCTCCATGGCCTCTCCTCTACAGTTGAGGTTTTCTTGGCAAAGAACTGGAGTGGTTTTCTTCTCCAACTCATTTTACAGATGAGGAACCTGAGAGAGAGGTAAGTGACTTTCCCAGAATCATACAGGTGGTGAGTATCTGAGGCCAGATTTGAACTCAGGAAGATGTATCTTCCTGACTTCAGGCCCAACACTCTATCAGCTATGCCCCCTAGCTGTTCCTAGATGAAGTACCTCCTTCTCAGATACAGTATATTTTTGTGGGAATTTTTTTTCAGATAAAATTTGGATTATGTTGCTACGGAGACCTTTCCCAACCCTCATTTTCTATTAATCTGTGATTCTCTGTTTTTCTGGAGGAGATTGCCTTCAATTATAGAAGCACCCAAACTGTGGGCAAAAGTACTGGCATATGATTATGAAACTTGTTGGTAGATAAAGTTTCAAACAGTTTTCACATAAAAAACAAAAGGGGCATGTAATCTCCTTTCTTTCTTTTAAATATCTTTGCAGACAGGTCATATGTTTATCTTTAAGTATCTGATATTCAAATGCAAATATGTGAATTATTGGTATTGACCATATGCAATTGCTGGAGCACCACATTCTTGGAAGAATCAGGTTTTAAATGGCCCAAAGGTCAATGAAATTTGTGCATGGTGTTCATAAGCAGTTGAAGTATATTTCCTGTGATGACTTAATGCAAAATGTGGAGTAAAGGATACCATTGAGATATTGTCTCACTAGAAGAGGAGGGGGGCATGTAAGGTAAGAGCAAGGGTATGCCATAGTTAGTTTGTATAGGTTAAAAGAGTTAATGAAAACATTTTCAGTGTGAGGATTTACACCTGGGAAATCCACAAAATACTACAAAACAGAGGTTAATTTGTAGTTTTGTTGAGAAGAAAATGGCAAACAACTCCAGTAGATTTGCCAAGAAAACCCAAATGAGGTAATGATGAATCTGATAAAACTGAACAATACACACATGCATAAATATCTATATTCATATTTATATATATCCACACATATGCGTATCTGTGTACACACACACACACACACACACACACACACACACAAACACACACACACATCCCAAGAAGGGTATATCTAGTTTGTTGGGAAAATCTATTAATATGAAAATATAGAATCTACATCAGTGAACTGAGGATCACAGAGTTCAAAGTAACAATATTTCAAAAACTAAATTTTTGAGTTCACAGACTAACAAAATGAAAACTATCAGATAATAATGACATTGATTTCCAAACATATTCTGTGTAATTTTTTTGTATTTAATTGTGGTATATGCTTCATGTTCTATTGGAGAACAGAACCTTTTGCACTGCTGCTTTCACTTCCTTGTTCCTCAGACTGTAGATGATGGGATTTAGCATGGAGGTCACTGCACCATAGAATAAAGCAATCAATTTATCTGAATCTGGGTCCTTTGCCTTGGGTTTTGAGTACATGAAGAGAATGGTACCATAGAATATGATGACCACAGCCAGATGTGCTGAACAGGTGGAGAAGGCTTTTTTCCTTCCTTCAGCTGAGTTGACTCTCAGAATGGAGGCAAGGATAAACATATATGAGATGACAATGAGCAGCACTGGAATCATTGTGAACAACACAAGTGCTACTACCATGATAAAAGCATTGAGGGAAATGTCCACACAGGCCAATTTCAGGACAGCCAGGATTTCACAAAAAAAATGGTCAATGATGTTATTTCCACAGAAGGAAAGTCTCAATGCGAGGATTGTTTGCAATAATGAGGTTACACTCCCAACTATCCAGCTCATGGTTGCCAACAGCACACAGACTCTCATATTCATGATGATAGTATATCTCAGGGGATTACAGATGGCCACATACCGGTCATAGGCCATCATGGCCAGTAGAACACACTCTGTTATTCCTAGGGAAAGAGTTAGGTACATTTGTAATGCACATCCTGGGAAAGAGATGGTTTTTCTGACTGATAGGAAATTAACCACCATTAGGGGAACAAAGGAGGATGTACCAAAGATGTCCATGAAGGAGAGGTTGCTAAGGAAGAAATACATGGGGGTGTGAAGGTTGGAATCCAGAATACTCAATATAATGAGAGAAGAGTTCCCTAGTAAAATGATCAAATATATCCCCAGGCATAACACAAAGAGAACAATCTCAACATTGTGATGCTTAGAAAGGCCCAGCAGAATGAATTCCAGAACCACAGTCTGATTTGCCCCATTCATTCTCATCTCTCTTTTATTTTTAGCGTTAGTTACTTTGAGAGGCACAAGGTAAATTCAAATACTCAAAGCTCCTTGCTCTATTAAGTAGCTGTACAAAACAAGGATGACCCTTCTGGTTGCATTTCATATCTTCATTTAAAGTTCCACAAATAATTTTTATCTAAAATTTGAGGTAATTCTAGGCTACAGTTTAATCCTGCATGATGATTCCTGTGTTTTATCTGATGCTGCCTTGGTTCCAAATACTAACTCTTCTATGAATGCAGTAAAATTGTAAAACAAATACTGATTTCCACCTCCCTCCATCACCTTGCCAAATTTTAGGTGCTTTCAGACTTTCTCCCACTTTATTTGCTTAATACGGGTAGAGGGCCACTACTTTATATTACTAGCTTCTTGTGATTAGAGAGGAAGGGGAGAAGAGGTGATTTGGGAGGAAAGAATGTATAATTTTGGTTTTAGAAGATGACTGGTCACATACGGGTCCTTTGTATTTATAAGAGCCTTGTGGTTGCACATATATTTGCTTCCGTTGGGTCACACAGATTCACCATTGTTCAAATCTTGGATCTTCTCATCGTTGCCATTCAGGGATGGCAGTCGAGAGTGTTAAGAACCTCTGACAGAATTCCACATCACCTCTTTAGGAAAATGAACATTGTCTTTATAAAGAGAAAGAAGAAGTCAAGATTTAGTTTGTTAATTGGACCAGAAGTTATTGTATTTTACTTCAACCATTTCCACCTGTATAACCAGTGATGTTAATGGCTTTAAAAGCCCCACAGAATTGTTAGCATTCATTTTGTGCATACTCAATTTACTCCTTCTTTCTCTGTGACTCAGTTCATGATTATCTATAAATTCTGCCTACATTATTCACAATCACATCAGTCTCTGTTTTACCTCCCTTACCATGGGCATAATTGCAATTGAAAATTATATTTACTGCTTCTACTTTACCCGTCACCCACTTCATAAACTCTCAGTGGTATCCCTTTTCCTTCTGTGTAAAGTCAGGCATTGAAGGCCTTCTATAACCTAAAGCCCAACCTTTCTTTTAATTAATCAATTAATTAAAGTGGTATCTTCCCAATTATATATAAAGACAATTTTTAAGATTTGTTTTACAAAATTTTCAATTCTAAATCCCACCCTGCCCAAAACCTTTCTTTTTATAATCGTCTGCTACTGCCTGATTCAATTCATTTAGATGCAATTCAATAGGCCTCTTTTAAATACTGTATGCAAGGCCCTAGGCTAGATGATTGAAATAAGAATGAAAAAAAGTAATTCTTGCTCTTCAGGAGCATACATTGGGCTATCTACCTTTATATGTTGTAATCTCCAGGAAAAAGAAAACACTAGACTACTTTATCTGGATTTTGGGACCTCTACCTTCTCCCATCTGAATCTTTGCTCATTCTGTTCCCTCTTTTTGGAATGTTGTCTCCTCAGTCCCTGAACTCTCCTGTCTTCTGTCTTCATTCTTGCCTTTCTAATTCCTATTTGTCCTTTAAGCTTTAGTTCAAATGCTGGTTTTTCAATGAAGATTTCTCTGGTTTCCCTCCCACTCCCCTTCAAGGAACAGTAATGTGTCATGGTTCTGAAAGACTATTCTTTATCTGTATCTCTGATAATGATAACTTCCTATTTTCTGCTGGGAGACTTACTCCATTCTGTTTTGGATAATGGAGGTATTTTTTTTGTTTTGGTATCAAAATGTTATTTCTCTAATTAGGTTATTTATAAGTACCTCATCACCAGGGATCATGTCTTAACCATTTTCCAAACTATTTCTCACTTTTCCACTCAGGCTGATCCTGCTGACCTCCTTCCATCAGAACATGAGCTCTGCTATTAGGCCCCTTAGCACTGGTTGGTCAGTTTTTGTCTTTTCTTTCCCAGAATCAGACCCACAAGTCACCTGTTTCCACCTATTTTCTGTGTGCATCCACCTCTGCAAATTCTAGCCACCCTTTTATATATTATCTTTTTGTATTAGAGTATAAGCTTCTAGAGGTCAGTATAACTTTTTTTTGTGTTTCCATAACTTAACATAGATCCTGTCTCATGGTAACTACTTAATAAATGCTCATTCATCTACTCATTTTTACATTCTTCCATCACTCATCTTTCCTCCCCCATAAGGTAGAGTGGTTTGTTAAATAACAGGACTCACTACTTTTCCTCCCAAACTCTCCCCTTTCCCCAAATTTTCCGTTGAGAGTTTCCCCATCTTTTGTGTCATTCAGTTTTGTAATCTCAAAGTCAGACTGGACTTTTCATTTTTTCCACATTCAGTCAGCTCCAGATCTTGTCATTTCACTGGCACATTATTGGTGTGCCATAAGGACTTTGGTAGGATCCATCCTTTTGCTACTTTTGTAAACAGCTTGTGTAAGTTTGAGATGAGTTGTTTGACTCTCTGATATCATTAACTTTTGAGTCGATGTAGTCCCCAGTTTTTTTCTTTTGAGAGTTCTATGACTAAGAAAGGAAGGGAGGGCAAAATGGAAGGAAGGAAGGAGAGATGGGAAGGCAGAAAGGAAATGAGAGGAATAAAGGAAGTGAGGGAAGAAGGGGAGAAGAAAGGAGGAAGGAAAGAAACAATGAAAGAAAGAGGGAAGGAGAAGAAGGAAAGAGGGAAGGAAGGAAAAGAGGAAGAGAGAAATGTAGGAGAGAAAGTGAGAAAAGAAGGAACCTTGGGGGTGGTCTAGTTGAAACCCTTTATTTTATACATGGAGAAACTCCTGGCTGAATAAGTTGTGGTCTATAGTTGTGATGGAGTAGTAGTATACTATAAGACATGATGAGCTCATTGATCTTGGAAAGACATGGAAAGCCTTGCATGAGATAATGAAGAGTGAAATGAGTAGAATTGAAAGAACATTCTATACAGTAACAGTCACATTATTTTAAAAACAACTTTGAGGGACTAAGTCATTTTGACTATTATAAATATACAAATTAAAAACAAGGGTCATACGAAGAGAGATGCTATCTGTACCCAGAGAAAATACTGATGAATAAAATGATGTATTGACTGATATATATATATATATATATGTATATATATATATATATATATACGTATATGTGTATATCTATATGTATGTATATATGTGTGTGTTTGTGTTGTCTGTGTCTGTGTGTGTGTATGAGGTAGCCATCTCTGGGGCAGGAGAAAACGAGAGAAAGGAAAAATACGTACGTGATAATTTTGTTGTACATTTGGAGGGAATAGCAAATTGTACATGGCAGATTTATACTTTCATGTGCAATTATCTTTTTTATTGTGTTTTGGTTTTGAAATACTTTTTTGGTTCCTTGATTTGAAAATATAATAAATTTTTAAAAAGAGACATCCCTCTGTGGATCATGAAATCTTCATTACAGTGGTATTGTGCAAATTGTGTGATCATATATAGTACTATTAGATATTGTTATTAATAACAAAAATTTTTGTTATTAGAGTTACTGCAAATGGCATGTACTGCCTCTATGGGTAATGTATTCCCCATTATTAGAAGTTTAAAGTAGAGGGTAGTTGGTCATTCATTCAAAAATATTATATAAGGGATTCGATTTTGTTTTAACTCAACATTTTTCTTAAAAAAAAAAAGCCTTGAATCAACATTTCTTACCTCATTTATTAAGCTCCTTAGGACCAGCGATAGTTACTGCAGTCTTCAAGGTAGAGAAAGAACATGTTCAGTTATCAGGAAGCTGCTGTTCACATTGCTTTTGCCTAAATAGATAAAATAGGAGAATATGTTTGCTGATGGTATTAAATGTTGGATTAAAAATGTAACCATTCTGTTTAACATGACTTATGGACTCACAGGCTCATTCCACAAGAAACCAGGATAATTCATGATGGAACAAAGGTATGGAAGAGGGAGAATTAGAAACCACTGTGAATATATCCCATAGCTGCTTCTATCACATGCAGCATTACTAGAATTAATAGTAGCCATGAGATAGATTGGTATCCAGTTTTCAGGCTGCTAAGATAAAATGAAAATGTCATTAAGCATATAGAAATCTGTATGAATATGTTCTGTCCAAAACATTAAAATTATGCATCATTCTGAGATAAATATGCCTGATAATTCCATGATTATATTTACCATACCTTGCCTACCTTAAAATAAACTCCTTTGGACTCACCATTAAAAGTACTTTATTTATAACTCATCATGCTCTTGGGGATTTCTTTAGTCCCTGAACAATTTAAAGTTGGAATTCTGAGGATATGGATAGTAACATTTTGGTGCTTTAGGGATAGTGTCTCACAGATCCAATTAATTTCACCTGGTTATTGGGCTATTTTTCTCCAGTACTTTAGTTATTTCTTCGTACTAAGTTACTTCTAGAGAAGGTAGGTAGGTACTAATTAAATGTTTTGTTAGGAAAAGATTTTCTAAGGTCTTAAGGAAAGTGTTTTTTAATTCTTCTCTCTTGGTTGTCCCATGATTAAATTGTTCAGGGATTATAGATGTATTTATTATCAATCGTATACTCTTTTATGGCATATCTTTTAAAAGTGGACTGGTGTTCTTTTTTTAAATATACATTTTATTTTTCTTTCAATTCTTAGCTTTCACTTCCACAAGAATTTGAATTCAAAATTTTATTCTCATCTCTCCCCAACCCCCACACCAGAAGAGCATGCCCCCCATCCACGCCTTTCTCCAGTTTGTCATGCATTACATTACATACCCTTCTTCCATCCCCCTTCTCCCTCTTTTCCTGTAGGGCAAAATAGATTTCTATACTCCAATTTCTGTATAACTTAATTTCTAGCTGCGTGTTAAAACAATTTTTAGCATTCATTCTTAAAGCTTTGAATTCCATATTCTTTCCCTCTCTCCCCACCCAACGTCATTGAGAAAACAAACAATTTAATACAAGTCATACATGTGTAACAATGCAAAGCACTATCATAATAGTTGTGTTGTAAAAGACTAACCACATTTACCTCTGTCCTATCTTGAGCTTCATCTCTTCCATTCTCTCCCTTGACCTGTCGTCCCATAATAGTGTTTGCTTCTGATTATCCCTTTCCCTAATTTGCTGTCCCTTCTATTATCTTCCCTCTCCTATCCCCTTCCCCCTTGCCTTCCTGCAGGGTAATGTAAATTTCCACTTATGATTCAGTGTGTTTTATTCTTTACTTAAGTCAAATCCCAGGTGAGTAAGGCTCAATTTCCTTTCATGCCCTCCCTCTTCCTCTCCATTGTAGAAGCTCTTTCCATCTTCTTGTATGAGATGATTTGCTACATTCTACCTCTCCCTTTCTCTTACTCTTACTTACATTCTATTCAACAGAAAATTTTATTGTTTTAAATATTCTCTTTTCATATTCAGCTCATCCTGTAGCCTCTGCCTATGTATATATACATATACTTATATATACATACTCGTATATACATATACATCCACACATGTACATATATATCCCTCACACATATAAACACATACAATCATACATACCTATAAACATCTATATATATGTATATATACATATTCTCTCTAACTACCCTAATGCTGAAAAAAGATCTCATGAATTACAAATAATATCTTTCCATATAGGAATGTAAAGAGTTCAACTTTAATGAGTTCCTTAATGTTTCTCTTCTTTGTTTATCTTTTCATGTTTCTCTTGATTGTAGTATTTGAATGTCAGATTTTCTATTCAGCTCCAGTCTTTTCAACAAGAATGCCTGGAAGTCATCTATCTCATTGAAATTTCATTTATTTCTCTTTAGTATTATACTCAGTTGTTCTGCTCAGATGATTCTTCGTTTTAATCCTATCTCCTTTGACCTCTGGAATATCCTATTCCAAGTCCTACATTCCCTTAGTGTAGAACCTGCTAAGTCCTGTGTTATCCTGATTGTGTTTCCACAGTATTTGAATTGTTTCTTTCTACTTGTAGTATTTCTCCTTGACCTGGGAACTTTCGCATTTGACTACAATATTCCGAGGAGTTTTCCTTTAGTGAACTCTTTCATGAGGTGATTGGTAAATTCTTTCCATTTCTATTTTATCCTCTAGTTCTACAATATCAGGACAGTTTTCCTTGATAATTTCATATCTAGGCTCTTTTTTTTATCATGATTTTCAGGTAGATCAATCATTTTTAAATTATCTCTCTTGAATTTATTTTCCAGGTTAGTTGTTTTTCCAGTGAGATATTGTACATTACCTTCTATCTTTTCATTCTTTTGGCTTTTTTTTAATTTGTTGGTTTCTCACAAAGTCATTAGCTTCCACCTGCTCCATTCTAATTTTTGAAGAACTATTTTCTTCAGTGAGCTTTTGAACCTCTTTTGCCATTTGACTAATTCTGCTTTTTAAAGCATTCTTTTCCTCATTTACTTTTTTGACCTCTTTTGTCATTTGGGTTACTCTATTTTTAAAGGTGTTATTTTCTTCAACATTTTTGAGTCTCCTTTAGCAAGCTGTTTACTCACTTTTCATGATTTTCTTGCATTGCTATCATTTTTTCTTCCCAATTTTTCCTCCACCCCTCTTACTGGATTTTCAAAATGCTTTTTGCACTCTTCCTGACCTGAGACCATTGCATATTTGTTTTGGAGGTTTTGGATGTAGAAGCCTTGACTTTTATGTCTTCCTCTTGTGGCATTCTTTGTTCTTCCTCATTTGGGAGGATGGAAGAAAATATCTTTTTTACCCAGAAAGTTACCATCTATAGTGTTATTCTTTCTCCCTTTTTTCCCACATTTTCCCAGCCAGCTAATTGACTTTTGAGCCCTTTGTTAAGGGAAAATGATACTCTAGGGACCTATAAGTTCTTAGTTCCTTCAAGATGGCACAATCAGTGTAGAGAAGTTTACCCCTCTCCTGTCTTGCACTCTGGTCTGGGTGCACTCTTTTCTGCCCAGGATCTGTGAGTATGATTCCCTCTCCAGAACCTCCACCAATTCTGCCATGCCAGCACCCCTCCTAACCCCAGGTCCTCCACTCAGGACTGAGACCCAGATATTCCTCTTGATTCTCTCAAGGCCGAGAGTTCCAAAAGTGCACGCTGTGCCCCAGTGACTGCTGCCACCTAGGGCTGTGGCTAGACCTCTCTCCCCTCTCACCCAGATGAAAGGGTTTTCTCACTGACATTTGAAGCTGTCTTTGGTGTCTGTGGGTTGAGAAATCTAGGAACCTCAGCTACTGCCTGTGATTCCATGCCCTGAAATCTGCTGAAGTGCCAGCTGACCCTCCTGTCAAAGCTGGACTGCACTCTGCTCTGGGCCCACCTTTCCTGTTGGCCTTCCAGGCTGTCTTGGGCTGGAACTTTCTTTCACTCTGTAGTTTTGTGGCTTCTGCTGCTTCAGAATTTGTTTAGATTCTTTTTTTTCAGGTACTTTATTAGTGATGTGTAGAGTGGCAGAGTAGGTGGTCTTTCTATTCTGCCATCTTGGCTGCACCTCCCTGAGGTTGTTCTAAAGCCTTCTTTTTTGTTGTGGACCCCTTTGACAGTCTGGTGAATCTTGGGGACCCTTTAATTGAATAATGCTTTTAAAGGCATAAAATAAAATACATAGGTTTACAAAGGAAATAAAAGATATTGAAATACTTATCAAGATACATACTTTTTTCTAAAAAATGAGTTCAGAGACTCCAGAACAAAACCCCCTATTTTAGAATCTTTAATTTAAAATACAGTTCAATTGATTTCAAGTCAGTAATGGGTGAAATTAGTAGATTTTTATAGTTTCTTGTTTTCCTTTAAGCTAGCTCCTTTCTTCTAAGATTAATTCCAAATTATCTTGTCTGTGGTTTGTTTGTATATAATTGTTTGTTGTCTGCCCTGAGATTGTCAGGCCCTTGAAAGTAGGGACTTCTTCCTCTGCTTCCCCTTCCCCTATTTTTTGTTTTTGTAAACCCAGCACTTAGCACAATTCATGGCACATCAAAGCATGTTGACTTGTCTTGATTCATATTTTTCTGGGTACTTTATGTTAAACAAGGTTTTGTATTTTATTGGCAAAATTTTTGCAGAATGGGAAATATTAAATTATGGAAACTCTGAATTGGTTCACATTTGTCTGTTTCTTCCCCTCCCCTCCCAGTGATAAGGCAATCGGAATTTCTGGAATTCTGGAAGTTCTGAATCCCTCAGAAATTCAGGTGTGCTTTTAAAATCACACTTCTATTTTCTCTTACTCAATGAAAAAAATCAAGAAAGAAAGACATCTCAATAATATCAAATCAAGTTTATGTAACTCATTATAAAAATTCTTCCTTTAAGTCCTTCAAAGAAACAGGCAGTAAAAGTACTGTTCTCTCCATTTAGAAGATGAGAAAACTTAGTTTGCTTGACTTACCATGGTCAGATGACTAGCATCAACTCTCCTACCACCCATTCAAATCCAGATCACCCAATTCCATATCTGTATCTAGTGTTTTTCTGTGCTTTAGGAACCCATCATTTTTTTTCTTAAAGAGTGAGATACTTTATTAGGCATAGAGATTTAAAGTCGGAATGGAAAGAAGCTTGTTTCTGATCAACACACAGTAAGTGGGAAAGAGGTACATATCTAGAGAAAAGTAGAAGTTTAGGATCCCATACTGGTCACATCATACATTTGGTGGCATCAAATTTTATTAAATTGCCACTGGTATTCCCTTTTGTTCATCCCTTGAGTTCTAAGAACTGAGAAAATGAGTCAGCTGTCAAAAAAGAAAGTATAAAAGGAGAAAGTGATTGAAGTTTTACAGCAACAGGGCAACAACAAGCTCTGATGGGACATCAAAGGGGAAAGCATGTGGTCCATTGCTCTTCCAAAGCAACCACATTACAAGCATGAAATTTTATTATCATATAGAAGACCATAGATTAACCTTAAACTTTGCAAGTATGAACGACACTTAATTCCTTTCTTTGTAGAGCATTTATAAAGCAGGGAGTCTGTGTCGTGTGGTGGAATGTATTGAATTAGGAGAATTTCAACTCTGATTGACCTCAGAAAAGTCACAAAAGCTCTCTGGGTCTCTGTCAAATGAAAAGATTGGATCAGATTATCTCCTAATAAGAGTATGCTGGAGCCATCTCCAACAGAGAGCTACTTTTAAAATTTTCAGCATGAATATTTATTTACACCTCAGAACCTGCAAATCCTTCAAATCAAGGCTCTACTTAACTGTTTTGCTGATTGTCTAGGTGTAAGAAAGTAATGGGGCAAATGATAACAATGTAGATTAAGTTTTAAAGTGTATATGCATACATTTCCCCCAAGAAAGCTGGTTGTTGAACATTTACCAGAACATAAATGCCTCTAAAGTTCCGTTCAACTTCAAATCCGTGAACTAACTAGTACTGACTTCACAAGGTTGCTGTGAGGAAAGGATGCTGTCAATTTTTATGAGCTTTGGAAATGTCAGCAATCACTAGTATTCAAAATTTTGATAAATGCCTTTGAGATGAAAACACTGTAAGTAGAGAGAAATGTTTGAAGCCTTGTAGGTAGAAACCTGGATATGTCTGTTTGTGAGCAATGTAGTTTCAGGATAACTGTTCCTGTTCCCAATTTGGAAAAGCCTGGGAGTTTCCTTAGCAGTGGTGCTTGGAGACAGAGTGGCCCCTAAGGAACACAGAGCCAGAGCTTTGCTGATTCTTATGAAAGGAGAGTTGAAATCTAAGAAAAATATAATGACATCAAGATAGAGACTTCATCTAGAGATTGGCCATCTGTAATCAGAGCTCAGGGAATGTCTGATTAATAGTAAACCTTTCCCTTGACTAAATTTTTTTTCTACATTAAACAGTTTATTTTATCTACCTTTCACTTCCCACCTTCCCATGGAAAACAAACAAATCATTGTGACAAATATTCATAGTTAAGCAAATCGAGTTGCCACATTGCTCATGTCCAAAAATGTCTTGTTCTGTAATCAGTCCATTACCTCTTCATCCAGAGGTGGATAGTTCTGTAGAATTGTGACTGGTGATTGCATTTGTCATAGTTGTAAAGTCTTTTAAGTGGGTTTACTTTTAAAGTGTTGTTCTTTTTGTGTAGTGCTGTTCTTTTTTGTATTCTCCTACATTAACTCTCTTCACTGTGCATCTGTTCATAAAAGTTTTCCCAGGTTTCTCTGAAACCATCCTGTTCATCAACTCTGATGGCACAATAATATTTTCTTGCCTCCATATACTGTTCTTTGTTCACTCATTCCCCAACTTAAGGACAACTCTTAAATTTTCACTTCTTCCCCACTATGAAAAATTGCTATTAATATTTTTTAGGTTTTGGTCTTCTTTATTTTTCTTTGATGTTATTGGGATAGAGTTGGCTGAGAATTCAGGCAGCAATCGAAGTACTTTCCCACCTTATTTTCTTCCTTTTCCGCAGATGTTTTAACTCATAGTTTCCTTTTCTTTACTGGCTGTTTGAATTGGGTCTCATTTGATATAAATATATTAAATTTCATTTGAACATTTTCTTTCTTTTTTTTTTTTAAATAAATTTATTTAACTTTTTACATTCATTTTCACAAGATTGTGGGTTTCAAAATTTTCTCCCTATTTGTCCCTTCCCCCCTCCCCAATACACTGGACATTCTAATTACCCATATCACCA